>JADNYJ010000024.1:0-341379 GCA_015501075.1 Gymnopilus junonius
AAAAAAAGACTTACGAAGCTTGTGCATTTGTAGCAGATGCCGTGGTAGAGTTTGAAGAACTGGAGAGAAAACATCAGCCACGTCATTGTCGACCTACACCTCACACAATGACAGCTAACCATGGGACATAGTCAATGCAGTTAAGTCGTGACATAGTCAATGATGTCGTAAGAGGGGGACATAGTTCAACCCTCTGGAATGTGTGGTATAGGACAGGGAGGTGAAGGTTTACTTACTTCATCACCTTGACCTTCTTCTTGGTACTTCTACCAGGGGGGGGACTGTCGTCGGCCTGCGCAGTGAGCATGTTAGTATGTGAAGCGGTGTTATAATAAAGAAACTTACTTTGCGTTTGGCCATTGAGAATAAAGGAATGTATAAGAGAATGAAAGGAATGAAGAAATGAAGGGAATGAGGGGGAAGAAAGAAAGGGAGAGAGGAAAAGGCCGTAGTTCGGATGACCTAAGTAATGTGACTTTCGCGCCAGCAAATTGAGTGCCAATGGTCCCAAGTGATCACTGAGATATTTTGGGTAATAGCGCCGGAGCCCTGAATTACAACCCTGCACTATGGATATTAACTACTAAAAACCACAGAATAGAGGACAAACTGACCTATATTCAAGGCAATGTCTAAGTCAGATTTCAAGTAAATAAAGTTGTCTGTGTGAACCCCCGTAATGCACGACATTGCAATGGAAAAAATATTATATCGAATGAACACCATATTGGCAGAAACTTCCTTTTTAGGAAGTACAATATTTCAACCACCCAAGCTATACGTCCCCTTGTAATTATGCAATTCATTAAAGGCGAACTGTTGTTTTATTTGAAGAAAGGTGGGAGAATCCTTGGTCTCCAGCATTTCTTCGAATGCAGTGGTTATACAATTGGCAAGTGCTTTCGTTGTATGCTTCAGCCTCCTGCATGAGTTTGTCTTCAAGATGGTCATCATCAACTCCTTCAGCTTTGGATAACTTGCGAAAACCATCACTAGTTTAAGTAGATAGAAAATGGTAAGGAAGCTAGAGGTAGAGCTTTGGTTGTGCTGTGCGATATACAATGGAATCATGAAGTAAGAGGCAGGCAAGTTCATCGTCGACGAGCTTTTGAGCTATCGTCTGTGCAATGGTCATATTTTGGAGGTTGCATGCTTCCATCATGACATTATCCTCTGCATTTAAAGTGAGCTAATGATTAAAAAGACATGGTGTAACTTACGCTGAGGGGCTGTTCTTGGTGTTCTTGCCATATGAGCAGCTTCTAGACCTTCATAGTCACTGAGTAATCTGCTGCTTGTGTCTCTACCATCACCAATGAGCACCTTGAAATTTTCACCAGTATGACCAATCTTGACGATATCTTCAAGCTCTGCTTCACCAACCTGTTGCGCAGCGGGAAGAGTGAGCTTTCACCTTCTGTCAATAGACTCGGCTCTTTAAGTTTCCGATCTGAGCATCGTGAGCAACAGTTAATTTGGTCTGGAGTGATGTAGGCTGTAGATAATGAGTGGAATGGTAAGGATTATGAGATAAGACATACATGATAATGGCTGCTTTGAACTGGTGGCAACAATAACTTCGTCTTCAGATGCTGCAAAGCCGTACCATCAGCATTCCTCGCGGTCACAGCTGAGAGGTATATGATGTAACACCCAGGACAAGGACAGTGCAGGAGGGTCCAGGGTCTACAAAATGGGGTAGATAAAAGGTAAAAGCGAGACCAGGTGGGAAGAGTACTAACCTCTGAAGGCATCAATGAAAGGTCGATATGCTCCTCCTAGCAATCCGTAGATGGGGTCAAGTACTAAGTAGCGAACATTGGATTAGAAAGTGAGAACGACTACAGAAATTTACTCACCTGGGCATTGAAAAGCCCCTCCTGATGTAAAACAGCATAGGCCATGATAAGAGACCATAATTGAAGGGTAGCAACATAGATGGAATGCAGACATAGTCAAGCACACAGGACTGCAAGCCATAGGCCATACATGATGAGCAAAGATGCAGTCAGCTCGCGACCAATGGTAGATTCATGTTGAGGGATAAGTAGGTAGATGCAGACATAGTCAGGCATCCAGAAGTGCAAGCCATAGGCGATGCATGATGAGCGAGAGACACAGTCAGCTCACATCGATCATAGAGGGTGGAGGTGTTGAAGCCTTGAAGCATTAATGAGGGGGTAGATGTGGAGACGAAAGGATGGAGACAGGGAAGGAGGGAAGAACCCTTGAGATATGCACATGACATGATTCCTTCATTATCTAAGTCTAATCTTGAGGCTCACCACTCAATATTTACTCCCTCTCTCCCTCTCTCTTTCTCTCCCTCTTACTGTACCAATCTTTCAGAGAAGCTGACTGTGTCTCTTCTCTTCCATGCTGACTATGGTCTCCGGAACCTGGCAGGGCTGACTATGTCTCCTGTGTCTTCACTATGTTAATGCTCACCTATCGCCCCAAACACTTGACCTGCTGCTTTCAAACTCTTGGGTATTACAAAAAATGCCAATCTAGATGCCTATTCTCAGTATTAGTTTTTGATCTTTCACTTTCGACATAAATCCAATTATCAGGTAAGTCAACTTCTATTGCAAGCCTTTGGCTACTTACTGCATTTCAAGTTATCCATCTAACTTTCCTGGTGTTCTCTTCATCGTCGGTGCCCTATTTTCTAGGTGAATTGTTGACTTAAGTATGTATTTAATTTGTTGACTCATTTGATAGGCTTACTCTTTGTTTAATACAGATCGGCTTCGCAATATCTAACTCCGAACTCTCGAAGTCCTGACCCAAGTTAAAACAACCCACCTCCCATTGCAAAAGGAAGCTGACTGGCGTCTCTACTAATCCGTGCTGACTGTTGTCTCTGGAAATCGGTAGGGTTGACTATGTCTCCCTTGATTTTACCATTGGTACTCTTCCATCACTTCCAACTCTGACCCATTCAAATCCAACAAAAGGTTCATAACCATTGCACCTTTAGCTCTAGTCTCCTTTAAATACTCTTTTCCAGTTTTAGTGCCTATACGCTCAATGCTGTTCTTCTCTACATGGTCCTTTAACTATGCAGGCTACATTTCGACAATGGCCACCCCAAAATGCTGCAATGCAGGGATTCAATATCTGTATTTGCATATGTTCGATAGCATTTCATGTCCTTTCATATAGATTTTCACTCTCTTGTCACATCAGCACTCCATAATCTCTGTCACCCCTCTTTCACCACAACTCGCTCTGTCATTTCTCATTCAAATTCCCCAATCATAGGAGATGCTACAATTATGGGAACCAGCTGTGCAATTGTGAAATATATACAGGAGGAGAATGTGCTACATAACTAGTAGGAGCAATTAGACAATGTTGTGCCACATTCCCCAGCAATCGCTTTTGATAATTGATGACTTTTCCTGTCACTGCTAAATAATCTTATCAGTCAGATATCTAAGATCTTATCAGTAGTTTTATCTGTATTTATGATCATCAGACCCTTATCAACTGCTATCTATTTTGTTATCAGTAGTTTTATCTGTATCTGACCCTTATCAGCTGCTATCTATGTCCTTATCTAATGTGTACTTCTATTTGTATCTAAGGCCATCAAGGGCTTTGTTGACATGTTTACTCACTCACACTTCATCCTCTTTTCAATCCACATGATTTTCTTTCCAATGTGAGTCTTTCTCCTCTTCCTATTTTAAATTGATTCTTTAGTGGAGCTGACTGTGTCTCTCTGCCCCACTGTGAACTGACTATGTCTTTCACATGTACGAATTGGCTTGACTGTGTCTGCCTTTTCTCATTCAACCTGTTCTTTGCAATTCTAATGGAGCTGACTGTGTCTCTCCATACAACCCAAACTGACTATGTCTTTCGTGGATACGAGTGGGCCTGACTGCTGTCTGCCCTTGTATCAACCTGTACTCTCCCTCGACATTTTACTCAATGCACTCATCTAAATCTACAGTGCCATGCCGCCTATTACCGTTCCGAAACAGCCTACCTTATATCCTTGTATGTTGCTTTTATCTCTTACCTTGCTTTCCTCATGCATACCTGCAGATGGAAAGACTGACTGCTACAGGATTGCTCGGACAGCCAATGGCAGGGCTGTATTTGCTACTCACCTGGAACCCAATCGTAAGTTCCCTATGTCCTTTTTTTTTTCTAAACTCAATATTACGTAGAACCTTTGCATGGTACAGATGCTCTGATCATTGCTGAAATCTCCGGCTTGCCCTCTCGTCCTCCTGCTTTAAAGGTGGACCCAGTCCGAACCACTTTGGAAACTGGTGTCCCATGGCCCAGGAGCTTCTACATCATGTCTGCAAACACGAACTGGATTCCCAACCTTGATCGCATGGCACCAGCGTATATGTTCATGAAAATGGACGCTACGGCACCCACGATTTGATGCAATGGCCCCAATGGTATTTTGAGGGTACCTGGTATTTCCCTTTCATCATGAGGAAGCCACTTGAGGAAGACCTTTCTGAACACAAGTATCGCCTCCTCTGGTAGATCTACGCCCTGAGGATTTCGTCAAGGAGCCTGGATCAGTTTCCGATGTTGGCATGATCCGGGTGGATCTATGAAAGCAATTCATCGAGTTAAGATATGCGATACATCAAGGTGTCATCGACTTCATGCAGGAGAAAGGGTTGACTCGGCAAAGCAAGTATTGTGTGAAATGCTTCATAGCAACACCGGCAGCGCTTTGCCAATATTGCATTGGAGTGTGCCCCCCAGGTGTACCTCATGATGCTCCTTACTCTGACTTCATTTCAACACCATGCCCTAGAAACTCTGGCCTGTCTCGACTACTTCCACAAGTGGGAAGCAATTGAACTTTCACTGAATGGCTCTCCAGCCCGTGTCGATGACTCCATCATGGGCTGTATTACGTGCGACCTCATCCTCGCCCAGAAGTTCTTTGAAATGGGAGTGCCTTACTGGCTTGTTCGGCCTATATCGCTTTCTCTAGCAGCATGCAGGTCCATCAGTCGATCTCAATGGACAAGCCGACCTTTTCGCTCAAAGTCTACCCGAATACCAAGGTCATCTGGAATGGTGGCCCTTCTGCTGTTCGTAACAGGGCGTGCCAAAACCTGCACCTCGGCAACATTGATGTTGGTCAGTCAGCTTGGGGGCTGCACCCCGGTGAACTGCCAGACATTGAGCCTTCCGGTAAGCTTTTTATTTTTATTTTATTATAACTTGCTTGCAGTAGTTAATTATTATAGTCGCAGGACCGTCTTCTGCACCTACCTCGAGCACTCCGTCGCTTCCCGAACCGTCTTCTTCTTCTTCCATATTCAATACTCCTTGCATGCCTCATCGTCGGATCAAGTTAAGTCGACAAATTAATAAAGTCAAATTTGCCAAGCCAAAATCGAAATTCCCTGTTGTGCCTGAAGCATCTCCATTCTGGGTGTGTGCCCTGAGCTCCTTCGACCCTTCGTGGAAAGATATATTGGATCATCGTGATGCAGGACTTATGCGTAGTTTTCCTGTCTTGGATCCTTTTGTCTTATGCGGCTCGGGCGATAGGACCCAAGTTTACTTCTTGGCATGGCTGGCTTTCCGTTGACTTGCCTAAGCCGCATTCTCGACATTGGAGCCAAAATTACCACTGCAGGGACTAGCGTGATGTGGTCGAGTCCTGGTTCTCAAGATTGGCTGATTTCCTCTTTCATTTGGGATCCGCCTATGGCTTCAAGGAGGATTCTGAACAGAAATCCAAGAAGGCTAAGGTGGAGAATGACTTCTACAACTTGTTTGCATTCCGAATCCCAGAGCAGCAGCCGCCGATCGAGTCTACTGGCAAGGCAAGCTGGTTGCCAGTGCAGCTTCAATTGCAGCATGAAACTTGTCGATCAATTCCACGTATGGCGTGAGGTCATTTGGGACCTCTTGAACACAACTTTCAAATGGAGCTACTCACTGTCGACTACTGCATCTACCCTCATAATGTGATGGCTGCCGTGGACCAGTCTTTGCATGATGACATGGTTCTTTCTGTTTTTCCTGGCCACACTGTCATCTGCCAGACATTCCCAACTCGGCATGAGGGCTTGGCAGCAAAGAAGTGGGAGAATCATCATCGATACTGGGAAGCCTTTCCAAGCTCTTATCGGACTGGCCGGGCGATGAAGCGGCAAAGTTGAAGAAGATGTCCATCGGCAATGATGAGAGCTCCGTTGTGGCAGTAGAAATGGTCGCATATCCTTACTACTGCCATACATTCTTCGAATATCTTGGTCGGGCTCCTTGCACCCCTCATCGCCTTCCTGAGTAAGGAATTTCTATAACACACCTCGTCGTTGTCTGCTTTTGTAAGTTTCCTTTATTTCTAAGTATTTTAATGTACTGACTTCCATCTAATTGCTTAGTTGTTGTGTATAGTTTTCACTTGCTCTCAAGATCGTCATGCCTTTTCTGCTCATAAGTACCTTGCATTGTCAATGTACTGACTTTGTTGCTGACTTGTCATCTGCTGAAGGTTTTATTTACATGTAAATCTCCGTAGTCATTGACTTGCCTTTCCAGGCAAGTCAAATTTTATTTTATTTTCTTGTTCTGCATTTGGTAAGCCATCCGACAGCGCATGGACAATGTGTGACCAGCATGTGTCTTTCTTGATCTTTCCACCCATCATCTACCTTTCTTTATCATCTTTATCATTCTGTTCAGCAATGCCGACTCCACCTCAGCAGCCTGGAATACACCTACTTTCTGAAGCTACTCACCATCACCAGGCCGCCCTCTCGAAGGCCGACTTGTTGGCCCAGCTGCCACGTATTATGAAATCCCTGACCAAAACATGCCGAACCCATACATGGATCTCAATAATGAGCTTAGCGATGAAGTAGACATCAATCCCATATTGGAAGATGAAGCAGATGGTGCAGGAGAGAGGAATGTAGGGGAGAATGCTCAGGCAAGGAAGAAGAAGGAACAGCAGTGGAGGAAGTGGAGTGAAGATGTCATTCCTGGGATGCTGGAGCCTTATGTGGCTTTGATGAGGGAGACTGATTCACTTAGAGACTTGAGTGCTGCAAGGTCAAGGAAGCTTTGCAGTGGTTGTGAGGGCTATTCATCCCTTGAGGTATCTTGTATCTACTTTGAGAGTGTGTTCTACAACTATTCCCTCTGGTGCTTAACTCCTGACTGGTTTAACAGAAATTGAAAAGCTTGTTTTGTGTACTTGCAAGGAGCCTGCTTTGCAACTACTTACTTTGGGTCTCTTTCCCTGTGCACCAATGCGCCCTACACTGGCTGTTGACCTCAACATGCTGGACTTTGTACGTGGGCTGTTTCTCAACACAGCACCCAATGTCACTGCTTGGGCAGAGACACTTGAAGGGTTCCTTAGTGCTCGTAAATTTAAACTCAAAACAAGGGTTAGTCTTTTAATAGAATTTCATTGTTTCTGATAGCTAACATAAACTCATAGAACACATTGAGGAAGCGTTTTGGAAATGCTCTTCAATGGTATGCAGTCTTGGAAGATACGAAGCGTCTTCGTTGCAGGAAGTCATTAATAGAATATGAGAAAGTGTTCTTAATGCAGATGATACTCAAGGTATTTGAAAATAACACTACTATCTTATATTGCTATTGATACTGTATAACAGACTCTGAAAATCTCAATGATCAGCCTGGAGGTTTTCATGCAGATCACCCAAGTGACTACTTGAGGGACAGATGTCCTCTTTGCTTTGGAGGTAAAGATTGGCATCAGCCTGATGAATTGTAAGTTGGTTCCTAAATATCTCCATTGAATCTATACTTATATTTATTTGTAGAATGGATGTTATTGTTTGTCTGGATGCTTGTTTCACCCAGAAGAGATGCAAGTCACAGAACAGTGCTTGGTCTGCACCCCGTGAGCATCCGGAAACTATTTTTGTGCCAGTAGAAGATGTTGAAGTTATGAAAGAGACTGTCGAGACTGCACGTCCTACAAAGAAGAAGCATACAAAGCCAACTGAAGATGGCTTTGAACCTGGAATGAAAGTGTCATCAGCTATACTTGATGAATGCTTTGATTCTTTTGCTGCTGCAGATTCCAATTGAGTAAAAGCAAGCACCCAGTTTTTTTCAGACACTGGATTAATGGCTCTTCTCTGTCACCATGATCGTGTCCTCTGGCTTGTTAATATGACTTCAGCTGGAGAAAAGCAGTACTATGCTCTACGTCTGCTTCAAAAGCTATTTGAACATATTCCTGAGGCTATGCGGGTTGGCATTTTATATGATATTGGCTGTCAGCTTCATCATAGCTGTGTCAAGTATGACTTCCTTGGAGATGTTCTGGACCGCATTGTCTTTGGAATATCAGTTTTCCATGCTTATGGCCATCAGTGGCCTTGCCAAATTATTTACCATCCACGGAAATGTCCAGGCTTTGGATTTTCTGATGGTGAAGGATGTGAGCGCTTCTGGAGCTCAATCAAATCTCTTATTCCCTCCTTGCGTGTATCTGGTTACCACTCTCATATTTATACCATCAATACCAAAGTCAAGCACTTGGACAACTTGTCAATCTTTGGCATGGGAAAATGGATTCAGCACAAGTGGAAGTCAACCCTAGAAAGAAAGGAACATTCCTTGAAAACCCTCACTGCTGTATATAGCACTGGAGTTACAGAAGAAGTGCTTAGGCAGGAATGGGCTGATCAAGTCAAAGAACAAACCAAGCCTTTACCACGCCAATCAAAGAATTTGGCTGATAAAGAAATTCATGCTATTTTTGTTCTATGTGACCAACTGGATGAGATTCAAAAGGAGATTGCAAACTGTCAAGACATGATCAATATGGGCAACTATGATTCTGGTTTGACAATTTTGGAGGTTCAAGAGCAACTCAAAGACCTTCAGGCAAAACAGAAAGCTATGCTTGGTGCAATCAAGGACAAGACAAGAAAGCTTTCTGTGGATGATCAAGCAAACTTGAACCGACTTCTAGGCAACAAGTTTCTCCAAACTCGCATGAATGCACTGGCAGTAAAACAGCATATTCGGGAGCAACTTGTCATCGCAAATATGAACTTGAAAGCTTACAGCAATCCTACCAGAAGACTATGAATCATCTCAAGCTTGAGAGTCATGCAGGTCAACAGCTCAAACGCAAGGAACTGGGCATTCAAAAACTAGCAAAAACATACAACAAGCTGTGCCAAGATATGGAGAAACTGATCAAAGACAAACATGCTCCTAAAGGTGCTTGAGTACCATCAAAAATCAATGTTGAAAGCCTGTTCAAGCTGGACATTGATGATGATATATGGCAGGATCATGGTTTAACTGATGACTTGGACAATGCATCAGATATACCCTGTTGGCTAGGAGATGACAACATTCGCAATGGTATCAAAGCTCTTTTGTCATATGACCATTCTAGAGAAGAAGAAAGAAGACTCATCAAGGAGTGACAATCAATGCAAGAGTGGTTTATAGAAGAATGGCATGTCACCACTATTGCATGGCCTCTTCCTACAGCTAGTACTACACGTCTACTGCTGTCAGCCACTGGGCTGAAGAGGTAGCCCTGGTCCTCATTTTCCACCACAGTTTTGAGGTATTCTGTCATCATATTGTCTTCTGTCTACCTTTTCTGTAAGTAAGGTCCAAGTAAGAGGCCCTTTATCATACCTTACACCACCTCTCAAGGATGTAAAATTTGACTTCGGACATATTAAGGCAACATATACAGAATAATTGATTTAGGGATCTTGAGGAGTTTGCCTTGACCAGCATTGATGTGATCCACGCAGCTAGATATAGCGCATTGATAGTTGCTGAGTAATTTATGGCTGAGATGAAAGAAATATGTTTACCCATTCAATGCAAAATCGGTGAGCAGCGCATCTCCAGTCCTCATACTGACCACTTTGCTGGAACCAGAAGCTGCAATTCGAAGAATAACAGCATCCCCTTTCCAATGAGTGTCAGGGATGATATGCTCTATAGCCAGATTCTCGGCCAAATGATGATCATTCTTGAAAAAAAACTGGAAACTGTGCTTCATGCCATAGATATCGATTACAGTGACTTCACAGTCCCACATGCGGGTTTGGGTACTGTTGTCAGTGAAAGCACCTTGGAGGAGTGTGAATCGTTGACAGCCATCATCCTGGGTTAGGATGCTGGTAAACTTGGGACGTTGATCAGTTGACTGATAAATCCTTCCTCAAATTGTGAAGTGTCTATGGTGCTTTGATTTGGAAGAGATGGGCTTGTGTTGATAGGGCATTTGGATGTAAATATGGGGCACATTGAAAGTGAAAATAGATTAAATATGCTGATACACCAAAAGACATTTGGAAATGTCTAACATATGCTCGATCATATGGCATAGAAACAATACCTGGGATTGTGTGACCCTGAGGGAGAGAATACATGATAAATTCTAGGGTGTGAAATGCAAAAACAGGTGGCCATTGGCTTCACGTCAGGATCCTACAGTGAATCAAGTCAGTCTTTTGCCCTGAAGTAAAAGGATTTCAGCAAGCAGCAATGTGTGTCTGATGATGTCACCTATTTATTACATATTTCCTACCGCAGTACTAGATTTCTTTACCCTTACATCTGACTCATGATACAAACCTCTGTCAGGTTTCACAAGCATGGAGTTGTGCACCTAGATTGAGATTGTGTTGTAGCCATCAATTCTCTCACGTCCAGGGTCACATTTTTTCCATCACCATTGAGTCACCTTGGAAGTTGAAGTCACAGCCATTATGTAGTCGCATTTCCACATTCTTGCGACTCAAGAGCCTTGTCTTCATGAGAACTCATCTTCTCTATGCTGCCACATTTTGGTAACTTATTACATGAGGAAACGTCGTGACAAGTGCCTTCATCTTTTACAGTTATTTCCATATTGTAGTATACAGCCCGCCAATCTGGCCCCGACGTGAATAGGACATGACTAGGTGCTGCAGGAATCCGAAGGAGTGCTAGAGAGATGGGTAAGTCATTCTCATTATCTCCTCGTTAATGTACTTACTTGTTCTTCACAGGTATTTTGTCACACCAGCAGGTGGCCCCCTGACTAGCCCCAACTTCGAACAAGTACGCGACATCATTAAGGCCTACACATCATCACAGCAAATGTGACACCTGCTTGCGACAGAGTGCTACGAGGCATCGATGGATAGATCCAGGATTGCTGGTTGGGTGCACTCAGTGTGAGACAAGGCTGCTAGGACTCAGAGCCCTGTGCCTTTGGCTGGGAGGGGGGGAGAAGGAGGGTGAACTTGCGGTCATGATGGATGATGGGGACAGCAGAGGGTATCTGTGTGATAGGAGCCCAAAGGTTTTTGTATTGAGTATTTATTCTGATCAAGTAAATATGTTTTTGTGTTAAAACATCATATCTATTGTATGTATAGCAAGGGTGTCAAGGGAGCGACAGCAGATCGAGTGGATAATCTCCCCAAGATCAAGTTGTCAACTATCTCCTGGAGCTCTCGGAAGGGTGGATAGCAGATGATTCCATATATAAATTTGGGTGATGGGAATCCAAGGCAATAGAACCTCTTAGGTGGGTATAATCAGTGCATAAAACCCTACCTGAAGGTCCTTCAAAGTGATGCCAAAGGTGTACCCCAGGCGACACGCACAGCTGGCAGGCAACTATTAACCCATATGGTCAATCCACCAAAAATGCAGAAGTCGTTGTTTATGTACAATATAAATTGTTGTAAATTTAGCAATTTATCAGTATTGTCGCCTCTAGGTAGGTAGGTAGGTTGTGGTTGCCAAGGAGGTCCCTATAAAGGAACGACCAGCCTGCAGTGACAACAAAGACCTGTAACATTGTTGCTGCTTGTAGCCTGTAGGAAAGGAAATGTAAAGCCGAAGAAGCTGATAAAGCATCAGAGAAATTGCCTGTGACCACTGACGACATCTTTACCTATTGTATGGCTTGATTGTGTAAGAGAAGGCACCAAGAATTCTAAATCCTACTGGGATTCTCCCAGAATGGGTTTTTCTCAATCACCCATGGCTAAAATGTGCTGGTATTTTTAAATTTTGGCATCTTGACCTCGTAAAAATGTCAATGGATTGTCCTACGATATGCCTTATTGTAAAAGGACTGGTAAATTTATAAATTTCCTCATCAGAACATGCATCGCACACTGACGCTCATGCCTCTGCATCCATGTAGTCATCCCCACTAGACTACATCTCATGCAAGAAAGTGGACAAGCATAGGAACTGAGTACCACTGGCCACCGAGGCCCGAGTAACACTGTCTTGAATCTTCATTATGGAAATAATTATGATTGTCAAGATTCCTAGTCAGGTTGTAACCATTTATTTTACAGAGCAGTGTGTATAAGTATAGAACGGAATATGTGATCACCATAATCAATGTCATCTCCATGAGCAAATATTTTTCTCATCTTCATGAAACATGCTCACCTCTCGTGTCAGGCACTGGAGTCTGGGGTTGGTCTGGGGCTCAAAACCCAATCACCAAAAGAAGTCATGAAGGACAATAAGGGTGACTGATAAAGGAAGACACATCGAGCTGCTTCTGCAGAGCTTCTTGAGCACCGGGGATTTGAACAATTAGAGAGGGTGTTAAAGAAATCATCACGTTGATGTTGCAGACTCAGTAATTACTAATTAGCATTCCTCTTCAAGCTCCCCCACCTCGATCCACCTGTTCTTCCAGAAATATCCTTGTTATAAATCATCAGCATGCCGAGCATAAGTTCGTAGTCTGAACTACAATAATGAATAATTTTGTTGAAGACAGTGCGATGAGGTTTTGAGCAGAGGTGAGCCGAATTCAGCAACTTGGCAAAGTTCAGGGTATGATCAACATTGTATGCATTGCTTGGCCATGCTCTTCCATCAACACTCCCTTCGCCTTCTCCTTTCTTTGCAGACCGTATTGTCCCTCCCTCAGACGAGGATTTGACTGGGTTGGTTGGAGGCAATAGGGGGGACCCTGGAGAGGGAGGCCTGCAAAGTACATCCCAGGATGCACTTGCAATGGGATTCGTGAGTGCATCCCTTCTTTCTTCTTTTGTTTCATTGTTATACTGAGGTTTTTCATACCTTTTTTTGCAGGTAATTGTGGGTCCCATATGACACGCCACTTCTCCGTCTTCCTCGCGAGCAAAGGGAGTCAAAGGCGGGTTGAGGTCTAGACTCTATTCACTCGCACTACCACCTCCCTCATATGGCAGAGCAAGATGGAGGTAATTGTCCCTCCACACGATACCATCACTGCACCGTCTTCCTCTCCTGCCGAGCTGGTCTGAGTTACCCCTTCCCGTCACCCCCCTGTGTTCAAGAACTAGGCGGGTACTCTGATTCTGCTGACACCAGCCACCGCTGCCTTCCTTCTTTACAAGATCACTCCACATGTGCTTGATGACCCCGCGGAGGATCAATATTTGCCCACTGCACCGCTCATCACCTTCCTCATCCGAAGAACAAGATGGAGGTATGCTTGCACCTTTTCTCTGCGCTCTCTGCCTCAGACATCCCTGCTCCTTTACGAACCTCAAGTTGGTGTTCCCAAAACACCGCACTGCACCCGATCTCCCTCGTGGTCAAGAATGAGGTGTCCCATAGATAATCATCCATCCAAAGTTTACGAATGAGCAGATGGTGGATGCTGCCACCCATTCCAAATTCATGGTCGCTGACAAACAACCTCGCATACTCTCCCTCTCTCACGTCCTCTCACGTCCTTCAATGTCTCCGCCTTCCCGCCTTGTCTCCTCCTTCACCCACAGAAGCCTTGACAGTGCCTCGACCACTGCACCACCACACTCTTCGCACACAAATGTGTTGACAACACTCCCTAAGGATCATAGCTCCCTCACAAATTGCGGCTGCAAAGTCACTCAACTTTAGCAGTGTGTTTGCGAGGTACGTTTGACCTTAATCCTTCTGTGTCTTTGTTCTCCTTCCTCCAATGCTTATTATGTAGTGCCGCCTATACACTACTCTTACTAGATATTTCCATTATTTCTGATGGCTCCTTGACGAAAGGTCCAATTTGCAAGTGATGACACATTTGATAGGACACGCCACCTCTCCGTCTTCCTTGCCAGCAAGAGTGAGTCAAAGACCGATTAAGGTCTTTCCACTCAGTCCACCCTTACTCCCTCATCTGCCAAAATGAGACAGAGGTAATTGTCCCTCCATATGATACCATCACCACGCCGTCTTCTTCTCCTGCCAAGTCTGATCTGGGTTACCCCTTCCCATCACCCTATTGTGTGCAAGAACTTGGCAGGGGTGATCTGAATCCACCGACTGCCACTAGCTACTGCTGCCTTCCTCAGCCTTCCTCTTGCACAAGATCGACAAGAAGTAGGTGGCTCTGGGTGTGCATGATGACCCCCTGCACCCTCATCTCCATGTCCCTTGCCAGCAAGTGCGAGACAGAGGTGGATCAATCACTGTGCCGCTTGCCACCTCCCTTGTATGCTCCCATTAAATATAATATCTCCTCCTTGCCGCCTTGCCATCTTGATGCCTCATGTTTCCTGAAATCTGTCTCGATGTTGTCTTTACCACTGCGCCACCCACACCTCACACACCAAACATGCCGACGACTCCCCATAGCTCATATCTCCCTCGCAAATTGTGACTGCAAAGTCAATCGACTTTCACAGTGTTTTTGTGAGGTGCATTTGCCCATGGCTGGTACAGTGGTACTCAAGAGCCCATGTAAGCCTCTCATTTACCTCTAACCTATACCACTTCGGATGCTTGTGATTTTTTTGCCCCGCGGACCCCGTCACAAACCATACCCTTGCACATCTGAGATGGATGGGGGTTCAGGTCTGGATAGCTCTCGAGTGATGCAAGGATTCACCATTTTTTGCCATGACCTTCTGTGTCTACCTTATCAGGTTGCCTGGACCAAATGCCTGAGGTTGGTTTGCAGATGGAGACACCCACCACTCCCTCATCATAACAGTTCGATGTCCCACCCACTCTGGCTTGAATAGGTATCTATTGTCATTCACATCATCAATTTCATCACCACTTTCATTCCCTTCTCATGGTGTCATCTCCTCGAAGACAGCAGCTCACAGCTCTCATTTTCGTTAATTTTTCCATGTATCTCTTGGTCTTCCACCAACACTTATTACCTCATATTGCTTATAGACCCTTTCCATTAGATGTTTCCCTTGTGCAGAAGTTCATCACGTACACCATGAAGCATAAAATAACCAATAGGCGAAGGCATTTGCAACCGTCTGAGATAGTACAATATGAATTATGAGAGGGAACAGGAGAAATGAGCCTGCTCAAAGCATAAGGATCATGAGTATGCATGACATAAATTGACCAGAAAAGTGCATACTTACCCTGATCTCAACAAACATCAATAGGTGTGCTTCTGCACATGGTTCTCCCCCTCCCTGAAAGTATATTCACTGGTCCTCCAGGTTTGAACATCTGACAGCATAGATGGGGTCCAGGGGGGTCCTCATCGAGGTAAGGATAAGGCAGAAAAATTCAAAAGATAGTGAGAATGCACAACTGCATTGGCAGAGTATCCTCTGCTTTCAAATGTGTCCGTCTCAGGGGAGTAGTTAACAGGATGGATAAACAGAGTGCCTCAAGGCTGACTTGAGTTCAAGCCTTCAGTCAATTGAATCAGTAACCTGGATACTCCTGGACAGCAGCCATTGAGAACGCATTAAGTGATAAATCGTGAAGCGATGAAAGACGTTTAATTACGCACACAACTAAAGAATGATATGGCTTGAATGATAATAATGAGGAGTTGATGTTGGAAGGATCCCCACTACAGGCTGCTACTTAAGCAGATGTCGCGCCTTTTTAGCTGGCATTATTGTCTTTGTCTAAATTGTCTTGGCCCTCTGAGAAAAAAGCCTGAAGGGCAGAGAACTGAGAGAATCCAAGATCAGGATGCTAAGATATCCTGATGAGATCAAGCAAGATTGTCACAAGGTATGGACAATGCCCCTAGAATTCATGGCAAGAAGGATTAAGTGAGTACTTGAGTGATTAAGAAAGGCGGGGGAGGAGCTGACGCACTGCAGAAGCCGATCATCCTGGAGAGACAAGTGACAGAAATATCACAATCATGACAGACGATCCTTTGCACTTGCCCACTCCTCTACCAACATTGCATAAATTAAGTGTTTTCATATGATATCATCATTGTGCGCTATCTCGTATCCTGCTCTCTTATGTATGTTTGAAGCAATGATCTGATCTGCTCGCCCAGTCGTCCGCCATTTTGTGAACCAGGAAAATGGTGCGCTTGCGACTTCTCTTTACCCTGATGATGATGGCCACCTGGCGGGGATTTGGAGAGGAAACTCTCATGGTGTCAGGGGATGGTCGCTTTGAGACAGAAGGCTGCGTCGACATGAGCGCGATGATTGCCTTGATATCGAGGAGAGCATCGCGCAAATAATTTCTTGGGGTTCAAAATATATCATTTACAGGTTCGATCTGGAGTCAAGTTAAATGACTAATAGATCATTTCATTTACACCCTGTCTCAATTCGGTACCGAGAATAAACATTTGGTAATAACCAAAGAAAGAATTTTGATTATTCCATTTTCTGAGGCACTAAAGATGAGATCAAAAATCTCGATTGACCCTAGCATTGAACCCAGACCAAAATATTCATTTATGGACTCATCAGCGGAGCTTTAAATTAATCATTTAGCAGTGAGCCCAAATCCCTCCTACATTCAAATTTTTATGCAGTCATCAAGTAATACGGACAACGAAGCTTGAATGTTACATTGAGCCATAGTAATAAATCAGGTTAAATTTTACCTTTGCATCAGATTTAGGTCAAGTTTGGGTTCATTTTTTTATTAGATATTTGAATCACCCACAAAATGAATTTCTGAAATTGACAATGTAGGATATCATTTAGAGCTGCAGCTAAATAGTTGGGCCACAGCAGTGTATTGCAGGCACGTCTACATCAAGTACTATGAACGTGCTGATTCATCAACCCAAAGGATTCTCAAGGCTTGCCAGCAAACATCTTTTTAATAGCTGCAGTTGAGTAAGACTTGGGCCGTTCGAGAGCTAGACATATCAAGGTCAAAAATAAGGTATCGACGACATGCAATTTGAAACTCACGAGCACCGAGGGCACGGTCCCAGATCAACTGCGCTGCAACGCCAAATGCACGAGAGACACCGAAAAGAACAGTGTAGAACTGCATTTGGTCCAGGCCGTAATGAGTAAGGAGAACACCAGAATGGGCGTCGACATTCGGCCAAGGGTTCTTTGCTTTGCCAGCCTGAAGAAAAAAAAATCAACGAAGTGAATCATCGGTGTATTAAGGACTCAAACCTCAAGGAGAATGTCAGGCACAAGGTGGTAAATTTGGCCGACGAGTTTGAACAATTTATCTTCTGGTAGGTGCTTCAAAGCGAATTCACGTTGAGCAGTATAGCGAGGATCAGTCTTCCTCAAAACAGCGTGACCATAGCCGGGAACAACTTGACCGGCTTTGAGAGTCGACCATATGTATTCCTTGACGGCCTCATCAGAAGGGTCTTGACCGAGCTGAGCCTGCATCTTGCGCAACCAGATAAGGACTTCTTGATTGGCCAAACCATGGAGGGGACCGGCCAAGCCGTTCAGCGCAGCGGAGTATGCGAGGAAGGGATCAGAAAGAGCAGAGCCGACTAGCTTTCCGGTGTGAGCAGAGACATTTCCGCCCTCATGGTCACTGGGGAAGAACGTTGAATAAAAAAGTAGGAGGGGGGTTAAAAGGGCAAGATGTTACCTGTGGATAGTGATATATAAACGGAGCAGCTCGACGAAGGCAGGGTTTTCGCCGAAACCGAGAAGGTTGGCCAAGTTGTAAGAATAATCTTTGCTGGCATCGATACTTGGCAATTTTCCTTTGGCAAAGACATTGCGGTAAATACGACCAGCAATATTAGGTAATTTAGCGATCCTGTTGGGAGCAAGAAATAAGGGAAACGATATGGTGGGTACAAATGCGTGACGTACAAGTCCATGGCATCCTCAAAAGTTGGCCCCCAGTACTCCTTCTTGGAAATGCCATCTTGGTAGGCCTTGGCGAAGGCTGAGTTATGGTTCAACTAGACAAGGGCCATCAAGGATTATTCACAAGGCGCCAAAGGCGAGATACGTACGGCGGTGACAGCCAAGCCGAATTGGCTCATGGGATGAAGAGTGGGAGGGCACCGATCGAGGATCTCTTCCACGAATTCGGGGATTGCAGAGCGGGCAGCCCAGTCGCGAGAAAGCTCTGCGACCTGTTCCTGGGTGGGGATTTCCCCGGTGACCAAAAGCCAGAAGAGACCCTCTGGGAGGGGCTCAGAGCCACCCGGTGCCTTTGGTAGTGCGGCTTGGATCTCAGGAATAGTCTTGCCACGGAAGCGAATTCCCTCCTCTAGCGCAGGACGGCATGAATGAAGGAACGCGCAGGAAGGAGGCAGGGATGCATACCGGGGTCAAGGACGGAGCCATCCCAAATGAGAGCGGGAAGGCCTCTCATGCCACTGTGGAGCAAGTGATGGGTGCAAAGCGCGGTGCGGGGGAGCCCAGGCGAAAGACCTACCCGTAAAGCTGGTCGACGACGACGGGCCCAAATGCCTTTTTACCGTGTTCTGCACGGACGGCTTTTACCTGGGCAGAGGATGAGAAAGAGGAAGGAGGAGGAGGAGGAGAGGCACATTTTCAATCTCTTTTGGGATGAGCTCGGCAAGACGCTCCTTGAGTGAGACTGGTTTTGCGGCGGTGGAGGAGAGACGGGCCGCGGGGAAGGCGGTGCGGAGAAGCGAGGGGCGTGACTAGAGGCGGACTGAGAGAAATAAAAGAAAAGAACAGAACAGAAAACATACGGCTTTGAGGAAAGACATTGGATGACGGAGGAGACGAGAGGAGCTTGTCTTTAAATAATGCGGTTATCCCGATATTTTCCACATCACATGACGCCGAACCAGATTGCTCCGAGCCACGATGGGCAAACGAAAGCGCGCTCAAGCCGAGCCATCCGTGCTGCCCCAGAAAAAACATTACCGCCAGCGCGCCCATGCCAATCCTTTTTCCGACCATGCTCTTCAGTATCCATCTGCACCCGATGCCATCAACTGGTCCGTGCACTACCCCGCCTTCCCCGCCCGCCCCCCAGACTTTGCCGATGTCGGCTGCGGCTTCGGCGGCCTCTTGATCCAACTCGCCCCCCTCTTCCCCGACACCCTCATGCTCGGTCCGTGTCTCCTTCTCTCCCTCCATGTCCACCGCTCATCTCCCCTTTAGGCATGGAGATCCGCGTCCAGGTTTCTCAGTATGTCCAGGACCGCATATCCGCCCTGCGCGTCACCTCTCAGCCAGATACAGCACCCTTCCAAAATGTCTCCGTAGTCCGTGCCAATGCCATGAAATTCCTTCCAAACTACTTCGCCAAACAGTCCCTGTCCGCCCTCTTTTTCCTTTTTCCCGATCCCCATTTCAAATCAAGAAAGCACAAGGCACGCATCATCTCCCCCACCCTCCTTGCCGAATATGCCTACGTCTTGCGTCCCGGCGGCATCGTGTACACCATCACAGACGTCAAGGATCTGCATGACTGGATGAGGACCCATCTGACCGCCTTTCCTCTGTTCGAACCCATCGACGAGGACACACTGCGCTCAGAAGGAAAGGGACCCATTATCGATGCTGTTTATACGAGTACCGAGGAGGGCAAAAAGGTTGAGAGAAATGGCGGTCAGAAATGGTTGGCGTGTTTCCGACGCGTCGATGTTCTATGAACCTTGTACCCAATATCAGCCATGTATCTGAATTTATTTTACTTTTTTTTTCTCTTTGGTTCTTGATCAATCTTCAATCAAAGCCAACCTCATCCACTTCACCGCCGTCTCGATCCTGATTACCATGCCCCATCGATTTTACCAGCCCTTTCGACCATTTCAGTATTGCTGCCTTCATCTCCCCATGAATCACTTGGCCCGCCTCTGTAGCCAGCTTGAATATTTCCTCAAATCGATCCACATGTAAGCGCGTCTCCATTGTCACTAATGATACCTTCCTGGTCTTGGGCATCACCGCCACCGTCAGGTTGGGCACGTCGTTCTCTTCCAGTAGAGTTAGATCGAGAAGGGGCGATGTCGAATGCACCCCGCCACTGACAGCGCAGATGAAATCAATCATCGGAATCCCTGCACTCATCAGTGCAATGGTTGTCGCGTTAATACATGCTTGAAGGAAACCTCCGTCCTGCTGAATCACTTGCACGAATATGTCAATTTGAGATCGAGGGTATAGAGAAGTCTGTATCACAGGCTCAAATGTAGATTTAATTGCGGCAGCAAATTCCAATATACGTCTACACACCATTTTCTATTATCAGCCTGACGCAGATCCGACAACAACAGAAACTTACTTGTCTCCCCGCGAACGTTTTCTGCGGTCTCCAGCGCTGAACGCTGCAATAGAGAGTTCCACGTTAATGTTGGCACGGTCATGGATGGTTTGCGAACGCATTTTAGCCTCTCTGGGCCCGAACACAGACACGAGAACTTGTGTGAGCCCATGAGTAAGGACGGCTGAGCCGTCTGCATGCCCTTGTTGCGAGAGATCGATCTCGATACTGCGCAACTCATATTGGCGACGACCATCTGACCGAAAACCACCTTCATTAAGGATCTCGATGCGGGATGCCTGTAACAACGCCCGTCAACACACGCATTTTAGAGTAGAAATTGATTGTACCATGACCGTCGACGAGTAAAGAATAATTAAATGTGTGACTGTTATCGTCGGGACTCAGATAAGCTTGCTCCAACTTAGACGCGCACGACGATCTTAATTCCTACCATCCAGATACTTCCAAATGTCTGCTGCTGTGTCAGATCTAGCTATTCCCCAGTCCATCCTTGATACAGACCTTTACAAGGTGAGGAGAAATCAGTAGCAGCCCCCGAAGAGAATGATCCTTCTCAAGGCCGCTCGCACAGTTGACCATGCAGCAGGCTGTCTTGCATCACTTTCCCGATGTCGTTGCAACGTATCACTTTACCAATCGAAGTAGTTCTGTCCTATTCTCGCGCCAATGCATCGAGCGTTTCCGCACTGCTGTATCACGTTTGTTCTCTAATGAGCTTCTCGCTCTAGTTCCCACTGACAAATGGGAATAGAATTTACCACCGTCTCATTAACCGACTTGGAGATCCAATGGCTGAAAAAAAGTTGCCCTTACCTTACTCCAGAATACCTCTCCTATCTCGCTTCCTACCGATATAAGCCCGAGCAAGTCAAGATCAGATATGTCCCAGTGACAAGCGATAACTTGCAAGGCAGCCTCGAGATTGACGTAGTCGGTCCATGGGTCGAGACTATTCTCTGGGAGGTGCCACTAATGGCATGTCTCAGTGAATCGTATTTCCAAGTCGTAGATGTAGACTGGAACTACGATCATCAATTTGGTACGCAGTTTGGTTTTGCACCTATCTTTCTTTCCTCCTATTGATCCCGGAAATAGATCTCGCTTACTCCAAAGCGAAAACTTTGCTCGAGGCGAATTGCCATTTCAGTGAATTTGGGACGAGAAGAAGAAGGTCGTTCCAAACTCAGGATATTGTTGTTCAAGCCCTCGTTCGTGCCTCCAAGGATATCACCACCGGCGGACTTTCCGGGACGAGCAATGTAAGGCAATGATCGCAATAAAGATGATGATATCAAATAACGCTTTATCTGCCTTAGGTCCATCTAGCCCAGTTATATGACATCACACCCGTCGGAACCATCGCACAGTAGGTCGCAAGCTGTATTGGCTTTGATGACAAAACTGATCTTTGGTGCTTTAGTGAATGGTTCATGGGTGTACGTCACTCCACTTAGATCTCTTCTGGAATCCAAATGAAAAAAATTTAATTCAGGTTGCCGCATTGAAAGGTTATCAAAATGCCAATACTGTTGCCCTGCGTCTTTGGGAAGAAGTTTATATGGACCGCCAGGCTCCCCTCATAGCATTGACCGACACCTTCACCACTGACGCTTTTATCAAAGTATGTTCTCTCATTGCAATCAATGATTAACGGTCGCCCATCTCTGCCGTAGGACTTTATGGCCGATCCCGAACTCGCGCAGCGTTGGACTGGTCTTCGCCAAGATTCTGGAGATCCTTTGGTTTTTGGTCCTCGGATCAAAAAGATGTATCAGGCTTTAGGCATTCCCCTTAATTCAAAGTCTCTTGTTTACTCGGATGCACTGACGACCGACAAGTGCCTGACTATCAAAAAGCAGTGCGATGAATTAAATTTCGACCGAGGTATGCTTATTCTCCCTTTATACAACGGTTCTAATTCAAGGTTATGCAGTTTCTTTCGGAATTGGTACATTCCTAACCAACGACTTCCGGAAGCTGTCGAACGGTGATAAAAGCAAGGCTTTAAATATCGTGATCAAATTATCATCTGTTAATTACAAGCCATGTGTCAAACTCAGTGACGACTTGAACAAGGTCTGCAAGAGAATTTTATACATTATGCTTATTATTACTGATTTTTTTGCGTAGACCACCGGTGATAAAAAGACTGTTGAGATTGTCAGACAGGTTTACGGCTTGTGAATGGTTCTCTCTGAACTCGGCCCCTGTTCATCGACATTTGTACTTAATAATTTTGTAGTCACTAGTGTGTAAATTGGGCTTACAATTGGAGGGTGGAACTTTTGCTTATACAGTGATCATCCACCGGCTAATGGCACACTTGTGACATGCATTTATCTCAACCAATTCAACTCGCTTTCTCTCAATTCCTTTTGTAGCATATCTGTCAATATATTTTGCATCTCGTATCATAATTTTAGGACTGCCAGATGAGCTCTCATTGAAGGGCATGCTGGCCAAAAGGGTGTGTTTTTCAGATTTAGCCAAAAATGGGCATTCCCAGTAGTGGCACACCCATGTTTGTTCACCAATATCCATCCAAATGCTACGAATATTTGTAAATACCTAACCAATTTAATGAAATTTATTGTGAAGTTTATTTGGGGAAAGGTTGAAGTTCAAAAATTAAGAATGATTTTTAATATTTGGTGTGCCATTAGCGGGTGAATGACTGTAATAATAAACTCGACGATTCAATTGTGTAGATTGTCACTGTGTGGAGGTTGATTGAAACGACGGAACGGCTAGCGCTGAAATTTGGCTGAAATGCAACGTGAACACGTGAGACATGTGCTATTTAACTTTAAACGCCGCAGTTCGAACGGACCTACTCCAATACCCTACTGATGTCAGAGGCTCGCGTACTTTTGAAAGCAAAGCGGCAAGAGGCACGCATCACTCATCCCTACGCCTCCTACAATGCTTCGGGCCAGCTCAAATGTTCTGTATGTTCGGCGGTGGTAAAGCATGCTTCAGCCTGGGAAGGACATCTGGGTAGCAAACTCCATCGGACCAATATTATTCGCCTTCGAGAGGAGGAAAAACGACAACTTCAGCAGACCAATGTATCCACAGAACCAGAAGAATTGTCAATAAAGCGCAAAGCTCCTCACGAAGAAACTGAAATCCAGCCAGAGAAACGGAGACGGGTGGAAAGTGCAGGTCAAGGAATGCAATTTTTACCCCAGGATTTCTTTTCGGACTCTTCTCAGGCTCCAGCACTTCTTTCTCATGATTCGGACGAAGAATCTGAAGACGATAATCAAACAGTCCCTCAATCGCAACCAGCCGCTCCTCCGCCTGTGAGCTCCGATGTGGATGCGGAGTATGAACGCTTCCAAAGAGAGCTACTCAGCAGTGATTCCAACCCATCCGAAGCGTACGATCGCGCAACAATCGCTGTCGAACCTGTCATGGCTTCGACAGATATTCCTGGATTCCCGCCTCTTTCCGCAGAGACAATTACTCAGGAACCTGTTCAGCTTTCGGAAGAAGAAGTAAGATTGAAGCGAGAACGTGAAGACAGAGAGCTCATCATGGACAGGCTTTTGGCAGAAGAGCGAGCTCAAGAAGACGCAGATACGCGGGTCCAACTATTGAAGGCCAAGTTAGAAACCCTTCGTAATAAACGCCAGGCTGCTAAAGCTCACAAAAAGCATTCAAGCTGAACCTTGACCGCATTGCACAATGATCGGCATTTGTTGCCTCTGATTAACATTGTGTTGAAAATTTCTGCATCGGGAACATTTATTGCGACTTCGACGGAGTTGGGCTTGAGCTCCAAATACCTCCCTGCTTAGCCATATGGCCAACTACTTCCACAAGCAAGTTTGGAAATTTTCCGCGGCACTAGCAAGACTTTTGTCCAGTCTCATCTTTGGGCACAATAGATAAGTCAATTTGTACGCATGCTCTCTACAGTTTGGATTAGGGCCTATGCTCCTCTATGAGTACCAGAATGGTCTCGCGAAAAGTCCAGTCGACTAGGGGGGGAAATAAACCAATAGCAGGAAATTGTTACCTAGCATCATATCGCTCAGTGGGAAGTACCTCAAAAAGGAGCAGACAGCAACGAGGTAGGATTGTCAATTTATTTCCTTTCTTATTCCACTTTACAAGGCCATCTTAGAGGACGTGGCTACTCCCAAAAGTTGTAGCGCGTTTCTTGTCCTTTAAATTCCAATTCTGTGCTTGCTGCTCAGGCGTCGGTCCTATTCGTTTGTTCGCCCACTCTTGAGACATTGAGCATTTCCTGTTGTCGAAGATTTAAAGTCCTACGTGCGCCGGGTGGGTGGTAGGCGGCAGTCCGCGAATGATCTAATTTCTTCTCTTCAGGGATGTACTTACTCTGAATGTGTACGACCTCTAGCCGTCGTTGTAAGCCTTAAAAGGCCTTCAATGTCGAAGGTCTGTGATGGCCATGCGCCGAGCACGTTTGATCGCTTTTCGGATCACAAACAGTTAACGCACGCTCTTGGTTACCAGACTTGCAACTTGCAGTGTCTCTCTGGAAACGGGCGAAATTTCGTGTTTTGCCTTTCTCTATTAGGAAATAAACGCCAGGGTCTACCAGGGTCAACTAGTTAAAAGACGACTCTTCTTTGATGGCAATGGCATGGTCCTGCTCCATATATTTTCCGTGGCAACGATCCTCTAGCTTCCTCTGGCAAGGATCTTCAGTCCAGTCAACTTGTAATGACGTAACTCCCTAGCCTTGTAGCATTCGCGAGACCATCTCAAGACATCTGCCTAGAGGACAAGCCCCACCTTTCCAAATCCGCGACGATGAACTGTGTGCAGCGTACGACCACGTACCGTTGCCTTCATCTGGTGACTTTTAAGACTGCTGCCGTAGCTTTAGCATTGCGTCCAACCTGAGAATACTCTATGATACAAATGCAGCCCGAAAATCCGTTCCGGCCACAGAAAACGCTAGGGCCACGATCTTCGGTGTCATTTTGTTACCTTGCCACCAGGGTTCCCACTTATGGTTCCTGGATCTCGATGATCGAGGTTGGTTGAGTTTATGCAGCTTCGGAGTCAGGAATACCCATTGGCCATCCGGAAAAATCGCGTCCCCAGACACACCTAGTCGTCCATCTCTCTTGTGGACCACTCCCTGCCTGTGTTCTTCCATAGTCGTCCATACTACTATCCCTTCTCCACCTTTCTCCCTCTCACCTTTGCCCTCCGTTCTCTGTCTTTCTTATATTTGGTAGATTTTTCCTGCGGACAAATTTCTTGGTGACCTCATTTACCGAAAGCGGGTCAGTAAGGAACTGCGTTATAGGATGCAAGTCTCCCTTTTATTCCATCGTGTCGTATTACTCATACCCTTTTACGTAGTTCATGTTATGGCCCACAATGAGGGCGCTCTTCGGTACACGGATGAATACCGTCTTTTGAACAACGAAGACTTCAGCAGTTTTGCTCCAAGCTCGACAGGAACCAGCTCTCTCGCCTCCAGAACTTCACCTGCTACTGTAGTCAAGCAGGAACTTCACGAAGACCATGACATGTCTTCCGGTCAGCAAAGAAAATTCCCATCGATGGTTTCGAATGTTAGATCTGAGAAGGAGAAAAAGAAACGATCTCGAGTCACCCCTGAGCAGCTTGTCGAATTGGAACAATTTTTCGCTATGGATCGGAACCCCCCTATAGCTCGCCGGAAAGAGATAAGCGAACAGCTGGGAATGCAGGAGCGTCAGACTCAGATCTGGTTCCAAAACAGGTACGTATTTTTGGTATTGAAGGTCACAAAGTGGTATTTAAGGGAAACCATCGCAGAAGGGCCAAGGCAAAGTTGCAAGATGGCAAGAACAGCAGTCGTAGTAGGGAGATCACGGAAGGATCTCCAGAAATACAACCTCCCGAACCCCCTAGTGTGCTTGAAGTAGATATCAATAGCTTGATCCATGAAGACGAGCGTGAGTCTCCTTATGTTTTCTGTATCAAATCCACTCTCACTATCCTGCGATTCATTTCCATAGTGGTAAAGATCATTCCATGTTCAGACCTAACGATTGGGTCATGGCGCCGTATTGCAACCTCTTCGGGCAACCAAGATCTTATAGCCTATGTATCCGACGTGAAGAGGTGCTTAAACTGGTTCATTCGCTCAGGAGGGTATGGCTTTAAAATGGAAATACCATTCGACAGCGTTGAAAATGCCGAATTGACCAACGCGGGCCGGGACTCGAGTCTCGCCGTGTTTGTTCTATCTAGGCCACCAAATTTCTACCTCGAAAATGTTACTTCTGCGCCATGCGAGGGTTTCCTTCGTACGTGGAAAAGGTGCTCCGATTGGACTGAAGGGCATCAAGCAACTCATGTTCTGCGGCACACTCTCATTGGATCCTCTGTGCAGCTTGCTCATGTCTTAGAAATTTTTCATTCCAACACTCACACACCACTTCGACCACTGTCATATCGTCCAGGATCTCTGCCTCCTTTGGAAATCCCAGCATTGGGAGACACCAACCACCCAGCCTCTTCTAACGGAGTGGTCAATCCACATGTGAGCCGCTTATGGCAAAGTCAGAAAACCTTACCCTACAGCTCTGCAGTAGAGAGCGAATTTGTTGGTCACCGGGCCCTGCGATCTCCCCATAGTGCACCTGCTACTTCTTCGCACCAAATTGGCTTGTCTGCCCGTGGATCAATCTCAGCTAGCTTTGAACCAAGAACGAATCGCATCTATCAAGCAAACCACATTTCATCTATTACCGATTTTTACCGTGCTCCTATGTCTCCAAACCCTAGCATCGACCCATACAGTGCTCAATCTCATTTATATAATAGAAATTTTCTTGGTCCTGACCAGTTGGATATCATGCGGCCTCCTTTACCCCAAGCGTCAGGGTACAATGATTCTCTTCCGCACTCACAATACCAACCTGCAACAAACCTTAATCATCTACCGACCAATAGTCGTGCTTTATCATCCGAGCCCGAGCACCTTCTAATATCGAGGATACCTGGTGTAAGGCATGAATTGGATAGGAATCCGAGGGAAGGTTGACCCAATATACTTTTCTCATCTTACATTACAAACTAATCACGCAGTGCCTTGACCGAAACTCCTCTATAATTTAGGTCACTGTTGACTTCTAAGTATATTACGTGTATTTCCACTTTATGGTTACTTTAGGCCCCTGTTTTAAATATATGCATGATAATATGAAAAGTAATAATGCTTTTAGCTATGTACTCGAATAGTGATGGCACTTGAGAGTGGTGGAGGGAAAAGGTCAAAGATTCTGTAGGGCTGCAGCCTGCTGACCCTCATGCCTCTCTTTTGATACCCTGGCAGTGTACGTCCTGCTTACGATGTCGACTGTAAAGGAAATTGAGTACGAGAACTTCAAAAGACTAGTAAGCTCACAAGCTTCCATATATCGATCCAGGCATCTAGAAAGACAAGTCTAGAAGATGTGAGGATGCGACCTTTTAGTTAGTAAAAGCTCTTACCTGCTCAGAGCTAGAGAGTGAGTCCCCAGGTTTAGTGACACATTTCGCAAAGCAACGTTCGCTAGCTTTCTGGAGGAAGGCACAATGATGCTCAGTTAATTTTTTCGCAAGAGACCCCTTACATTCATGAGTTCCTGTGCATTTGCGAGCGCCAACTCTTGACGAACATTGTTCATGACAGCCTCCTTCCGAGCTGCCATATCTACAATGAAGCAGTAAGTAAATTTGCTCAAGAAGAGAATGTCAATTCGCACCACTTGGGGAAGATGCTGAAGATCTAGAGAGAAAGTCTGCCATTGTAAACACTTGCACTTGAACAGAGAATGTAGATGTCGGCTTTCAAGACTGAACTTGAACAAGTTACAACTTTAAGTAACAACTAGTCAAAGAATTTTGGATGTCACGTGATCGACAATATTATTAAACTTGTATTACTATTTTAATTTACCAAACTATACTTGCAAACTACGATGGGCGCCCAGGAATCTACTAATCGTCAAGATACAAATGACGAAAGCCTGCCCATTGACTATTATAAGTTGTTAGAGGTTTCCGAGGATGCATCTACCGACGAAATCAAGGTCACTTCAAGCCGCCTTCGTTAATTCTGCAGATGTATGCTCACTTTTTTATAGCGTTCATTTCGACGACTAGCTCTGATTCATCATCCAGATAAAAATCATAACGATATTGAAGAAGCTACGCGCAAATTCGCTGGTCTACAGCAGGCATATGAGGTCAGCCTTGCATCTCATTCTGCAATCATCCCAATAAGTCGATCGTTGTAGGTCCTAAGTGATGAGCAAGTGAGCAAGAGTTGCTATAAATTTAACGACATATTTATGTGTAGCTTTAATTAGGAACGAGCTTGGTATGACTCGCATAGGGCTTCTCTGATACCGGAACCCGATGCAGAGACCGTCTTTGAGGACATCAAGCGGGGCACCAATCTTTCAACCCGTGTACGAGACAGAGGGCTTACGGTACGACATTTGGCACGCTTTCTTGATGCGACGACCTGGGATACGTGGGACGACGGAGAAAATGTTAGTTTCATCTCATTTCAATCTGGCTATAGCATTCATTCTTTCGATTTCTCAATTAGAGCTTCTTTTCTATCTACCGCAACCTCTTTGCAAGACTCGCATCCGAGGAAGCTACTTTCGATTCCAAGGATGGATTTCCTTCATTTGGATATTCCACCTGGCAGTGGAGTCCAGCAAGCAAAGGCGACCCCACTTGCGCTCGAAATTTTTATAGTCTCTGGATGAATTTCACCACTCAAAAGGACTTTTCATGGATGGAACAATGGAACATTACCGAAGCACCTGACAGGCGTATCAGAAGGTAAGGATTTTCCATCTGATATAATCAATGCAGCTGAAGATATCTGCAGATTGATGGAAAGGGATAACAAAAAATTACGCGATGAAGCGCGGCGAGACTATAACGACACCATTCGGGTAAGTATCAAGCCAAGATTTCATATTTTCTAACTAATTGTGTAGTCTCTTGTAAGGTTCATCCGTAAAAGGGACCCTCGATACAAAAGGCATATCGACTCTCAGTCGGAGATCAAGCCACCCGTTCAAATACAGCACCCTTCTTCAGTTGTCAAAGGAACGACCGCTGAAGCCTACATTGAACAAGAATGGCAAAAGGTAGAGGTCAAAGGCCACGACGCAGATTTAGACTGGGCAGCAGCGGAAGGCGAAGATGAAGAAGAATGGGAGTGCGTTGCATGCGGGAAAACTTTTCATAGCGAAGCAGCCTGGGACAGTCACGAAAGAAGCAAAAAGCACATGAAAGAAGTGGAAAGATTAAAGTTAGAGATGCAAGATGAGGACGAAGAGTTACACTTGGAAAACGATGCAGTTGGATCCGATTCTGATCGTCCAGAGACGACTCCTCCATTCACCAGTCGTTCACCAGTACCAACTGATTCAACTGAACTCCAAGAACTTCCAGATATCAAAAAGCAAACATTTGATGCATTCTTGGGTGAAGAAGAAACATCTGCAAGGAGAAGGAAAGGTCGCAGAAGAGATAATAGAGACGTCCCTCCTCATGACGACTTTGCAGGCGAGAGCTCAGTCACCCCAACAGAGGTGGCCAGCCATTTGATAACTTCGGAAGATGTGCCACCGTCGAAGCGGGAGAAGAGACGCCAGAAGCAACAAACCAAGCTACAGGATTCCAATGACCATCCTTCTGCGGTATTTTGATTCCTTTGCATGAGAATGAGCTTTTATTCAGTGTGCATTTCAGACTTGCAATGTTTGTGGAAATACCTTCCCGAGTAGGACTAAGCTATTCGCTCACATAACGGAGACTGGACATGCCCTAGCAGTGCCCAACGGGGACGACGTCAAGGTCAATAGAAGCAAGAAGGAGAAGGAGAAGAGACGCCGTCGCTGATGATCTAAGCTAGAGGCGTATCCCCAAGACGGCGTCTAGCTCATACGTTTACTCCCTCCTTGGAGAGGCGCGGTAGATCTAGGAGAAGTTGTAATCATTTCACAAGAAGTACATTTAAAAGTATAATGAAATAAGAAGGTTGAAAACAAGTGAAGTACGCTGAGTTATCTACCGTAGCTGGCAGGATGAATTTATCCCATTAGTTGGGAAATATCAGAGGGGGGGTACTTGGTCTGCGAGAAAGTGAGAAGGCTAGATAGCATAAACGAAGGCATAAGTCATTTGATGATGTGGAACGCATACCGTTTCAGGCTTTGGATATATTTTCGGCTCACTTCATCGTTTAATACATGAGCCACTTGATCCGCTGAAATCTTCTCTCGAGCGGACCGTTCATGGATACTGATCTGAAGTCAACGAGAGTCGGTTACTAATCCTTGAATGACGCACCCAACCATAGTCACACCGATTGGCCAAGGTGCATTACCAATGGAAAGTCGAAGATAAGAGTCATTGGCCTTTTGGTATTGACGTTTTTGCAAGTAATGGACTATCTCTGCCATTCGGGCCAACATATCAGGAGGGAGTGACTACAGATGACGAAAATGAATTTGGGTGAAAAGGACAGTAACAAACAACATACCCTAGATCGAAGGGTTTTGAATAAAGGTTTCAAGTACTCTGCTGACTGAACTTGGGTAGCGGCAGCCAGTTTACCTTGGGTCGTACGTTTAATGTGCTCTGGACAAAGAAATAACTTCAGTGTACATAACAGGCGGAATGGTTTTGTGAACGGACCTGGTCGTTCGTCCATGGCTTCTTCCCATTCCTTAAGAGTTCTCTTGAGAGCATAGTATATTAAAGGATACAACTTGTCCGGATCCGTTTTGACAAGGCTAAGGTCGAGAATGGCATTGGCGCCCGAGTCACTCTCCTCCTTCTTCTTCCCCTTGCTGGTCTTATTCCGCAATTCCCTTTCGCTGTTTTCTACGTCTTCAAGAGCTTTCTTGAAGTCGTTCTGTCCACCTTGACGGTCGTGACCTTTCTCCTCAATAAGCTCAAGTGCTCGAAGCCTTAATCTGCGGTCTTTATCTGTCTCTCCAAAGAGTCGAATAGGTTGGCCCTTTGAGCGAAGCCTTCGAATAGTCTCCTCGTTTGAAATGTTGTAGGCTGATTCGGGAGGTTTGGGAGATTCGGTGTCTCGCGAGTGTTCCTGGACAGAAGAGGGAGTCAAGGATGCCTACTCTCCAGTGAAGAATTAGGACGAAGTGAGATATTTAAAGAAAAAATTGTTCACTCTTCCTGGTTTTGCCTTGTCAACCGGAGTCCCAGTTGCACTTCGTGAGGCATCAAGAGATTTCTGCTTGTCTGCTCGCTCTTTTTGCTCTTGTTCTTCACGTAGACGCTCTATTTCACCCCTTCTCATATATTTTGTAGGCCGACCGGCAAGGAGAGGGTCATCCTGAAGAGCCTTTCGTTTTGTGGCAATCTCGGCTTTGAGAGCGTCCATGGTCAAGGGAGTATTGGTTACATAAGCAAATACGGGAGTAAATAACACATTCCGCCACAACCCGACCGACTTATCAACCTGAACAACGACCATGTCTGAGAACGCCGACCTCACCAGGTATTCCACCTTTTTTTTTCAACAATCATTTCCTCATTTCGTTTGCAGCAAATACGTCCTTCAAACCGTTCCTTTTGACGGTGTGTCGCTCTGCATTTCCAACACCAGTTTCGAGACTTATGTTTTTGCGTAGCGCGTTTCCCAAACACGAATCAGACTAGAAACTGGTAAACGCGGTCTTCTCATCCGGGAACATGCGCTTAATGACTGTTCCAGCTTCCAGAACTATACTGACTACTTCAAATGCGTTGCCGCCAAGGGTGAAGACTTCGTTCCCTGCAAGCAGTTCAAGAAGGCGTACAACTCTCTCTGTCCAAGTGCGTTTGTTCCTTTCTCATGCCGGCCTGTGTGACGATATTGTTTCCATCTTTCGCACTAGATGAATGGGTGAGGGTTAACACACCTACTTGACCCCCTGTTATATTTGACCATTTTCTCTAGATTTCCAAGTTTGATGAGCAAAGGGAAAATGGAACGTTCCCGGCCTCCCTGGAACCCTGATAATACCCAGTACAGTAGCCATCACGTGTGCGAGTAGATAGAAACGGGCCTGGCTCCAAACACGCTGTTTCCATTCTTGACTCCGCTCATGGATTACTCCTCTGAACCTTCCCATTCTCCTTTGCTCAACGTGCAGGAAAGTCAGCCATTCAATGCAGAGCCCTCTGCCGCTGCCCTTGTCGAGTTTCCCTTGACTCCAGAAGACTTAGTCTACTGCAGAAATCATAGTCCTGTCCTGGAATTCAACCCAGACGAGTACTCGATTGTCGTCAGGGGAGGCAGCAAAGGCGACGTTAGGCTGTCCTTGAATGATTTAAAGTCTCAGTTTCCAATTACCCGTATAGTCGCCGTTCTTCAGGCAAGTTTTGGGCACAGCCATTTGACCACATTTCAACCCTTGACATCCATCGAAACAGTGCGCAGGAATAAGAAGAAAGGAAATGGGTGCTATTAAACCTGTCCATGGTGTTCCGTGGGCTGACGGTGTTGTTGCTAATTGTCGGTGGGGAGGCGTTCTATTATCGGATGTCCTCAGGTTGGCAGGACCGCCAGCGCAAGACATTCGCCACGTCTGTTTTGAGTCTAACGCAACCCTTTGTCAAGACGACTCGTACTATGGCGCGTCTATTCCTGTGGATAAGGCGTATGAGAAGGGTGCCGTCTTGCTTGCATACGAGGTGCGTCATATGTCTGATCAAACGAGCCAGCAACTTAGCCATATAATGGAGATGAACAGTGAACCTTTGAGTATTGATCATGGTGGACCGTTACGGGTTGTGGTTCCTGGCTACTTGGGGGCACGCTGGGTTAAGTGGGTAGACACTATCAAACTCTCTTCCGAGGAATCGCCAAACTTCTATCAGCAACGCGACTACAAGGTTCTACCCCCTGATGTATGTCGCCCAAGTTTGTATTTCAAGGGTTTTGTGCTAAAATACCTACAGGTTGAGACGAAAGAGAGCGCCAAGCCATTGTGGTCCAAGTATCCGTCCATGACAGCCTTGCCGCTAAATTCAGTGGTTGCGCATGCTAGCCGTCCATCTGATGACAAGCTGCTCGTGAAGGGGTATGCACTTGCCGGTTCTTCTGGGGATGTAAAGTCAGTCGAGGTATCGGTTGATGAAGGATCAAGTTGGCATCCGGCTCGGATTACATACCAAGAGGGCAAATGGAGCTGGACCCTATGGGAGGCAGAAGTGAAATGCACCGGTGAAAGTAAGAAAGTGTACAGCCGTGCGATGGATTCGAAAGGAAATGTTCAGCCAAGGGAGGGCATTTGGAATCTGAGAGGTGTCGCGTACAACGGCTGGGGCGTAGCCGACCTGGCTTGATTAGGCAATTTTTACATCTTAGTTTACTACTCCTATGGTTCTCGCACGATTAGTCCACTATACAGTTGACGCTGTCCTACTCTCGACTGTAGTAGCAGGCGTAAGGCGTTCGAGCGGTCTAGCGTTAGTTTTGCCATCCCAATACTTCCTCCGGAGCTCATACGTGTCTTCCTGTAGACCCGACGCATCTGCCATACCAGACCCTACTGTGCGTTCTGTAGCTGAGAAGTTCTTGGGAGTTGGCGAGACAGTCTTCGACATGATACAAGCTACCGCAGTGAACAGCCCATATTTCAAGAAGTCGAATTGAATGGAACCCGTTGCCTCTTGGACAAAGGTGTGTCCTTTCCATACGTTATTTGTTCGTTTCTGGCGTATTCATTCACGGCTTTTTCGCAAATTCATCTCCTTTACAGTCTGATCAATGCAAGCAACTTACGTGTCATGCGATGGACCAGAGTTGACTATCCTGTTGCCAAGCAAGATGGCAGGTTTACCACAACAGATAGAGGGAGGGATGCCTATGTAAAGCGCTTGCTAGCGCTGCAGATTCATTCGGAAGGTCGATGCCACACTTGCATTTCATTGACAAGAAGAATGGCAATGGCTAATATACAATTTATTATTGATTACATGAGCCTACAGTAGTGAAATCATGAGCGGGCGGAACCTAAAGCTGAACTTTTCGCAGTATTTTGTAGTATTCGACTGCGTAATGAGCTCAGAGCGTCTGAGCCGGAGTTTGCAGAAGCCTTCCTGGATAGACGGGAAGAAGTAGCAGGGATTGAGATAATGTCGAGGGTAGTCTTCCTTCGCTTGGACTCCCTAAGCTCTCGATCCAATTTTGCCTTCTGCCACTCTGTCCTGGCTTCTTCCTTGGCTTGTTCGTCTTCTTCCAGGAGACTCATGCCAGCGGGCAAAGCGTACCGGTCCTTCAAAAAATCATCTGACCTTCTCTTATTTTGCTCAACCTTTTTCTCTTCGCGGAACCGCTTTCTGGCTTTCGAGGAAAGGGCATACGGATCAGCGTTATAATGTTCCGATGTTTGCTGTAATGACTGGATCCGTGGTTTCTGAACAGTTTCTACAAGTCTTTTTGCATCTGTTGTTTTCTCCAGGGCTGCAAGAGGGTCGATATTTACTTGCTCCTTATCAGTATCTGACGAAATGTCAACAGGGCATTGGTATCGACAATGTGGCTCGACAAACCGTGAACAGCGAAGCCTCCGTTGTCTTCTGGGTTCCAATCCTCCTCCTTTTGCCTCGCTCCCGAGACAACAACATAACGGGTGTTCTGAGCAAATTGTCAGAGTAAGATTTACACATAGCAAGTAGAATTGTAGCGCACCTTTGGGTCAGTTTGAATTTCAAACCACCCACTACATAAATGACATTTACATCTGAAGGAATAAATCGGTGTCGAGTAGTATGCTCCTATCTTCTTCTTCTCTGCGTTATATCTGACGCCCATGCCAATGTGGTTGTTGCATGTTCCACTGAATATATTATGTTTTGAATCAGTGGCGCAAGGTCTCCAAAGGTTCGGCACACGTACCACCAGATATTGAAAGGCAATTCAAAGCGGGTGATCAAGATTCCTTGGTCAATCTTTCGGGCACGGTCTCCGAGAGCGTGTTTGCCTGTTCGTTCAAAGGGTCAAGAAGAGGGATAGCAATGGCCAGGTGTTACTGACCACGGAATTTGTTCAAGCTGCCTTGAGATGGATCATAGTCTGGTGGGTAGTATCTGAAGAACAGTTAGTGCCAGATGGAGTGATTATGTTTACCCAAATTGCAAGCGCACTTGTTAAAGCCTTGCATTGCTAATGGGCGTACAAGGACAAGTCGTCCGTCACAAGAGGTCACGCATTGCGGCGACAAGTTGAAGAAAAACAGTGATGTATAGCAAATACGACTATAATATGGGTATATAGATCGTCCAGATATTCTAGTAAATATGCAAAATCCTAAACATAGACAACGTATGTCCCCATCACAGGCCGATGGTCGCTTCGGCCTTCCAATCGGCGCATTCCACGGTCATCCAGAGTATTATAGTTCAAACACGTAACGTCGCCTTTGAGGGGCTGGGGAAGTAGAGAAAGGGAGTGTTCAGAGGGAACAGCAGAGTCTTGATTGTGAGAGGGTGACAAAAATGCCGGAAGGAAGCGCCATATTGAACCTGAGGCTGATTGTGGTCGGTCCGGGGAAAGGGGGCTTACAATAGTATCAAAAGCTGTGGAGCGCCGACAAGGGTATTCCGAAGGAAAAGGAGCAGTAGGAGGTGGTGAAAGTGTAGTATGTGCCCGTCGAGGTAGAGAATCAGAGAATCTCCCAAACCCTATTTATATAGTAATTAGTAAAAAGAATTGAAGTTGCTACAGAAAGAAAGCCCACCATTTTGATGGTGATGTAATGGAAAAGCACCAAGCTGCTCAGGAGCTACCTTTGTTCTGTCACCGGATAAAGCTATCGCGGGTGTGTTGGAATCTTTTGTGGTCTGGGAGGAGGGTGAACGGAATCGGTTTGAGAAGAAGCTGCTGACTCGGCTACGTGACGTCGTTGGTAAGCGTTCATTATCTATTTCTCGATTTAGAAGCTCTTGCTTGATTGTTGTCTTCCACAATATGCGGTCGCACCTGCAAAGTGTGGTGAGTATGCATCAAAAGAATGATAAAAGGGGACAGTACATACCAACTCGGGACACGTTTCTTAGATGAAGAATCATAGACACCCTTTTCTTCCTCAGCTCCATGGTGGGGCTTATTTTGGAGCTCTATAGAATTGACGAGAACCAGCGGGGAAGGGCGCAGGGAGCATTTCCTAGGGGTGGCTAGTTCACTTGGATGATTAGAAACTGAGGGAGAAGGAGAGATAGAGGAAATGGCAGAGATGGGGGTGGGTGGTTGAGCTCTATGATAGGCACTCTTTGCCTTGTGCATTTTGTCAGGTGGAGTAATAAACGAGGGTGATAAAATGGATAACCATTTTACTTTGGGTCTTGCGGAAGTTGGGGACCCAGCAGCACGATTCAAATCATGGGTCGGATGAGGTGCATAAAAGTATGAATCGTCTTCCGTCCATGGTTCCACAGGGGGTTGTGAAACTCTTGAGGTCACATAAGAGGACGCCTGAGATGCCCTGTCTACATCCTCAAACTCGTCTTCAGTCTCGTCCATTTCACGTTCATCGATTTCTAAGAGATGTCCTGGAAGTTCTCCATTGTTCACGCCTCTTGAACTCGACCGCGACCGCTTTGAGCTTTTAAGCGTGCGTAAGACATCATATTTAAAGGTAGGGGGGAAATGGATAGGTGCTTCATGGAAGCCAGAAAATATTTTTCCTTCCTTCATCAGAGCGTGAAGTTGATCAAATTCGAATGCCTGTGCATACTCTAAGGAGCATAAGCCGGAGGAAAAAATATATTGATTGAGAAGAAATGTAGACCTTGACGTGAAATAAGCCAATCTGCATGCAACCTTGATATATCCAATCTAAAATTCAGGTCACCCAACAGGAAGGTGAAGTCAAAGCGATCGGTCAAGTCTATATAATGGTTGGTAAGGAATCCTAGAGAAGACCAATCGGCTTACCTTCCGCAACTTTCCTAGGGTCGTCACTCGATAGAAAATCGTCTACAGATAGTTCTGCCTTTTGAAAATGGACATAAGTCCCGATAGAGGAAAGTCAAACGGATAATCTACTTTGATTTTCATAAAATTTGCCACCCGGTGATTGACTTTGCCTTCGTGAGCTTGTGAATATAATGTTTATAAGCATATAACGAGAGAGGCGAATGAAAACAAACCAGCAAGGTGAGCGTTTAAGAAAAGAAAGGTGGTTCCATCGACGTTTAAGCTGATTCCAACACTCCCTTTATTGCCGACTCGGCCCCCAATAAGGCCTGTAGTGACGGAAGACTTGGTCATGCCTGAAATGTGAAAAGAGGAAGTGAATATAAATCGTTGACCATTAAACGGATTCATACCTCTCACCAAGGGTCTGACATCTCGATGAATGTAGATAGCCATGTATATCCCCATCAAACGTTCCTTGATAAGAAGCTGGTAAGGGCCCTTTCGTGATTCTCTAGTCGATCTTCGCCTGATCAAGGGTATAGAAAATCCGATGTCGGCTGTAGAAGGGGAGGCGCTGAGACTTGACGCACCGCCATGGTGACATAGATAGTCCTCTACCATTGACGTCCAGCCAGACGAGATATATTCTAAATCCCCGTCCTCACTATCGTCTTTTCCTTTGTCCCATGGTTTGGATGATTGGTCAAATCTTTCATTATCCTTTTCAAGCTCTTTGAACTTGTCACGATCCTTGTCTAATATCTTAAATCCTGCAGTCAGCCCCATTGGAATTCCTGTAAACCCGCAATTGACGATATCGGTTACCACGGAATAATGACCATCATACCAGAGGGTGTGGGGCATTCCTGTCCAGCACTTAAAATTCAGCTTGTAAAGGTTACCTTATCACAAGAAGGCAAAACTTACACCACAACCAAGTGATAAGGATGATCGGAATTATTTGGAAGAACTGGAAAAATCCCGTGTCCTGTAGTTGGCTGGCTATACGGAGGCACTGTACCAAACAATTCGCCCAATTCGCCCTGCCAGTTCATGCGGGGTGTTAGAACACAATGAAATCGGGTAACTTCGCATTAGGACACATGCTTTTGGAAGGGAATCATGCATATTCCATGTAAGTAGTTTGATCTTGAAATACTTGAGGCCAATGTCTCTTGAAGAAGGAAGGGGTGAAGTGTTCTCATGACGCACTGCGTCCTCTGGGTAAATTGTAGCAGAATCAACTGTCTTTGGTGAACGGGGAAAAAAGGACTGAAGCCGGGTCAGAATAGTTTGCCGTTGAGCTGTGTTGTCATGAGCAATTAATATATGACCTTTTGAAAGTGCAATTTTACCATGCTGCAAGTCGGGTAAGTGAGAGGAAGAGAAAGAAGACTTTCTATTAGGTGGCATAAGGACAGTTGAGCGGACCTTTCAAAGGTGGCATGAGTTGGACGTGGAGACGGGGTGATTTGTACACAACTACTGGGCTTATGTAATCACGCATCGCATTCTCGTTGATTTCATTCATCGTAACTAAACAAGAAAACGATAGCAAGTAAAACAACAATAGGAATACACGCACAGCGGCTGTAGCCGGGTCAGGTAGTAGTAACAACAGCGGGAGACAAGACGGAGGGGGAGCATTGTGATTCCAGAAGAAAAGGTCGTTCAATAAGATAAACCACAGATGGACGGGAGATTAGTGCGACGAGATCATAAAGACAACTTTGGAGGACATGTCGAAAAAAAAAAAGACACCGACAAGGAACCTTGGAAAGTAAGAGCAAAACAGGAAATGCGAATAAATAAGCTATGAATTAAATATCGCCCAAGGTTGATCTAGAGAAGGCATTGGGCTGTCCCATTTCCACTCATGAGTTTGATAATAGGCACCTTCCCCTCCATCGATATTCTTCCATGGGCCCAACCGTAGTGGGTCCATGGGCTCTTCCGTTTTGATATCTGCAGTCGAGGACGAACCACTGGAAGAAAAGATGTGGTGTGACAAGTCTGATTCATGGTTGGATTCCGGACTAGGGTTTGTAGAAGATGACGAGACAAGATCGGGGGTCGGTGCCTTTGAGTTGCTATCATCATCCTCAGCTGTCCCAAGGGAGAAATCGAAAAATTCGTCAAATGCATCAGTCATAGCAGCTGGTGGCGGAGTTGCTTCCTTGAGAGCAACTCCACTTGATTCTCCAACCATGAACGCACCACTGGCTCCATCGTTAGAGTCCGGTATTGTGCCGTACCCTTTGAGAATCATCTCTAGGGTCTCTGTTATGCCCGTCGGCAGAGAAGACTGGCCATCACCACCCGCCATCTTGATGAAATCCGTCATTTGCTCCACAAGGTATGCCGTAGCGTCTTCTTCTGTTTTGATATTTTCGACAGCCTCATCCTTCTTCTTCATTGCCTCAGTGGGCGGTGACTCCCATTCCGTCTTGGCGCGCTTTGGCGGCGAAGGTTCGTTCGCCACAGTTATAGAGCCCGACGACCCATCGACGTTGGCAGGTAGAGGGTCCTCCTCTCGAGGGCGTTTACCGTTGGGCGTACTGGACGATGCCACAGGTTGAGCTGCGTCGGGCGTAGGAGCACTAGCAGGAGTGGCCTTGGACGGCCGTCTTCTGGACGCAGCGGTTCCTTTGGGTTTCGGAGGAGCCCTTGTTTTCGGTGACTTTGCAGGGGCGGCCGGAGGAGAAGAAGCAGTAGCAGTCGGTGTGGCTGCATTCGCGGCTGGAGTCGATGCAGACTGAGCCGCAGCAGGTGACGGAGTGGAGGCAGCATTAGCATTGGAGGACGCCTTTGTCGTTCTCTTGACAGGGGGCGCTTGGAGGACAGGAGGTGGTCGTAGAGAAGAAGAAGAAAGTTGCGGATGTTGCTGTGTCGACGAACCAGCTGTCATTGTGAGTTGATGAGATACAGGGGGTCGAGGTTGAGACATTACATCAGGCATACCCATCACAGGCATTGGTGGTGCCATGGGATTTGGCTGCTGCTGGGGTGGTACGGGTGGCTGACTTCCCTGGCTTTGCATTTGGTTTATTGCAATTTGCCGTTGCCTCATAGCGTTGAACGTGTTTTGGAAAAGTTCCGTGATACGTGCCATCTCTGACATCATGTTCTTCAGTGTTTCAAGCGTGATGATGTACCGCGGGTTGGAAACAGTCGCTAACATTGTCCGTTGGCTCTGGATAGTGCAGATCTATAATTATATCAAAATTAACGTTGGTCTCGTTTAGGTAAATGGGTCAGCTCACGATGGCTATTAGTTTCCGGATAACATCTTCTTGTTTTATGACAGTATATATCATATGAAGCTTTTGCTCCGCATCACTGCATTGACGGAAGAGTTGTTCTAGCAGTTGGTTGAATTCCAGTCGATGCTCGGCGGGAACATCCACAGGCTGCATAGCGGGGATCTCTTTAGGAAAAAAAAAGCAATGTCAACAACTCGATAACATGGAATAACGGAAAGATGTTCACTACTGGTAGTATAGTCGTGCTTGATTTTCATAATCATTTCAGGACTGACTAGCCTCGGGCCGATGTTCTGTGGCTGCTGTTGGGGAGGTATTCTGGAACCTTGAAGAAGAGCTTGACCACCTTGAATCAGAGACTGCTGGGATTGTTGCAGGCCTTGCTGTGCTTGCAGAAGTTGCTGCTGTTGAAAAATTTGCTGGCGAAATGCAGCTGTGTTATGTTGTGCAGGGGAACCTGCAGAAAAAGAGCCAGTGGTAGTCATAACAGGTGCCCGAGGACCGTTCGGATCATTGGCTAGACCTGGTTGAGTAAGATTCGCGGTGCGCATCTTGTTCTGAAAGGCCTTTTGTTCCTGGTACGTCCTCTGTAGACTAGCCCGGTTCGTCTCAACAAAGGCTATCGTCTTCTCGTCGATTCCTTGCGCATGCAGTTCTGCTACCGACATGTGCGACATCTGAACCACCTGCTGCATTTGCTGGGGATTCCAGCGCCCGCCCATCGCAGAGCCGATGTGAGCTTGCTGCATGTTGCCAACTCCCATCGCCCTCTTGTGGCTTTCAATAGCTTGAGCGGTGTACCATTGGTCGAAGAGCGCGAGATATTCCTTGTATATGTGCGCCAATTGCTGTGCCACACCCGGTCCCGACTTGGCTGGCTCAGTGTCAGTCCCCGGAAACTGAACGAATCCGAGCCTTCCACCGATTATGCTCCATATGTCCTTTTGGTCTACCTGCAGAACGTCAATGGCAGGACAAAGGCAGACCGAAACAAAAATTACCTTGTTAAAGCCGCCTTCCTTCAAAACTTCAACGTGCAAACGATAAATCTCAACCGGACGACTGTCGATACTTAACAACCGCTCATTGAGCTTGAGGTTACGCTTGATACACCAATTCTTGAACATCATCTCAAAACGGGTTTTCTCAAGAGGAGGTATCATTCCCAGGTTCGGTCCATTGCCAAAATTGTTCATCACGTTACCCGCCTGAGAACTTGCCATGGCGAGCTGGCTGGGTTGAGAAGGCCCAGCGGCCGATTGTTGTTGATTGTTTCCAGAAAAAGGAAACTGACCGCCCATAGACTGCTGTTGCATTGGATTAAACGGGCTCGCAGGGTGTTGCGGGACAGATTGGCCAGCATGTTGCGGTGTAGGGCCAGAGCGTTGTGGCACGAACCCCTGATTGACCAAATGATTGGCCTGAGATTGAGAATGGGCAAGTGATGGACTTGTCTGTATCGGGTTTGGCTGTGAGGACGAAGGCTGGGCTACAGGATTGCGACCGTTGGAGTTATTATCAAAAGACTGAGGATGAGAAATCCAAGGTTGTTGGCCGGAAGGCCCACCGTTATTAGCATTGGCGCTCGCCTTTTGTTTTCTAACAGGAAGTCAATAGAAAGACAGGGGGAGAGAGGGAGAAAGGTTTGCATACACGACGTTAATGGCTGAAAGCAATTTTTCCTGGAATTCCTTCCTCCGAACCAACTCTTCTTGGGCTGCTTTTATCTTTGCAATAAGCAGAGGTTCGTTGGCGGTACCTCTTGCCACATTGAGCTGCTGCTGCAGAGCATGAATCGCACCTTCGTGCTGGGATATCTGAGTGCGCATGATGGTAGCACGACTGGTCATCTCTGCGAGGCTCATCATGCCACGAGGCAGCTGCTGGCCCTGCAGGCCATTCTGCGGTTGCTGAACGTTAGCTGGATGAGGAGAAGGTCGGCGAAGGGCTTCGTTGGATATCGCAGGAGAAGAAAACAGATCGGCAGGGGGGTTCATGCTGGCAGATTGAAACTGATGTTGCTGTTGCTGCTCTCGAAGTTGGTTTAGCTGGTGCTGCGACAGTTGTTGGGAGTTAAACTTGATGGGCCCGTTCTGGGGTTGCTGATTTTGGGCCATGTTCATGAGCTCCAGCTGCCTGGAGGCGCCTGGGAGTGGGGTTTGAAAACCTTGTAGGATGTTTTGAGGATTGCGGACTTGTGGCTGGTTGGGATTCCCGGTGGGCATGCCACCCATGTTGGGGAAACCGGTTGGGATGTGAGAGGGCTGGGGATGAGGGGAGGAGGAGTCATGAAAAGGAGGCTGCTGAGCGGAACCCCCGATGACGGGATTCATCTGAGATAACCCGGAGCCCATGCCAAACTGTTGTTGCTGCTGCTGCTGCTGTGAGCGGGCAGCGTGGGTGCGCTTCATCATTTCAGTAAACTAGGGTGCAGGGGGGGATGAGTATGGCCAAGAAGAGGGGGGAAGAAGCGCACCTGAGCGGGATTAGCTGGATTCATGTCCGCGGCACTTGGGGCCCTGAACTGCATCTGCTGCTGCCAGAGACGGGCCTGGTCGATGGCGGAGTGGGACATGGAAGAATGGGGATCTTGTGGCTGATGCTGGATCTGCTGCTGCTGCTGGAGTTGCTGTTGCTGCTGGTGGTGGGCCTGCTGCTGCTGCTGGAGCAGACTGTTGCTGGTGAAGTTGGGGGGCATTGGGTACTGCGGCAGACGATCGGCCATGGGGGGCGGGGGCTGTTGAGGCCGACCAGTGGGACCGACGGTGGTCTGTGGGGAGGAAAGTAGGACGGAGGATGGTGGTGGGAGTCAAGCAAGACTCGCAGGCTGGCTGTGGCTGACAAGTCGGCATGTTTGCGGGAGTTGACACTCTTTTCCTTTCGAAAAATGTTTTTATTTCCATTTACATTATAATCACTCTCTGTCCTTGACTAATTCGCTGCTCGGGCCAGCTTCTAGTATTATATCCTCGTCCTCGTCGGACGATGAGCTCTCGTAGTCCTTCTTGGGACCCATTCGAGTCGGCCCGACCGCCAGTATCCGGTCCTCTTCCTCATCGCCGCCCTCTAACAGCTCCTCGTCTGCCTCCCCATCCACCGTTTCCACCTCTTTTCGGAACCAGTATCGCAGGCCCACCGGGATCATCACCCCTACCACGACTGCCGCCAATCCGAAAAAGTTGCGCCAGCTAATCAGATGGAAGTCATCTGGACTTGTCATGTCATCCAACCCACCGCCAATCGTCGTATGTATCACACTAACACCTAAAATACCTAGCGCAGTGCTGACCCAGAATGGCACTAAGCTGATCCCGACGTGGGGACACACCACATTGACCACCCAGTGGGGCGGCAGGGGCATGATCCTTAACACAATGAGAAAAGAGATTATGTTCTCTTTGTTGTCACGAATCTTACTTCCCCACTTGTCCAACACAGCCTTCCATTTTGGAAGGGTCAGGAGCGCGGGTCCCAACGCAGATGAAATCAGGTAACAGAGAGTGGCGCCAGTCGCGACGCAACAACAGACCAAGGGCAATGCCCGTGCTACACCCCAGACGGCTCCTCCGAGTATAGACAAATACATCGAGCCGGGTAGAGAGAATGCTTGCAGACTAGAGGGCGAAATGAGTGTTTGGGACAAAACGCGGAGAGAGACGGACGCACAAGAGATAGGTGATGACATAGCAGACAAGTATCCTGTAGGGATAGATATCTCTGTACTTCTTGAGCAAGCCATTCAGCGCTTGCAGTTGGGCAAAGGACTTTGGGATGCGCAGCAACGGGCGGTCCTCGCTAGAAGACTCGTGTCAGAAAAGAAGGGCACAGTGGGAACGGAAAGACGGACTCGTCCAAAGTGGGGAGGGCTAGCCAGAGGGTGCCGCCAAGCAGGACGGTGCTGACGATGAATATGCAGGCCATCTTGAGAGTGGCATTGAAGATGATTCTGGTGGGGGAGGTGGGTGCAGGGGAGCGGGGATAGGTGGCGCCATAGGCGGGGGTGGCTGGGGTGAGGAGCGGGGCGCGGTCGTCGTCGGTGTCGTATGCGACGGTGTCGAGGGTGTAAGTTGAGGCATTCGAGCGGGCGAGCGGCGGCGGGCGTTGGCTCGAGGTCATGGCGGCTGGATCAAGAGAGTTTCCATATTCATTATTTAATAATATCCGTTTCGCTAAGTGGGCAAATACCGCCAAACACTCTTTGCTCGTCGTCTCTTGCGACGGACGATAAGCACGCGGTCGCTGTCCAGCATGCTGCCCAACCAGGTCAACCACCAGAACAACATCGCCCCGCCCTCATCCCTCCAGTCCGCCCTCCAGATGGATCCCTCCCAGCATCTCCATCTCCAGCAACAGCAACAGCAGCAGCAGCCTCCCCAGCCATCAGCCACCCCCTCCGCAAAGAGGCGCAAAAGGTCGGATCCAAACGACGATGATGCGCCCGCTGCATCAGAGCCTCGTAGACTTCGGCGCTCACACGAAGCGTGTGCCAGGTGCAGGAGCAAAAAAATAAAGGCAAGTCCCGTCGGGCGACACCGACGGCAATTTCCATCCATATTTCTCTTTTCTTACCTTTCCTTGCCGTCGGACAGTGCGACTCCAAGCATCCGCGATGCACCGCCTGCGCAACAGCCGGCACTGCTTGCAATCAGGAGGACAGACATCGGCGCACCCTCACTCCAAGAGGCTACACAGAGCGGCTCGAGCTCCAGTTGGCCCAGTGCGAGGCCCTCCTCAAGCGTCACTATCCGGGCTTCACTGTCGATAACCTCGATGATATTCTCTCCCGCGAGGGCATCGAGGTCGGTGGCATCCCTCCCATAGCCCCAAATCCAAACTTCCAAATGGACCCCGGAATGAGACCTTTCCGGCCCGATGGCGCCCCTCCTACCCAGCAGCCACCCAAGGGATATCCTCCCATGTATCCGCCTGGTCCCCATCTAATGCATCCTCCCTATGGTCCTCACCCCATGATGCCCTACGGTCCTGCCCCGCCCTATCATCCCCAGATGATGCAGGGCCCTCCTGGCCCATACAATCCCCATATCCATCCCGCCTTCCAGCCTGGTGGTCCATATCCCCCACCTCCTCCGGTCATGCATCAGCATCAGCCTCCGCCCGACCAGGCTGCACCCCCACCCCCACCTCCCCCTCAGCCAGCTTCTCCGCCCTCCCCTATCATGCGTACCGTTCTAGCTACAAAAGGCACCGACCCGAATGGTCACGACATGTCCAGCGCCCAAGCCCTTGCAAAGAATTTCGGTGTTTCTGCCGTTATCACTTCTGGTCTCAAATTAGATGGAAACAATGAAGAATTTCCCGTGGACCCTAATGCTCTGCCTAAACTTGAGATTCATGGCCCTCGAGATCCTGCTCAGTGGATCACCATATCCATTCGCCACAGCCCACCTCCCGGCGGGACGCCTAACACCCTTTCTCTCTACGGTCCCATTTCCAAGTCTCCACAAGTCGACATTTATCTGCCCAAAGACCGCAACTTTGCTAACTATATAGTTGACGTCTACTTCAAGCATCTCAATATCCATCGTCCAGTCTATGCTCGCAAAGATTTCGAAAAAATACTCAACGATCTTTACGACAGTGTCACTCCTATTCATGACCCTGGCCACCTTTGCAGCATCTACCTTGTCTTCGCACTAGGAACTCTTAGCGAACTCAATCAACGTGCTGGCAGTACCAAATTGTCCAATGAGAAGGATCAATTTTTGGGCTCCGCCGTTGCCAAGAAACTCATGCCTGCCAACTGGCCTGTTCATGATGAATTCTTTGAGAGGGCACTAGCCATCAAACCTGATCTTCGTGTCTCCATCTCCGGTCTACAGGCGCTTATACTGTTGCATTGGTACTTATACATCGAGGTAAGCAATCTCTAGCATACTTGTGTGTACAGTGCATATTAAAATTCTACCAGCGTCAAGGACGTACCTTATGGCGCCTTGTTGGGAATCTTGTTCGCCTATCGATTGAACTTGGTCTGCACCACGACCCCACCACGCAGATTGCGCCTGACACCAATCAGCATATATTTACAGAGGAAGAAAGCCAATTGCGTATCCGCCTATGGGCTATCGTCCTCGTTCATGATCGTGGAACGTCGATCCTTCTAGGACGGCCTCTGGCAATTGCTCCTTCAGACTCGAACACCCCTCAGCCAACCCGTGCAAAGAACAAATTATTTGCTGAGCTGTCAGAGCACTTTGAACTATCTCAACCTGTTGCGGATATCCAGGCCGATATCATCAATTCTTTGTATGCTCCTACAAGGCAAGCTGGGGACACCATTATGCGTAATGCAACCAGAATCATCAAGAGCATGGTATCATTCCGCGCAAACCTCCCGGAAAAATACCAGTATTACTTCACTGGGACTGGTGATTGGCCCATGGATAGGAGACAGAAGCTTGTACAAGATATCACTGAGGACCTAGGCTTAACTCTATTGAAGATCGGCATTGCACGCATCTTGATGCTTCGAGCTCTGTTCAGTTCTAAAGAACTTTCATACGAACAAAAGCACAAGGCTTTGACAGATGGTACGTCGTTTCTCTCGTAAAGATACTATGGAATACTAAAGCTTCTTCCAGCTATCATCACTTCGCATAACATGATCATTGTCCACAGTCAACTGATTCGATTCCCCAACATCGCTTTCTTTACCTCCCCGATCCCCTTGCATATTGCTGCTATGGTCATTCTGTACGGTCACATATCTAAAGTCGACTGCCTGTCACCTGCTACCGCCTTGGAAGACGTGTGGCTTGCTCTGGACATGATCCCTCGCTTCCGCTGGCGATGGGAACGTAAGGATGTTAACGGTGGCCACCCCCTTATTGCCAAGCTTGTAGAACATGTCATGGGCGTCAATTTGCATACCGTCGTCCCTCCTACCAATTCAGTTCTCATCCCAGAGCCTGAATGGGATGAAACAAGGTCTCCTACTACCAAATCTCAACATAGTACTCCCACCATGCCATCAGCACCTGGTGGATATAATTCTGCCGGTGCGGGTGCCTACGGACCTCATACCAGATCTCTCAATGGCATGGGACCTCCTATGAATAGATCCAACAGCGGTGGTTCAACGCCTCCCGACAAGCAGCTTGTTGAAATGCCTGACAAACTCTTCTATCCCTTCTTCCCAGAGGCCCAGGTGAATACCATAAACTCAAACTCTGTTCCCGCTAGCGCTGGTCCAAATGTTCCCACTGCGAATGGCGCACAAGATTACAGCCAACTCCTCAAGACGGTGGCGGCTGCCCAAGGTGGATATGGTCCGCAAGCGTATGCGGAGAATAGAGACCGTGCGGAAGCACAACAGGAAATGGTGTGGATGTCTAATATGGCACGTTGATTCCTCCTGCTGTATTTGCAGTGAATTCTGACACAAAGTTCACCAATTAGTCTGGTCCTCGAAACTTGCCAAACTATACGCCCTGAGTCGCAGGATTTGCCAGTGAAACCCTCGATATTGTATCTTTCATACGTCTGTAGCTCCATCTAACTGTCTTCATCAACGTTGTCCGTATGACTACTTTTTTCTTTTCGCTTCGTTCTTCTTACTCGAAAAGTCTCTTCTTGCACTTTTTTCTCCCACTTATCCAGTTTTTCGATAATCGACGTCTGTCTGTCTAAAACCTGTAAACAAGTTTCATTATAAAATATGTATCTGTACCGAGGATTTTCTGGATATTGATTTTCTACAAATGTTATCTATTTCATGCTTCGAGCACATAAATTATGAGGAAGCTGGCGATTCTACGTTCATTCGGAGGGAGGTGGTATATATACACTACGTGGTACAACAGAAGTGAGTACTATATGCATTGTCTAGGTAAGTGTGGTAGCATAAGAGAGAAATGAAGAAAAATATCTATGATAGGACCAAGTAAAAAATATTATTATCGTGGATATCAGAGACATTGAGAACAAGTCTCAAGTCGCGCTAATAATCATGGGCTCAATCAATGACTGATTGGTGTGCATCTGGCGGAGCGGAGTTCGGCATTAACAAATGCCTACAAATATGGGTGGCGGATAGTATATCGGCAGTGTAGACGCTCTTGAAGGAAGTGATGCAAGAAATAAACATAAATCACTGACAGAAGGGGGATAAATAGCTGAAAAGGCAAGAAGGAAAAGAAGATCCTGTAGTAGAATGTGAGGTAGATGGATAAAGATATGAAATGCTTCACTTCAGAATCTTCTCCATCCTTTCTAAGGCAGTATCAACCCCCTTAATGAGGAGGGTAACATGTCTAGGAAAGAACCTTTTGTCTTTGGCGTCCTCGCCATATTCAAAAGTATGTTGCTCCTGTAGGGCCTTCTCCAATGCAACAGGTAGGCTGAGTGTTATCCTGGTCAGCTGGATTGTCAGACGAGATCGACCTAAAATGTCGAAATACGAAAGTTGGCGAAAGGCATGCTGTACTTCGAGAAGTCGAGATACTTCGGCGTGGAGGGCGTAAATACATGTCCGGCAAGCTAGTAAATTGGTCAAATGTATCCTGATAGAGAGGGTGAGAGAAAAAAGTTTACTTAGAGCTCGTTCTCGGATGGCTTGAAGTGTTACAAGTACAGAATTGATACCCTCTTCACCCAACTTAATGGATGGGTTGATATCGTTGATGGCCTCTGGAACGCAGCATCGATTAGGTGATTAGATATTGGAAAGGAAGGTAAATGACACTCACGTAGTAGACTCCTGATGACTTCCAAGTCGCCATCTAGGAAGTCATTAAATACGCTGAGTACGACGCCTCTGAACGTATCATCGGCATGACCCATCGGTCTGGTAGCGAATACATCGAAATCTGAAGACGGAGAGCGGTTGTCGTATACTCTCTTCAAAGAAGGTTTGCTAAGAACGTCATATGCCACTGCGACTTTCTGGAAGGCGTGCGTGGCATCGGGATTATTGGGAAATTTACTGAATAAATATACGGTAAGGCGTTGAAAGATGACAGGAAAGAAAGATTGGCGCACTCTGGATGACAAGCTCTACTCCGCGAGAGATATGCACGCCTGAAAGTCATCTTGTCAAGGGTAGCTTGCTTTGGGACGCCGAGAATTTGGTAAAGGTCATCGTTGTCCAAGACTGCGCGTACGACAGTAGCACCTTTGGCATCGGTGACCTTGTGGTCATTTTGGATGGCAGGGCGGTTGCTTTTTGTAACAGAGCCAGAAGGCTCAGCAACCCATGTCAAATATTTGCGTTCGTAGTTTTCGATGTCTTGATCTTCTTCCTCGTCGATTGGGAGATGGAAATAGGTGCTCGCTGGAAATAGAACCGAGTCAGAAGACAGCAATGCAAGGAGAAAAGCAGATAACCTGTAGAGAGAGCGTAGGAGAACATGAGTAACGAAGGAGAAAAAGAAAAGAGACTTGGGTTATCATATGAATGAATGAAATGAATGCTCTCCATGTGATTTTCTGCTATCTGCTGACTAATACACTCACAAACCTGGCAATAGCCCGACGAACATCTCCCCGCGAGCCCATCACAGTCATTTCAATTCGGACAACATCCTCTCCAGCATATTCCCTTAGTTCGTATCGCCCAAATGCCCAATTGACAATGTACCATTTGCCGTCTTCCAGCCTCACAAACCCTTTGACCCTCCACACCGCGTCGCGAGGCAGCAGTCCCAGTGCTTCTATCAGGGCATCCTTCTCTATCGGTCTATCGTGTTCCTCCTTGGTGCAGGGCTCGCTGTGATGGTGATGGTGCTCTAGGATTCCCCCTCGGCCCAAGGTTAATGTCTCCACCTCGTCATGCTCAACAGGTGCTTCTGATTCAGATAGGAAGAGTCTGGATTGCAGCCCAAAGATCAATTCGGGGTCGACGCCGTTCCTTCCCTGACATTTGATTTTTGGCGTGGTATCATTGAGGGTATATAGATGGTCCATGACGATGTCGAGACCACGCTCGGAAACATGTTCCCACTTATTCTGCAAATACTATGGTCAAGTGTAAAATCCCCAATCCCCGCTGAAAGAGGCACAGACGATTAGGATGATATCCGAGTAGCTGGCCTGCATCTTTGCGGTCGGTGATGTGTCTTCATACCCGATAAAATTCTCAGCATCGACGACGGTGACGATTGCATCGAGACCAAAGTCGCCTCCTGTGTCGCGTTCGAGTTGACGGATCTGAAAGGCCAGGGTGGCCGGGAAGGCAGAGCCTCTATGCAGGGATTATCTCAGACAGGAATGAGCGCGGAAGGGGAATTGCATACGAGCATTCGATAATGATACGATCCGGGCAGTAGTTGTCTGTAATATGTTTATGAGGTTCACAATACACGGATCCCGTTCACATACCACGTATCTCTAAAAGCGCTGTTTGCATCTGGCCAACGAGGACGCAGCACCTAGACAGAAAAAGGTAAACAAACCGACCGAAAACAGGACGATACTTACATGCATCCGTTCAAAATTTCCGAGACGGCGGTCAGAGAGGATTGTTGAGCAAGCTTGCTGTCGACCTGGAGATCGCCAAACTCATTCTTGAGGAGTACAACCTTGTAATCCTTTGGGAGCTTTGGAAGAAGAGAGAGGATGACCGACGTCTTTCCAGCGCCGAGAAAGCCAGTGAAGACGGTGATTGGGATGGGTGCCATGACGTAATCAGATACCAACTTGTGTTTTGACCACTACAAAATCAAATATTAATGGCACCCGCAGCCGCCATTGCGCGACTGCACACTGTCTTTGCTGCCTCTGCTTTTCTGACAGCACTCATTGTTGGCTCAGCTCTCCACTACAAAAGAATTGTAAAAAATGCCGTCGCGCAGTACCCCGATGAATGGTTTCCGTCTGTCTCCGCAACGTCTGTCTCTTCCTCGTTCTTGGCGTCTATCCCAATATTCATCACATAGCTTTCCAGCATCGGCGACTGGTACCCTGAACGAAACTTGTTTCAAATCCTCATTGCTCTCACCTCAGGTCCTTTTTTATGCACCTCTAGGCATTGACCAGTTGCTTATTTGTCTTGCAGGCCCTCGGTTCGCTCTTGTGGTCTTCCAATACTATATGCATCACTCCTCCGCATCTTCTCTTCCAACCCTCGTATTTCTCGCAGGCATAGTACGCACCCTCTCATGTGGAGGCTGGGTCTACATTACTTCCAGTGACGACCACGACGTCCATGACTTCATGATGATCCTCTATATTGTTTGTAATTTGCCCTGGATGGTGTTAGGCATTGCTACCACGCCTATATCTAGACGCTCTGTAAGAAAAAAACGGTACTTTCGTTTTCCTCCTCAAAGTTTTTCATTTTCTCTAATGTTGTGATTTGACAGAAAGTTTATTGCCGGCCTGTATGTTCTGTCTCTTGTCATCTACTCAGCATATCTCAAGTGAATTTTCCGCCGTTCAGCTTCTTCGTAACGATAGTCCCTCTCGTCTACTTCTTCATTCAACACAAGGTTCACCGGATACCAGGAGGTCAGTGCTGCGCCTATTTATCCCAAACCTTTGCTGAATGGCTCTTTTCTATACTATCTAGCTTACACCCATTACGCTTTTTTCGAATGGGGTCTCATTTTCTTCGACGTGCTGTATGACTCGGTATCCGAACAAGAATTCAGAGAAGCCGGATTAAATGTCTGCCTCTTCCGCTAAATTCCGATGGACGCATTTGTCTGACCTTATATGTTAGATATCGCTCTCTCTTCCCTCAGTCCAAAGCGCCAAGATATCTCCCGTTGATCCCATGTATTATCAGAACGTCCATCGCCTGGCTTAGAATGATTTACTAATGTGTGTATGTGTTTAGACCAATAGAACAAGCTACTTCAGGAACTGAACTCACGCAAGCCCACAATGACATCAGGCACCGAAACTTCTACAAGCCCTCAAGTTCAATCTCAGGCGATAACAATGTCATCCATGTGAAAGTGGAGGGGGGACACATCGCCGACACTGCTTCATCCTCTGCAGATAGAAATCAAAGTAGCGAAGAAGTAATAGTAAAATGGAGGTTCCTACTGAGTTTCTTGTCAGATGTCTATCTTTGTGAGCCTGGCCTGGATATTTTTCCAACACTTTCACTGACATGTTTTCATAGCTTTCATCTTCTGGACACTGTTTACTGCTCTGATACCGACTTTGTTCTATTTTTCCGTCTGGGAGCTCGGCATTGCCGGAAATGAGCTAGCACTCCTTTCCGTTCTCTCTCCCATGCTCTTGTCTCTGTCTTCGCCTTACCACTATATCTTTTCTGGTTCTTCACCTACATCCGGGAATTCCACGTCCGTTCTCGATTTCGTGCGGACGCACCGAGGACAGGCCTTTTTCCAATTAGCATCTTTAATTGGTGTTCTTGCGTACTTGGTGCCTAGCCCCGGTGGGAGGCTGGGACTTGTTGCAATTGCTAACATCGTGGCTGTCATGCAGCAAGCCGTTTCATGGTCTGGCGTAATCCAAGGAAAATCGGACGTGGCATATTCGTCAATTGGTAAGTAACGTCCAGTGATCACAAAGTTGAGTTGGCAACGTGTTCAATCTTGTAGTCACCGGGCTCGGAATACTTCTCTCCTCGCTACTGAAGCAAGCCAACAGATCAAATAATCCAGGTTTGCAAATAAGTTCACTATCATTATCATCTTCCTCAAGCTCCCTCTTTCTTCCCAGTCTGGCCTTTTATCAATCATAAAGCCGGAGGATACAATAAGACTGGTTTACTTCTTGCTCTGGTAGCAATTTATGAATACTACTCCAGACGGCATGCCGTCGCCCATACCGATTCCAGGGCAAAGCCTCAACGTCAAAGGGGTTTGTTATCAGGCGCTCTTCCCTTGGGATCGCTGCTTTTTTCTGTTCATGAGCTCCTCTCCGAGTCGAGCACTCTTATTGCTTGGTCGTGGACAGGATACGAGAATCGTCTACCGCGTGGTCCAGTACCTCACCTGCATGGTTCGTTGACCATTTTGGCCATGGCCGTGGGGCTTTACATTGCCCATCTATCTGCAACAAACAGCAGATTTACAAAAGCCATCTCGCACCCACTTTGGTTTCTTTTTGGAGCGGGTAGTTCATATGTCATGTACTCTTACAGGAACTGGACTGGCTACGCTGGTGGGCTAGGTGTGGCCGTCTTCCTGACGTCGATCCTCCCTTTGGTGTTCTGGGCTGCAGCCGATGCCGCTGTTGGTGGGAGACAAGGGCGAAATAGGGGATTTGCTATTGCCAAGACTTACACCACAGCGCTAGCTGTGTACTGCATTCTGATTCTATTGAGTATTTTCACAGTTGCGTACGCCTTTGTTCCAGGTGGCATATATTTGAGAGAACGTACGGACCTGTGAGTCTCTGCCTCTTGACTGCCTAGCCACCTTCTCTGATCATGTTTGATTAGGGTTGTTTTCCTTCGGACCATCCTTTTGCTCCCTGTCTTCAATTGGCTCTCTTCTACACCCGCGGACCTCGACCGGAGTAGACTCCTCTCCTTGACAGTCCAGTGCAAGTCATACATACATAGCGCTCTTGCCATCATATCCCTGCTGTCCGTTTTGACTACACTCTACCGTCTTCCACTTGCGCCGGCCCAGCCGTTCAAGTCTGGTACACGGATTTTCAACACCGGTATTTGGACGGTCCATTTTGGGATTGATAACGAAGGTCATGATAGCCAAAGGGGGATAATGAATCTGATCAGGTAGCTATCTCCATTCTAGATCTGTTCCACACACTGAAGCGGCATCATTCTTCTAGGGACATGGAGTTGGATGTGGTTGGCCTCTTAGAAACGGATTTACATGTAAGTGGATGTTGCTTTCTTTTGAGTGCTGTCCTTATTGCCCACTTGTTAGAGGACTGCCTTTGGGCACCGTGATCTGTATGCCGCCTCTTTTATTCCTGCAAGTCGAAGCTAAATTCGTTTTTCTCCGCCGCAGCTCGCGACTCATTGTAGAGGAAATGGGTTATGTATTGAATTTCTCTCCAAGCATGCTGGGCCTTCCTGATGTTCCTTTATTTCCAGAACGTTGACATCGGCCCTGGTCCAAATTCACATACGTGGGGCGCTACTCTCTTGTCGAAGGTATATTTCACAATCTATACATATCCTATTTTTGACACCTCTGGTATTTCCAAAGTTTCCAATCATCAGTTCTAAGCACCATCTGTTGCCTTCTCCGCATGGAGAGCTTGCACCTGCCATTGAAGCCATCCTGGATGTATATGGTACAGAAGTACTGGTCGTTGTTTCCCATAATGGCCAAGGTCAGATATACGGTCTTCATAGCCCTTCGCTACTTCTAACTGTGAGCAGAGGAAGATCCACTTGATAGGGAGTTACAAAGTACAGAGTTGGCGAAGATAATGGCTGCTTCAACACGACCAGTCATTTTCTTGGGTTATGTCGTCACAAAACCATGGTCTCCTCGTCGTAAGGCTTACCTGGTAGGGAAATGATTGAGGTAGCTGACACATCTTTGCTGTAGCGGATCCTTATGGAATTTTAGTCTCAGAAGGTAATGTGCATGACATTGACGTCGAAGACAACGATCGGTGGTGTGTCTCCTTGCATTTGATCTGCATCTCATTTGTTGAAAGCGTCTTCACAGGTGCGAGTATATTTTCTATCGTGGGTTATATCGCACATCGTATGCACGCGTTTCGCGTGGCATAATCACCGACACAGAAACACAAATAGGCCAATTCGTGCTTCCTCGGCATGGACATAATGTGACGGACGATTCTCTGGAAGCTCGGTACCTGAGATCGCGCAAGGAGGAACTCCCAGTCGAACATGTGAGCCTGTTGCTGTATCCATAGCTAGCATACGTTATTGCTGACCTGGTTGAACAGTGGTTCCCCATGGAGTACTACGGTAATGAAGAGGGAGGAGGTGTGAATGGTCACTATTACCATGTGTTCTATACGGTACGTTGTTGTATTTTTGTCCGTAACCTCGGTATTTTGAATTCAAATTCGTGGATGCTTTCAGCCACTGTACTATAAAATCCCAGAGAACGCTGTGTTGTAGATCGTATATGTATGTAAGTCTATGTAAGTGCTTGTTAATGGTAAATGTATAATGTTGTAGTAGTTGCAAATAGGTATTTATAGGTATTTATAGCATCTTGAAGTCAGTCACATGATATGACTGAATAGGTTCTGCGCATTACAGCCTGAGCGTTGCTTTCTTAACTTCTAACCAACGATGGGTCTGCTGCTGTCCCTGCCGCTCGCTGGCGGGCTGACCTCCATAGCTACATCATGTCTAGCAGGTCTGGCTTTCTTCTGTACATCTACTGCAGGTATGCACTGCAGAATCTCTTCAAACTGGCCAAAGCTCACAAGTTACGGGTGTAGCATCCATGTTCTTCAAGTCCTGCAACTGTAACTCCTCGATTGCTACTCGCGTAGGCTTCGCGGCAAGTCGATCTGCTCATATACAAATCTTTATTCTTTAACGGAGTCTTTTAGATCATATTCTCTTTGAATTCTATTCTCGCATGGATGATGAAAACCGACTTGGCAATCAAGTTAATTGAGAAATGGAGCTTCGACTACATCAAGATGGACTGTGCAGGAGAAAAGTGTTATGGTGTTCTAGCGGTGCGACTACTCGAAATAATTGACTTTCTTGCGTCCTCATCCCACTTCCAGGTTCATCGTATCTGCTTTGCATTGGCTCTGCTACACTTCGTTCTGAGTGCTTTATTGATCGGCGTTAGAGATACCAAAGACAAACGAGCGGCAATACAGAATGGGTAAGTTACTATCTCTTCTTTCTTCTAGTTTGTTTATAAATCCACCGTTTCTAGGTGGTGGGGCCCGAAAGTACTTTTTTGGCTAGTTCTGGTTGGAGTCTCTTTCACAATTCCAAATGGCTTTTTTATGTTTTGGGGAAATTATGTTGCCCTAATTGGCGCAACAATATTCATACTTCTTGGCCTGGTACTGCTAGTCGACTTCGCCCACTCATGGTCCGAAACTTGTCTTGAGAATTGGGAAAATTCATCTTCCAACTTATGGCAATGGGTTCTGATTGGATCTACCCTATCAATGTATGCCTTTACCATTACTCTTACCGGCCTCCTTTACGCCTACTTCGCTGGCTCTGGGTGCAACCTTAATCAATTTTTCATTTCGTTCAACTTGGCATTGTGTATCGTCATCACAATCATGAGCGTCCATCCTGCAGTCCAGGAACGTAATCCTCGCTCTGGCCTTGCACAGTCAGCCATGGTGGCTGCATATTGCACCTACTTGGTTGTGTCTGCCCTCAGCAACCATGTTCATGAGACCAAGCAATGCAATCCTCTTCGGGATGGAAAGACGACCCAAAAGGCGGTACTCGTGATGGGTGGCATTTTCACCTTTTTGGCTATCGCATACTCCACCACACGGGCAGCAACACAAAGCCGTGCCCTGGTCGGAAAAGGCAAGAAAGGTCGGATTCAGCTCACTGACGATGAGGGACATCATTCGGAACTTGGAGTTGTAAACACCCAACCTGGACGCACGGAATCCCCCAGATATCAAGCTTTGCTTGCAGCTGTCGAAGCCGGGTAAGCCATGCTTGTGATTGTACACCTTCGTCATTATCATTTATCTGTCACTAGTGCAATTCCTGCCTCTGCACTGCAGGAAGAAGAAGAAGAAGAAGAAGACGACGACGTCATTGGCGAATCCAGAGACGATGAACTTACGGGAACGCGATATAATGTATGACCACTGCCTATAACCCTGACAAAATGCTGATCAACTTGGAAGTACTCTTGGTTCCATGTCATCTTTGCGATTGGATCCATGTATGTGGCGATGCTGCTGACTGATTGGTATGTATATGGATTCTTCCGTCGATGGACCTTTTGTTCATCAGACCCTTTATCCAGGAACGTTGTGTCGAAGAATCCTCTCCCTGGTTCAGCCGATCCTAATTTCGATGTCTATATTGGCCGGTCAGAAGTGGCGATGTGGATGCGTGTTGTTTCTGGATGGGTTTGCATTCTCTTATACATGTGGAGTCTGCTTGCGCCTGTTCTCCTGCCAGACCGGTGAGTTTCAGTTCTTTCTGTACTATTGGATACATCTTAACTTGGCACTAGTTTTGATGATTTCCAATAAATTATAAAACACGGTCGACATTGGACTTCTATATACTGTACTTCTTCGTATTGTCTTCGTGTCTAAGGTTCTTTCCCCACCAATGGAATGCATGCGACATGTGTTCCTGTGATGCCACTTGATCAATTCCGACAATCTCTCAGAAATTAGGATGTAAAAGCAACCAAACCATCTGCACACTAGGTGTGAGATGGCCTCTACAACAAGCAGCTGAAAAGATAAAGTGTGCAGGGACAGTGTGAATGGCTTACACCATGCTAAATATACATACTCGAGCTAACAAGTGAATCTGGGAATACAACGATATTGAAGAAATGGATATATAGGCTAGAAATTAATCAACTTTTTTGGGCTCGTCAGGTTTTCGTCGCTCAAGGACTTCCACCCATTTCCTTGGGAACCAGCCTTCTCGACCCTCTCTCGTGCGACCTTTCCACCATTCACCATCCACCTCCATTCTCGGGTCGACCTCAGCACCGGTCCGTGGATCAAGCTTGGCAGTGATGGCGACAATTTCGTTTTCTTTCAGCCCAAGTTCATTGGGATTTGATGGGGTGAATGAATAAAGGGCGCGGGCGAATGTGAGAGACGAAGGATCAAGTGGCGGTAGTTGGCCAGGAAGTACAGTGCCATTGGCAGCTGCTTGTGCCTGTGCACGCTCATTGAGAATGCGAACAAGTTTGGTCATCGCATATGGGATGCCGAAGATGGCAAGAAGGAAGATAATGATGGGCTTTTTGCTCGCTTTCGGTTGTGGTGGGCCTTGAGGTCCCTGTACTGGCCGACCGCTAACAAAGTCTCGGAACTCGCTGTTGAGGTTGGCAGCTCCCCCACTTGGTCGACCAGTGATGAGTTCCTTCATCCACCGTAAAAGGCCAAACAGTCCAAGCACGCTCCCCAGGGCATTGCGCAATTGCCCAAACTGATCGATCACACCGACCATGGCGAAGAAAGACGAATGGGTGGCCATGAATGTGGATTCGAGCATCTGGGCTACGCCGGAGAAGGTTTGGACTATAGAATGCAGGAGTGCAAAGGTGTGTTGAGTGGTCGTTTCGAGGGTCTGCGTTAATGACGGGCTGCCGTCAGGACCGAGAGGGACACCATTTGGGCCCATCATGCCCATGCCCATGCCGCCCATACCGTAGCCTCCGTACCCGCCACCCACACCACCGTACCCACCATACCCGCCGAATCCACCACCGCCGTAAGAACCTAATCCGCCATATCCATAACCTCCATAAGTCGAACCCAAACCCCCGTAAGACCCCAGACCACCATATGTGCTAGTACCGAATCTAGAGTAAGGGGATGCGCCGTAGGATGAGTAGGGGGATGTCATCATCGTGGAGGGGCTGGAGAAAGATGCTGGTCTTTCCGGCGCGGTGGGTTGTAATAATGGAGATGCTGTTGTCGGAGGCATTGGGGCGGACGATGAGCTCGAGACTGGAGTTGATGTGGGCAAGGTTGTCGTTGCTGTCCCGCCCCGCTCCCAAGGTTTTGGCGGGGACACCATGGTGTGGTCAGAAATGAATGAGAAATGTGACAACCCGGGTGCGCAATTGACCGGTGTGATATGTCACACGGCTTATTTAATTCAGCAGCCGTGAATGGTATTATGGATATAGTGTCTACGGGCATAAAAGGAAGGGCTACGAAGCGGTCTGTCATGAAGTCCAAGAAAAATGAAAGTGAGGGTAGGACGTGATCAAATGAGGTAAGTAGTTTTTTGTACGAAATAAAAGCATATCGTCCGCAAAAAAAGGCCAGGAATGTTCTGAAGAATTAAACACCAAGAATTAAAAAATCATGAGAGGCGGGTTCAGGTCGACCTTGCTGATGTTCGTAGGAGGTGGAATCCCGAAAAGAAGACGATGAAGAACGTAACGAAAAGACTGATGAAGGCGGGATGAGCTGCGATGGACATGGCACCGCTGCATGCGGCACAGGACCATCCTTGAAAAATAAAACGATCAGCATCAAGTCCACACGCATTGGCATTTGCTTACCAGAAGCAAGAGGAGTGTACGGTTGCGGCGTGTAGAGCGCAAACTGCAATGCGCTATTCTGCTGCAGGTAACCTCCTCGTCTTGGTGCACCCGGTCCTCGATCGTCCCAGATGTTCAGAGTGTACGTGGCCTGGGCCAAAGGTTTGTTGGGGTTATTGGTCTGATACGCATAGAGATCCCAGACGACGGAGGACGCTGTTCCCGGGATGATGCCGTCTGTAGGTCCCACGGGGTAGGTGTTGCCATTGTCGCACACAGCAGAGACAGTGAGGTGGGTAGGGGTGACGAGGACAGAAGTCATGTTCCAGGCAAAGGTGACAGGTTGACTCGGGGCGATTTTGAAAAAAGACGTGGAGGACTGGGGGGGCTGAGTAATGAGAAGGCCTCCAGCGGCCGCAGTTTGTGGGATGAAGATCTGGGAAAAACTGGAGGATGAGGGTGAGGAGGTCGAGGTCGATGAGGAGGACTGCGAGGGTTGAGCTGGTTGGGCCATGGCTTGTGTGGGGAGGAAAAGGGAAAGGGCGGTGAAGGCGGCGACAAGGAATGGTTTGAGCACAACAGGCTTTGCCGCCAACGGAACTGATGCCTCGACTGTCACGTGTATCACTATTAATACTTTATATAACTATCTACACTGGTATATTATAGCTCTTTTTCCATCGTGATCAAATCTGCAAGAGTCTGGTAGTACTGGTGATCTTCAAGGCTTTCCACACTGACTGCCTTGAGTGGACCTCGAACGTGAGGATCGCCATATCCGAAATTCTTTGAAATGACGGCCTTGATGCCCCCTATCCCGCCGACCTTGGATGCAGCCCAATCGCCATGACCGAGCTTGCCTTGCAGGATCATGGCCTCCTTGACATTGCCTTGCTGGAACAACTTGTAGAGCTGACCGTGCAATTTTGGCAAGATGTTGACCAGAGCAGCAATAGTGCCAGCTCCACCAGCATTGAGGCCGTGTAAAAAGGTATCTGAGCGACCGGCGAAAACGGCAAACTCTGTAGATGGGAGACGGGAAGTAAGACGCTGGAGTTTGCCAATGTTTCCGCATGACAATTTGGTGCCAACGATGTTGGGGTGCTCAGCGAGAGTTCCGATAGTGTCCGAGTCCAGGTCTAATCCAGCGGTGACGACGGGGAAATTGTAAATCATGGTAGGTATCGGGGATGCATCAGCGACCTAGGGTGCGAGTTAAGTAAGATGGTAATGAAAAGGTGATGGAGCATACTTGTCGATGAAAACGGATAATGTTCTCCACAGTCATTTGAGGGGGCCAAGTGGAGGGAGTGAGAACGAGGACATGGGAAGCACCTGCATCGCTGGCATCTTTGCAGAGTTTCTTTGTCTCGCGGGTGGACTGAGCGCCTGTGCCTGCGATAACGAGGATGTTCTGGTAGCCGTTGTGATCGAGAGTGTGTCTGGTGAGGGAGATGGCGTGCTTGCGCTCTTCATGGGACCTGGAGGTTGGTCAGGTCACTGGGGGTGGTGATGAATGAGAAGAGGCGAACAGATGCTGTGCTTCACCGTTTGAGCCCTGGACGAGGATGCCTGTCACGCCGGCCTACGACAGTGAGGGAAAGTGGGAAGGACGGATGGGACGGATGGCAAGATACCTGGGCGAGACGCAGGATGTGGGCCTTGACGGCAGGGACATCGAGCTCGTCGTGCTGATCGAAGAAGAGGACGGCAGGGACATAGTAGCCGGGCGGCGGAGGGAGTGACATGGAGGAGAGAGGGAAATCTATTTTTGACTTGCGGACTCCCGTCATGCTCAAACGAAGAGTCGCGCAAAAGACGGTCACCTACGGCCTCCATCTCTGCCCCGCCGCCCGCCCGACACACCGCCAGCTGTTCACCCTCACCGCCGGCTCTCTCAGGCGTCGGTATGCCAATGCGCCGTCTCCGGCCATGCTCCGCCGTCTCCACGCCCGCGCCATCTCCTACTCGTCCATCCCCAGATTCGTTGCCCGTGCCTTTCGCGTCCCCATTGCAGGCGCCACTATCGGTGCTGGTGCTTCGGCTATGCCAACTACAAGTTCGAAGGTCTGCGTTGCCGATCTCCTGCTTTGCTGCCCCACTCACTCGTGTCTAGAAATGCGAAAAACCACCAGCGAATGGATTAACACCGCACATGACTCGGTCCGCGATGTCATTGGCACCGCTTCTGAGGGCATCGATGCAGTCACTTCTCGCTTTGCCGAGCTCAAGCTGCCTGTCGTGGAGACCCCCCAGTTCCTCAAGGCCCTCTTTGCCGCCCGAGACAAGAAAGAGGACGACCGCAAACAGGCTAACGATCAGTCTGAAAGTCCCAACAATTCCCCCAAGGATGCCGCTGCCATCGCCGCCCTTGTAGCCGCCACAATGTCCTCCCCTTCAGACTCCAAAGACCTCTCGGCCGACGCAAGGCAAAACGGTCTCATGCACCTTACAAAGAAGCTTATTGAGATCCGGACCATGCTCCTCAGCATCGACCAGAGCGACGCCCTCAAGCTTCCCAGTATCGTTGTCATCGGTAGTCAGAGTTCTGGTAAAAGTTCCGTCTTGGAGGCCATTGTCGGACACGAGTTTTTGCCAAAGTGAGCAACCTCAATCCTATCAAGTTCCCAATTCTCAGAGCTTTCCAGGGGAAATAACATGGTCACTCGTCGTCCCATTGAGCTTACACTCATCCATACCCCGCCCAAAGACGGCAAGGCGCCCCAGGAATACGGAGAGTTTCCAGGCCTGGGTGTCGGCAAAGTTACCAGCTTTGCAGAGATCCAACATACTTTGACCGACCTCAACCTCGCCGTTCCAGCCTCCGAAGCTGTGTCCAATGACCCCATCGACCTCCGAATATATTCTCCCAACGTCCCCGACCTCACCCTCATCGACCTTCCAGGTTATGTCCAAATCGCTTCCATGGACCAGCCCGAAAGTCTCAAAGAGAAAATTGCTAATCTGTGCGACAAGTACATTCGCGAGCCCAACATCATCCTTGCCGTCTGTGCTGCCGACGTTGATCTAGCAAACTCTCCGGCTCTAAGGGCCAGTCGGAAAGTGGACCCTTTGGGATTGCGTACAATCGGTGTCATCACAAAGATGGACTTGGTTCCTGCGGAGCAAGGGGCTACTATCCTCTCTGGTAATCGGTACCCGCTTCACTTGGGCTATGTCGGTGTTGTGGCCAAGTCGCGCGGCAAGAAGTCCAGCAACGACACGGCTCTCGTTGCTCACCGCGGAGAGAACGATTATTTCGGTCAACACAAGGACGTCTTTGGGTCTCAATCGTCTTTAATGGTTGGCACCGATACTCTCCGTCGTAGGCTGATGGAGGTGCTGGAGTCCTCGATGGCCTCATCACTTCATGGTATCACCAACGCCGTACAGCTGGAACTGGAAGAAGCCACTTATCAATTCAAGGTGCAATACAATGACAGGAGAATTACGGCCGAATCCTACGTAGCGGAAACCATGGATACGCTTAAATCGCGATTCAAGGAATTCACGCAGCAGTTCAAGCGCCCCATCATCAGAGCTAAACTCAAAGGCATGCTCGAGGATAAAGTCATGGATGTCCTCGAACAACTTTACTGGCTTGACAAGCGTGCTCCTGAACTTGGCATTTTGGCAGCCGACCCCAAGCTGAATCCCGAAGACGTCGAGCCTTATTGGAGACACAAGCTCGAAGCCGCTTCATCGCTCCTGACCAAATCCGGGGTTGGAAGGGACTCTACTCTCCTAGTAGCCGACGGCTTGCGTTCGCTCATCGACTCCATTGCTTCAGGAGAACCTTTCAACTTCCACCCACGCGCGGCCGAGCGCCTGACTGAATTTTCGCATATGATCCTCCGTGATCGGATAGGCCTTACTTCGGACCAAGTCGAGAACTGCATCAAACCATTCAAGTACGACGTCGAGGTGGAACCTAGAGAGTGGGAGGCTGGTAGAGAGCGTGCTGTTGAGTTGTTTGAAAAGGAAGTTCAAATGTGCCAACAAAAGTTGAAGGAGATTCAGAGTAAAGTGGGTGGCAGTCGGCGACTGAATAATTTGATTGGATACGTCAAGTCATTGGAGGAAAAGCAGAAAGACAAAGCTCTCAGAGGCTCTGATGGAGATGCGGAACGAGCTGGCGAGCCTGAAGATACAGCAATTGAGTCGTATCGTTATCCACCAGCACAGCTCGTGGATGGTAAGCTGTGTTTCATCGGGCATTTTGTTCGGAAGCTCAATCTTTTTTTCGTAGCGCGGTATGCAATGATGTACACAGATCGCCTTAGCATTCTGAAGCTGCGCATTATGGCCCTGAAATCCAAGAGATGTCGTGCAGGTCCTCAGAGCGAGGTTTTCTGCCCCGAAGCCTTCTTGAATGTCGTTGCCGATAAATTGGCCTATACTTCCGCCATGTTCATCAACATTGAGCTTCTCGACCAATTCTTCTACCAGGTACGTATTCCCTATTTTGACCCTTTACAGCTGATCCAATTCTTTACAGTTCCCCCGTGAAATAGACTCAAGATTACTTTATGACTTGGATCGTAAAGAAATTATCGAATTTGCACGTGAAAATCCAATCGTCCGACGGCATCTTGACCTGCAGGAGAGAAAAGACAAGTTGGAGGAAGTCATGAAGCAGCTAAACAGTCTTTCTACTCTTCGTGCGGATCCCCAGCCAGCACCGCGTCGCCATCGAGGACTTTTTGGCAGTGTTTTCTGAATCTTGTTGTAGATTATCTGTTATTCCGTCCTTCATTCACTCTTTGCATTTTATTAGGTGTCTTTCTCTTGTTACAATACTTATTCACTACTCGGAACATCGTTCATAATTTCCTGTACTCGAGAGTCTCAGCTCTCCCACACCCCTCTCAATAGCACATCAATAATATTCCCTAGCATCAAGGAAGAGTGGACAGTTGAGTCAGACGTTTAAAGTTCAACCCCAGGTAGGTAACTGGATACAGGCTTCTCGCTGCAAGAGCCAACTTCAAGGGAATTGCTATAAAGGACAATTGGACCAGCAATGGCCTGTCATAATTAGGTATATCTAAACCGCATACAGTACAAGCCATGAATATCTACAACTTGGCTTTGGCACCCTGTTATCCAATCATGCTTGAAATCAGTGGACATTAAAGAAAGCCAGGACTAATAATCGTACCTTCAGCACACCGTCAAGTTTAGTCGCGAGCATCATGTTCCCTCGGGTCTTGAGTTTGCCGGTCATGAAAGCTTTTTGGCCATTAAGCTGCGTTGCGGGGTGTAAGCGACATTCCGAATGAAATAAGAAGGATCCGCTCACCTTGCCTTCAGCGAGATCAACCAGGGTCTCGTCGGAAAGGATAATCGTCACGTCGGCCTTGGGTTGGGCCTTGCCCTTGTAAACAGCACCTTGCTTCTTCATGTCAATTGTCCATGTCACCGTCTCCTTCGCGCCGTTGGTCACTTGAAGCTCGAAGATGCCGTTGGTCTAGAATATTGCTATTAGCCAAGGCTTTAAAGACAAAGTGATCTTGCTTGCACCTTTTTAATTGAGACTGCTTCTCGGCATCACTGAACTTTGAGAAAGCGGCTTGCAGGCCAGCGATGAGGTCAGAGGACTATAGCAATTTGAGATTAGACAAGAATTGATTGCGAGGCCAAGTTAATACACACCTTGAAGCCCGGCGCTTTGATTTCGTCAGACATGGAGGATAAGGACCAAGCGTGAATTGGTTGGGGAGGCAAGGTTTATATGTTTGGGTACGCAGGGTTGATGTGCATAGTCGACTGGCATATGATAATTTCCGGGGTCTAGCATGTGACCCGCCATCTGCACCCGTCCACTCTCTCTCTGCTTTCTCACTTCATCTGCGGGCTTTCTCAGACCTGAGTTGGGATTAGCGCACACTATCTGTGACCGGATTGCTTAACATGCTCCCATTATATGCAAGGCATTTTCCTTATTGTCTTTGCGATGATCGTTGTTAAACCTTAGTCGGGACTCGGGAGACAACTTTTGAATCGGACGATAATCGACCTTGCATATTGTTACTCGACGTTGGCAATGACAAACCTCTCTTTCCTTTGTAAATCGAAAGCTTGAGTAATTCTTGTGGTAGCTTTGTCCGACATCATACATAATACGCAGTCAAATATGCCGACATTTCAAGACTATCTGCCTACCACGGAGCACAAACCTGCCTAGCACGTCAAAAGCTGCAATTGTCATATATACTTCATTCCATCTAATACTGGAGTGGCATATACTGCCCGCTATCAAGCGTTTCTCGTTGGTTACCAAGTCTGTGTGCAGTCGTATTTCCCTCTCGGACCGTCTTGCGAGTTCTCTTGTAACGTGAGGGATTGATTACCAGAACGAGTTCAAAAATGCTAAATATCTTCATTGGTTACCGGTAAAATAAAAATTAGAATTTAAGAGTTAAATGGGGAAGGAATGTATTTTAAAATGGCAGTACTTGCCCAAGAATCGGAAGAACTTCGCAACTAAAAAGACCTAAAGATTAATATAGCTACTCGTACATAAAAAACCTTATAGAAAAAGGTTGTCTTGGTCACAAGGAGAAGCTGAATGGGCACACCATACTAAATTTACTGGCTAAGCGCTCGTTCGAGCCACAAACCGCCGGCACCGGCGGCCGCAGTTTCCTATTTAGGAAAGGGAGATGCCTTATGTGGAAAGCAAGATATATAGGTAGTTTTTGGAAACCAGGGACTTCGATACTAGGGCCATCGAGAGCAAAGAACCGACTGTGTGAATCATTCCTGACAGATGGACATGTTTGGATACCATGCTGCCTCTCTTGAGTGAGTTTGTTATATACTTACCCAGTTTTGCGTTACACCGTGCGATAACAGAGACGAAAGAGTCTGGCAAGTTGGAAAGACTCAAGCAAGCAAAACAGTCAATGAGGAGATCATTGTGAGGCTAGAATAACGATGGTCCGTTAGAGGGATCACATAAAGGACACGATGCATTTGCTTTTACAGAGTTCGGTTGATACTCTACACTCCTATTCAATTTGATATACATTGCGATCTTCTAAGTCAACCTGAAAAGTATACAGATCAATGTCGATGGGACCAACGGATAGCTGACCATAAAACATACACTTCACGTTCTACAATACTTGCACGGACCAATACATAAGCCAGAATTTGACATCTTCAGTAGCGACAGGAGCACCAAGTAGATCTGGGCGTTGAACTTCCACGAGCCCAGCCTGAACATCAACCTTCACATCCTGATCTGGACCGAAGATTTGTGTGGTCCACAATTCTTTCCAGCTGTCTGGAGAGTGACAGAACATGGAAACACCACTGCTGTTAGCAATACGCTCAGTGCGGAAACCCTTAACAGGCAAGGACCCATGCGCTCCAAAGATGATAGACCCTTTCTTTGGGAGGAGAAGTGCGGCAAGCTTTCGGGCGAGTTCGAGCTGACGATCCTCCTGGAAAAGGTGGAAGAAGGCAGAGGCATGAATAGCAGAGATACGATGGCGAAGTGGGGTGAGAGAGGTAAGGCTATTCAAAGGCGGGGTAGCAGCCTCATCTATAAGCGCGTCCAGATCAAGCAATTTGGAAGAGAAGACGTCGCCCTGGATAAAGCTGGCCGGAAAGGTTTCCGGGGTGGATTTAAATAGCTCATGACCATAGTCCCAGAAACCTACGTGGACAAAATTACGTGAGTAAAAGGAGCCACCGGAAGGCATCCGTTATACGCCTACCCTGTTGGAGGTCGGAGCGATAGCATTCTGCACAGGCCAGCCGTCGAGGACAGCTTTCCTCAAGTCATTGCCGACTGTTAAGGTAGGATTTAGAACATAGGGATTCCGTAGAATCAGATAATAAACACCAACAGCAGCAGCCAATGTCAAGTAGAATAGGGTCTTTGCGCTCCTGAAGCAATTGAAGTGCTTTCTTGTAGGCGGGCAGACGTGCGATCTTGAGCCTAGGTCGATTAATTGTGGACGAGATAAAAGTGGAACAGAAAACGTACTTGGTAAAGGCGAAGCGACGGATGCAGGGATATCCATAAATCTTTTGGGGGGAATGATCAGCAGGGGATAGAAACCACCTGGGAAGGGACGGACATCATAGGCTTTGGCTTGGACGGCGATGATATGGTCCTTGAGGGCCTGGTGGTCGTTTATGCCAGTGAGCCGCTGGAAAAAGGTGGACTCGTCGGGATCGAGGGAATAGAGGGCGGGGTCGAGCTTGGGCTTGGTCGCAGGGTCTGCGTAGTATCTAGCCATGATGGAGGAAAGGCTGATCTTTGGGAAGTGATGCAAATATAGTAGTCCCAAAAAGGCAAGTGACAAACAACGACTATCAAGGACTGCCACTCTCTTTTCAACATCCGACCATCCGCGCCAGTCGCCTCTGAATCCCAGCGCCCCTTTGGTCCCGCAACATGAAGTACATAGAAATCCCTGCGCTCTCCCATCTCGCCCAGTCGCTCACCCACGAAGGCCCCGAATGCGCAGTTCACACACGCATGGAGGCCTACAGCTGCAAGAACATCAAGCGCGACAAGAAACTCTTCAAGACTCTCGAGAGCGCCTATCACGATGACCTTTCTAGCTCTCCCCCGCTCCCCTCCTGGCTCGCTCTCGACCGCGAGGCCGAAATGACGCCATTCGGGCCCATCGACAAACACGCCTCCCGCAAGACCCTTTATCTCCTCATAGCCACCCTCAATATCGCCTTCCCTGACCACGAGTTCTCGGACGTCCGTCCGTCCCACTTTGTCAAAGAGGAGGACGGCGCAAATATCCTCAACGCCCTCAGCAACACCCTAGTCTCACCCCAGCGTGCCGGCTCCGGTGCCCCTCGCTCCTACTCCTCCTACCCACCAATGGGTCCCGACTTCTTCCCATCTTCCGTCTCCAGTTCCACCTCTCCATACGAGAGAAAGCTACGCAGCCCGCTCACCCCGCCTGCAATTGTGTCGGGTACCCACCCAACCTTGTTTCGCCTCATTGACGACGTGATCGGATTGTCTGAATGCGAAGTCTTCTCTTACACGCCCGAAATTGATGCCGATCCACACGCCAATGACTTTTCCGACGACGAAGACGATGTCGCCTCAATAGCTGACGAAGCCTCGTCCAGCGATGAGGAGCCCACCTTCGAGTTTGATAACTATGACATTGACGAAGTGAAACCTCGGAGTTGGAGCAACGGCACCAAGATCCCACCACCCACACCTCGTGCTGCAATCAACTACTCTGCTTTCGATGAGCTTTCTTCACCCATGTCCACAAGTTTGCGCATGAAACGCCGAGGTGCCCTTCTTTGGTCTTCCCACTGGTTTTTCCTGAACCGCAAGCGAAAGCGCATATTGTTCATCTCCGTCTGGGCTCGCTCCAGAGGATTCGGTAGAATGTACACCAGCGACGATGAAGAATCCGACCTTTTATCTTCGAATGAGCAGTTTAAAGGCTGGGAGGGTGCCGCCGGTCTCGGTGCTCGCACCCTGGGCTTGAAAACCCATAACTGATTGAGCTATTGTTCCCTATGAGTGGAAGTAAGTCTTCGATCACCAACCTGGAACGAACGCAATTCTAACCTATATCCCAGCCATCTTCTTGATACCCTCCAAATTTTGCACGCAAACTCTGCATATGCTCGGACTCTATGAAAACTTCTCTCTATATAATGTATTGGAAGCCGCATATGCGCGTTTCTTGCTATTATTTTCTTATTTTCCTTGTAACTTGTAACATTTGCCTGTTCTGTCTTTTCCTGTATTGTAACTTGTGGTCAGTGTTTCCACGTTTTAAATACGAGGGAGCTTTACGAACTTGTATATAGCTCCTAGCTTAGCTTCTGTTTCGATTACCATGTATCCCTGTAGGGTGTAGGGTTTACGATTATATATTTCCTTGATTTTGACATGTTTCTATTCTGAAGGCGTTGCGCACGATCATTGCTCCCGACGGCCTTTGAACATATGGAGAAGAAAAAAGCTGGGCGAGCGATTGGATAACGCCATGAACCAACAATCGACTACCCAGCTATTCGCTGCCATTCATCGGAAGAAGGCAGGATCAAGAGGGAGGACAATCCACGCCCAGAGATGTCATCGCAGGTGGTGAACGTGGTAGATGCCACTGGAAGAACCAAAGAGGTAGAGGAGCAGGTCGTGCATGGGAATTAGCCTCGCTGCGAGCATGAGTACGGTCCTCGAGGTTGGAAGATGCTCTGATATGATGTGGTTGGAAAGAGACATGAATCAAGGAGTCTTTTCGAGTCAATATTTTTTGATCATCGATTGTCGGTCATGTGACCGCATCACAGATGGCACGCGAGTCGCGACCGTTCGAAATTTCGTTTGACCTCTCAATTCAACACTTGAAGCTTGACACCTTTTCCTTAACCTTAACTATAGCCATATCCCTGAGAAGCCCAGAAGAATGATGCAATATCTCCTATCCGACAACCTCACGACTCGGGTTACATGGCTTCTCGCCGCTTGCGACAACTTTCTGATATCTACTATTCGTCTAACGGCGAACTTGCCATCGCCTTCCTACTGAGCCTCCTTCGAAGGAGTTGCTCCTTCTCTAAATTCTGCTCAGATTGCAACAACAAACATTTATCTGATGTGGCGGTCAACATGAGTCCGAGGATCTGCTTTATTCTCTTCCCATGCATGTTATCTTCGCTCTCGTAAGGTGTCATAGTGCAGACTTGAATTGGACTCCTTCGACACGCCGTCAACAAGTGCTATCTATACCAGGGAGAATGTCGCCTATTCCAGGTCGCTGTTGGGTCATCATGGAAGATTCTCGCATGTGTTCAAGCTTGTCAACTCTGGTTTTATGAACGCCTTCCGAGTATTTGGAGATCAACAAGTGATATCGAAAGGCATCTTTCATATAACCTCTATACTTGGAGGTGTATCCCGTACGGGTCGCCGTTGGGACATATCGTGTCGTTGAGCTTCACAGGCAAGGGATGAGCGGCATTGTTCTCTATTCCTGGAGCTCCTTCGATTTAGAGAACGGCTGTGAGTGTCCTAGACTTCTGCCGGGCGCTGATTCTGATCATGTTTCTTCGATTGCAACGCTGAAAAAACTGCTCGAGTTACTGGAGATGAATTGCTGATCAGTCGAGCACCCTCCTTAAAATCCATCTTAGCCTCGAAAATTTGGTCTGCGATGGAAGGCTTGGCAGGAATGTGCATGGCTGACGTGAACCGATGAACCGAAACACTGCATTAGCAAGGAACGGTGGAGAACTAGGTCAACGCCATGTGGACTAGGCCACTTGGACGTGTACCGATCCACATATCATTTGTGGTGGTTCCTGTGTGGCGGTGGAGGGAACAGCGTCTACCGTTTCAATTCTCTCAAGTTTCAGCTGTCAGCACGATCATTCGACGGTCAGGATTTGGAATTCGGAATTCGAAATTCGAAATTCGAAATTGCATTCTGGTTGCGGCCGAAAGGTGAAGGCACGTTGGCTAAACGACCTGCGGTATCTTCAGAATAGAAAAATACGTTGCAACAGTTGCATTCTGAAAATAATTGTTCCCAATGAAATAAATAGCCAGAGCAAGTAACACTTGTTCGAATGTAACTTTGAAGACTGTACATGCTAAATATGTACACCAGTTGATGTCCAACTCTATCGTACACTTGGACACAGCAAAGTGCCCGTTTTGACCGGTTAGCAGAACTGCCACTGTGTCTGGACTCGATGGAAGAGTGATACCGGATCTGAGCAGCAGCAAAGGAGCCTGACAGGGATAGAGATGATCCATGCGGAAGTTCGAACGTGTCTTGATAAGATGTCAGAGCGCTTGTGCTATGCTACTGGGGATCAGACAGGGAGTCGGGATACATCCGCTTGAGATGGCGATACTTCCGAAGAGAGTAAAGCGCGAGTGTCTCTGGGCATAGGGTCAATCTTGTGGTAACCGACGGGGAGGAATAGGAACGGGTGTGGCTCACCTTTCTTGATGTATTCGCCAAGTTTGAGGGCGTTCTCGATCTCATCTTTATCAGTCAGATGCCTATTTTCTACGCGGAGTTGAAGGAGTCACATAAATTGCACTGAATCAGGCTGGCTCACTCTCGAATAGCCCACGCATTCTACCGTGAAAGTCGTATCTGATTTATGATTGTATATGAGTACGAAGCCCTACACCGAGAGAGGTGACACACGAAGGATCAGGATAATCGCGACCGAGCCTGTGCAGCTCCTTATACAAGGCCAGTGCTCGTAAACGGGTCGAATTGCTTGCCATTCCAGCACTGCTTGAGAGGAGAAGCGGCTAAGGGGCAGCCGTGGGAATGTGATGGTATCTTTTACGCGACATCGCCACAATCGCCGCAGGTTCTACACGAGAAATGCATCTGAAAAGAGAGAAAGGAAGAGGGACTGTGCGAGCAGGTCTCCGTAAGCCAGATCTCCTAGAATCAGCTCGGATGGCACACGACCGGGAATTTCGAAGGGGGTGCAAGTAATCCGCTCAGGTACAGAATGAACGGGAGCTATTTTTAGTAAATGAGATACTACCAAAAATGGAAAGCACATGGATCGCTTACGATTGGCTGGTTAGTACGAACGTTGGTCTTCTGCGCTTTGTTGATGCTCTCTATTCCCCTTATAAATTCGGAGCCTGAGCAATATATCTCCCGAGTCCTCTTACTTCTCCCCTTGTCGTACCGATGGCAAGCTTTGACGAGAAACAGTCCGCCAACACCTCACAAGAGAAGGTCGTCTCTCGCGGTGATGCCGTCTATGTCCTAGACGAGCGCCGTCGAGCTGCCTTGTCCGAGGTCGACAACGCCAAATTCTCGTAAGTCGTCTTTTACCCAGTTTTCTTTCCTCGTCCAACTCGTTTTTTTTTCTAGTTGGTTCCATGCCAAGGTCTGCATCGTCGCCGGTGTCGGTTTCTTCACCGATGCGTAAGTCTCTGGACCCTTATTAGTCGTCGATAGGTAAGACTGACGATCACATCAGCTACGATATTTTCGCTATCAACATCGCCTCGACCATGCTGGGATATGTCTACGGAAAGGGCAAGCAATCAATTAAGCGCCCGTCCTCGGCCATCTTCTAAACCCTTCATCTCTAGGCCAAAAACTTAATGCTCATCAAGATCTTGGTGTTAAGGTTGCTACACCTGTCGGTACTCTCTGCGGTCAATTACTCTTTGGATGGCTCGCCGATTTAGTAGGACGCAAGAGGATGTGTGAGTTCATCGTCGTCTCTATGTATTACTCCGTATTCACATTCTTCTCCTCTTAGATGGTGTCGAGTTGATGATCATAATTATTGCTACGTTTGGCCAAGCCCTCTCTGGACAAGCTTCTGCCGTCAAGATCATCGGTGTCTTGGTTGTCTGGCGGTTTCTTGTGCGTCTTTTGTCTACTTCTGTAAAGCCTAGGAAGCTCACAAAACGTGCAAGATGGGGGTAGGGATTGGTGGAGATTATCCTTTAAGCGCTGTTATCTCTTCAGAGTTCGCATCCACCAAAATTCGTGGTCGTATGATGACCGCCGTTTTTGCTAACCAGGGGTGGGGACAATTCAGTAAGTCTCTGGTAACGCACTACGGAAATGATATGATTTTTCAACGTATTTAATAGCCGCCGCTCTTATTGCCTTCATTATCACGGCTGCCTACAAGGATTCTATCCTTAAGGACAACCCCGCAACGCTAGATTCTGTTGATTTTATGTGGCGTATCCTCATCGGTCTCGGTGCCGTTCCCGGATGCATCGCCCTTTACTTCCGTCTTACCATCCCTGAAACTCCTCGATTCACCATGGATATCGAACGAAACGTTGATCAGGCTTCTCATGATATCAAGAATGTCCTGGAAGGCGGCGACAAGACCGGTGACGAAGACGAATTTGTTCAACGCATTGATGCACCTAAGGCCAGTTTGGCTGATTTCAGGTCATACTTTGGCCAACTCCGCAACTTCAAGATTCTTTTCGGCACTTCGTACTCCTGGTTTGCTCTCGACGTCAGTTTGATATTTATAAATCCAGGAGAATTTTTTGTTGAAACAAAATTTTTATAGATTGCTTTCTACGGTCTCGGCCTCAACTCCAGCATCATCCTCCAAACTATCGGCTTTGGTACACCCGCCATTAAGGGTACTCGTGGTGTCTACGAGAATTTGAATAATATTTGCATTGGCAACCTGATCCTCTCTGCTGCTGGTTTGATCCCTGGATACTGGGTCACTTTCCTCCTCGTCGACTCTTGGGGTCGCAAGCCTATCCAACTCATGGGATTCACCCTCTTGACCATTCTCTTCGTCATCATGGGTAACGTTTATAATTCAGTTGTAACATCATTTTTTTATGCTGACCATCCCATAGGCTTTGGTTTCGACAAGCTCACCGCCACACCTCCTGCCAAAAAAGCTTTCGTCTTCCTCTATTGCCTCGCCAATTTCTTCCAGAATTTTGGGCCAAATACCACCACCTTCATCATTCCCGGTGAAATTTTCCCCACTCGTTATCGTTCTACCGGTCATGGTATTTCTGCGGCCAGTGGCAAGCTCGGTGCCATTGTTGCCCAAGTCGGCTTCAGTCAACTTAAGGATATCGGTGGTTCTAACCACTTCGTGAAGCACATGTAAGTCCATACTTCACAGTGCATTACCGAAAAACCCCTGATTTTTTAAATTCCGTTTTCCAGCCTTGAGATTTTTGCTTTCTTCATGTTGACTGGTATCTTTTCCACACTTCTCCTTCCCGAAACCAAGCAACAGTCTTTGGAAGAGCTCTCGAATGAGAACCAACAAGGTTTCGTGAAAGGCGTCAAAGGTCGGTAATTTCTGAGGGATCGATAATTGTTGCAAAACTGACTCCTGTTGCATAGGACCAGCCAACTTCACTGCCGGACCTTCTACCATTTAATATCATGTATTGTGATTATACCTGTAGTTTTTCCAGTGTTCCCATCGTGTCTCTATACAACCTATGTAGTTAATGCTTTAAAATTTGGAGATTCATTGAATAGCAATGGACGTTCCGCATGCCCCCTCTTTTTCTAATCCTGTGGTCAAGTTAAGTCGAACCGCCACATCTTGAAGGCAGCAATGGCAAATACACGGGTCTTTCCGGCTCCCATTCCGCTGGAGAGACAGCTATAAATAACAGGTGCGCTTGGCTATTTATGTAAATTACCAACTAGGAATTTATCCTATATTCATCTGGTCCTGCACACCTTCGGAGGACGGGTCCATTGCTCTTTCTTTCCCCTTACCTCCAAGGCGGGTGTATTTCGTTCTCAATGCCTGAACTGCTTGCTTGAACTCGGCGTCGAGCGACTGGGTGGAAGGAGTCGTCACAACAGACGACTCGAGCGCTGTGTTGAGAAGCTCTAGTATATAGGGGTTGATAGGATCAACGCTCAATGCCTACAAAATGCCAGCTCGTCATTGACTTTGTGAGACTCGATCGACTTGAAAGGACATGCCTCATGATACTTAATGATGGCCTTGTCCAGATTACCCATCAGATGATAAACAATGCCGAGGAATCCCAAAGCAATGGAATGTTGGGAATCCAATTCCAGCACTTTTTGATATGCTGCGCGAGCATCATCCAGTCGTCTATCCATAATTGAGTCATCGGACCTGTCGGTGAATGAATGACTGAACTTACTTCAGTTTCCGATAACATGTCCCTAGATTAAGGTATGTCGTTGCCCATGCTTTTTGTGACGTTTGAGTGACTTGTGCGAGATCTAGAGCCGCTTGGAAAAGCTGGGCAGCCTTTTCAAGACTACCGAGGTGAATTTGTCAAAACAAAACGGTTGGAGGATGACGCAAAGAGAGCACTTGACTTACTTGCCCCAGTTGTATGCCATGACGGCACGTTCATTCATTAGTAAAGGGTCGCCATCGCACATGGTATAAGCCGCTTCGAGTGCCTCATCAGCCAGATTATAATTTGACAACATGATGTGCTCCATTCCGACGAACATCAATGGAAGATGAGAACTAAGTAATCATTCAGTGACTGAAATTGGCGAGGTCATTAGCAATAGTGACATACCCTGTGAACATCCGGGCACACGTCGAATATGCTGTGACGGCATGATCATGCTCGCCTTCCAGAGCAAACGTGTGTCCGAAAGCTACCCAGGCCGGGGCAAAGCGAGGGTCCATTAACGATGTTTTGCTAAGAATATACCAATATGAGCAGGCCTGAAATTCTCGTCCAAAAATGGAAGAAGGACTACCTGAAATACTGTCGAGCTTCCGCCCATTTCCCTCCACTCAAGTACCAAACTCCCACAGCATACCAGCTAATTGGATTCTCTGGTTCACGGTCCACCAATTCATGAGCAAGGATGAATAGTTTGGAATGGAGGTGAGATAGATGATACATGCTTGCGATGTGCAAAGGCATGGTTTGGTTGTGAATAGACACAAGTCCTAAGATCCTACATAATATTAGAAGGATGCAGCACATTCGGGAAGAGATTCATACCTCGATGTCATAGTGTAACAGTCCGCCCATCGGAAATTAGAGTACAATGCGTCGGCAAAGCTGAACAACACGTCAGGATTATCTCCTAAACCATATTCATCCACTAATCGTTGACGCGCCAAAGCATGTTCGTCGGCGTGCTTGAATTTTCTCAGACGTGCAGTATAGATCAGTTTCACAAATTCCGCGTCTTGTGGTGTTTGGGCTGGATAAGCCAAACCCTGCACGAATTCCCATTCTACGCCATCCCAGTGTTAAGCTCTATTTGAGGGAAATGGGCAGAAATAATTACCTTCATCTGGCGTCATCATTTCACTCGAAACCAGTTGCTCGAATGAATCATAACATTTCACGTCAAGCGCAAGAGCTTCCATGAAGCATTGCTTTGCTTGATCACCTCGATTTAGTTTGAGCATCAAAATGCCTCTCAAATGGCACATGGATGCTTCAACCTAGATATCATTGTGAATGGTACAAAAGAAGGCGTAAAAAATATGTGTTACTTTGATACCTCCATCGACATTTGGTACAGCAGGTCCACTTCGACCTACATAAAAATCAAAATGAGCGACAATACGGAACAGTCGGGCAAGAATAACAATACCAGAGCCACCGAAAGGATTAGCTTCTCCCAGCATCTCTGTCGCATCATTCCAATGCCCTTGCCTGACTTGACACAATGCAGCGAGGTATCTGCATGCTACACTCATATCCACTAAACGCGACACGCGGTCTTGCATTTCTTCCGGAAGTTCTATGAGGCCTCCGGGGCCCATAGGTAACCGAGGCATCGAGAGCATCAGTTGGGAAGCGTCATACTCGCGACCCTTGCCTTTGGTTGTTGACTGGAAGTGAGAAGCATTCCCATTGCTTGCAGCAGGTATGTTAGGCATTTTAGACGAACTCGTTGGGAACGGTCGAGTGAGAAGGCGCTCTGCACGAGAGTACTGGTGCGTCATGAAATAAGTTTGGGCAAGCCAAAAAGCATCGTTTGCGTCATCTGGAAAAGACGCGTTTAATAGAGGAAATGTCGCCTCATAGGTCGCGACGTACTTGTCCAACTGAGAACCTTATCTCCCCAGAATGCAGCCGTATCATAAAGATGTTGCATTAGCGCGTCGTGGCGCCATAACCTCATGCGATCAACCATCCCCCACTCGTACTCGCTTTCATCGTCGGCATCGTTAGTGTCCTCTGAATCTTGGAAGACATCGGTGGTATCATTTGCGAGAGGGTGGGGCTGTCGCCCTACAGCTGGTTTCCCTCTTCTGTGTTTCCTGGGCGATCGAGGGGAAGCCGTGAGGATTGACCGGTTGGGATCGAGGGAAGGTACGTTGGATATTGTGCTTGAATTTGGGTCAATATACGAGTCCACCAGATTCTGAGGGCCAAAAGAGAAGGTCGAGGTTATGGACGAGCGTTGTCTCGATCCAGATGGAGAGGGCAAGCGGGGAATGGAGTCTGCCATTGCGAAAGGGTTCGAAGGCGGAGGTGTTGAAGCCATGAGAGAATAAAAATAACTCGCTCGATTTGTATTGTGTACATTCTCAGAGAAATCATTATGTATTGTTTCTACGAATTGGGATATACAGCTTTCTTCATACTATCTCGTTGATATCTCCGGCTTTGCGTTCCAGACCTACACGACAAATTACTAGGATAACCATACGCGTATCCCCTACACTTCCCTGTCCATGCCGGATCAGGTCTCCAAAATTGAGGTTGAGGTCGATCCTTTGTCTCTACATCATGTTTTCTCCTTCTCCTTGGTCTATTTTTCTTTGATGCCACAGACAGGGTTGCCTCTATATCTTCAGCATCAACGACTGAACAATCCATGCACCTTGATTGAACAGGTGGTAAAGATATCGTGGAAATGTCAGGCACGTAGGGAAATGCAGAAATATTTGGTAAAGGGATCGGAGGTCGCGTCTTACGATGTCGTTGTGGTGTACGAATGATCATGAGGTTCGTCTGAGTGTAGTCGGAGGTAGCGCGCAAATATCTCAGCTTCGACGTCTTGTCTGAGTGCCGCAATAACTAGGCGAACACAAGGGTCACGCACATGTATGGGGCACAGATAATAAATAGTACCTTATTTGTATTTGATTCACGGAGGATTGTCTCTGCCTCAAGGGACGCAGCTTCAGCGCGCCATTTGCGAAGAAGGGCCTGCTCCTCATCATCTTCTACATCCGGTTCCCTTGTCCTGTAAGAAAAATGGTAAGTGAGACAATAATTCAAGGCAGCTATATACAGATGATTGCAACTTACAAAGGTGGAGGCGGGGGAGGAGGTAAGATTGAAATGGGCAAAGGGGGCAAAGTAGAGGAAACCAAGCGGAATGCTGACAAGACTAATCAGTACATTCTCTCAGGATAAAAAGATTAAAATTGACGTATTAGGCCTTGGCTGGTCCCATTTTCCAAGACGGCTTCCTCTTCCCTCTTGCGCTTCCTGCTCAGGTTTGCTTCAGGATGGGGCTGTGAAAGGACGTATTTGAAGCATTTGTGGAACTGGCTGTACAAATCCGAATTGTATTCTGTCAATTCATTGGTGTCGATGTCGTTCGACGCGTAGATCTCAGAACGCGAAACGATTTCAGTCAACTGAGGCAAGAGGTGTGGATTCGAAAAGCGTGGTATCATTTCAAAAGCGGTTGTTATGGCTTGTTGACCAAAAACCTCCAAATAAGAATTCATTTTTGGCTCATGATCAGCTTCAACTTCGATCACTATGCCTTCCGTTTCGAAAAAAGCTCCAGCAAAGGCGCAAGCCAAGGAACGAACACAATCCTCTTCTTCTAACTCATTATCGAAAATTTTGAAGAGAAAGCATGACGAACCGAAGACCCAAAACAGCAGCAAAAAATCGAAACCCTCCTTGAAGCCTCCTACCTCTATCTCCCGTCCTCGCAAGCCTGAATCCACAAGCGCAAAGAAACCCATCAAAGCGAAAACTCCTGAACCTAGGCCACAGTCAGATGAGGAAGAGGATGCTGAACCTACTTCTGACCAGGAAGACTCTGAAGAACACGATCACCTACATGGGTTTTCTACAGACGATGACGACTCTTCTGATGAGGATGCAATGGACGACGAACCTTCGGAATTTGACCTCGGGAAACTACCCACGATCGCAAAGGATGATGCCACTGTTAAGAGGAAATTAGAGAAAGCCAAGCAACAGCAGGTGGCTTTTTTACTTTCACATTCTTGTTATGTCCTGACTTCCATCTTCAGACAGAAGACCGTGGTGTTTTGTTCTTGGGCCGCTTACCCCATGGTTTCTATGAAGACCAGCTCAAAGCATATTTCTCGCAGTTCGGTGATGTAACCCGACTACGTGTTTCCCGAAATAAAAAGGTTTGATGTCTGTTGATTACATCTTCAGCCTTTGGTTCATCAGAAATGATTTAGACTGGAAAGTCGAAACACTACGGCTTCATTGAATTCGACTCTGCAGCCGTCGCTCAAATAGTGGCCGAGACGATGGACAATTATCTCTTAATGGGTCACATTCTCCGATGTAAAGTCATTCCCAAAGATCAAGTACATCCGGAACTGTGGGTCGGAGCGAACAGGAAATGGAGGATAGTTCCTAAAGACAGAGTCGCGCGGACGGAGCATAACAAGGTAATATTTTTGAATTAACGACAGTGTCCGATTTTTCGTCTAACCCCCTGAGCAGCCGCGGACTGAAACGCAGCAAGCAAGAGCCGCAAAACGTCTCCTGAAGAGACAACAGGAACGACAACGCAAGCTCAAGGAAGCTGGTATCAGTTATAGCTTTGACGCTGTCAGCTATGTGCGTATGCGATTTTCTTTAATATGCATAGTTGTGATAACCCGAGTTTTCAGAAAAAGCCAGCGTCTGTTAAAGTCTGATAAACGTACTTTCAGATACTTGTCCAATATTTACATACTCAGCTACTTAGATTTATCATCTGTGGCCTGCCGTCCTGTGCCGTTGAGGGTGCTTAGAGAGACTATCTCCTGATAAATTATTCGGGGAAATTCGCCCTTGGCTCTCGTTCTTTGACTTGGAAGAATGATTATAAAACTTGGGCACATACATGGAGCATTGGCTTTAACATCGAGAGCGGCTCTTTCAGTTGCTACTAAAAATAGAACTATTTACGTTTGAAATCCTCGTTGAACTTAGTACGAACTTACATTCTTGGAGTCAATCAACCTAACGACTTTCACTGACTGTAGTTGACCGATGCCTACTTAACAGCTACAATTTCGTTATCGAAGATGGCAGAGACTCTTCTTGCTATTTTGCTGGTTACCACTTCCGCCAATGGTTCAAATCTCGTTTTCCGATGGCCTGAATTCCCAATGGCACCACCGCGGCTAAGCCGTGCGCGACCTGACGAGTCACTTTCTCTATCCCGACTTGACAATCCATGGAGAACATCCCATTCCCAAGAGGAGATCGAAAAGGCAGAGGTACTGCCACCGTACGACTATGCTCGCGACCAGGACTATTGCTGGCAGCGCCCAAATGCGCTTCGGGACAGGTCCTTATCATTTACGAATCATCCCATACCCAGTCGAAGTTCCCCTTCTAGAGATAGGTCTTACAGTTTCGAAAAGGCCACTACGCCCGACGAATACGACCATGTATTGGGATACTCAGCCGAATTTCTGGCCACCCTTCTGTGCCCCCAGAGGTCTATGTGTCACCAGAAATTTGAACTGATAGTGGACGACCTTGCATTCATCGGACATCCTGTTTGTGCAGACCCAGATGGTGGTTGGAGATTCAAACCAGAAAAGGTCAAGGCTGCATCTAGAACCCGGGATGAACCAAACCTCGACAATTCTGCATCCCCTCACCCTCATGCAGAAGGCCCAAGTTCCAAAAACCAAGAAAGTTCTTCCCAGGAACCATCCTCTGCCTCCAAAAGCAAATGGCTCCATACTTTCCACCTTGCGCTTGTTCTCGACTTACCAGATCCCTCTTCGTCGGCTTCCGGGAACCTGACCAAGTATTTCAACACTCTCTATGAACAAATCGCCTTCACTCTCACTGCTGTCTTATATCAAGAACAAGTTTTATCAAATTTCGTTGAGAATGAATGCGACACCCTCATTGCTTTGAAGGATTCTTGTGCGTCCAAAGGTAATGAACTTCTTTTTCTACGTTCAGCTTGATAATCAATCGGAGAGATCAGGGGAACCTTTTTCCAAGTACACTTCGCAAGCTTTTGCAGTTTCTTCTATTGCCCCTGCCATGAAAACCATCTTCGAGGCTATTAAATCATCGTCCATGGCATATGTCAATATCAATTACTTGCCATTAGAACTTCAGCTCCCTCCGTACCTTGATACTCTCCTGCACAGTCAAGATGATCAGGAAACAGATTTTGTAGATCCGTCTGATGATGACTCTACTCTTACTTGGGGGGAGCATATGAATCTTGGCTGGAAACTTCCGGCCATGGCTCCATGGAAGACCTTGCTACTCTTGGACATCGATAATGAGATGGATCCTCACATGGCTTTGAGGGGGCCTCATGAAAGTGCTGATGATAGGACACTCGCAGAAGGTCTGATTCGGTTCCTGGAGACTGCGTCGGTTACGCTTTCGTGGGTCTTGTTTAGTATTCTCGGTGTTTTCCTCATATGACATCCTTCACAGGCTTTCAGAAATGGCCAATCTTCTGGGCTGGGACTTAGAGTCTCAAGTATATCCTATTGTTCGGTGGTTGGTGTTGCATCGGAGGGCCAAGGTCGTTGACGTTGTACATCCTGGTCTTAAGACAGCTTTTACACTTCCCCCTAAATTCGGTGCAACGTATGAAGATTTCACTGTATCTTCTAACATCTTGCTGATTCATGGTTTTAGGCTATCGGAACTCTCTGCTCAGTTTCATGAGACCTTCACTCATCCTGCGATCCCATCCCTACCAGAAATTCTTGCCACAATATCCACGTCGATGTCGAAACAAACGGACAGTCACTTTTTTGCATCTGTCGTGAAGGCGAAAGAATTCATACCAATGTATCACGATGTGGTGCTTTGGATGCTTAAAAGAGACATGCTGATCACTCTTCACCTCCGAATACGCGTGGTCGCTACTCGTGAACTGAAACTCCGCGTCAAAGCTCAAAGGGAATATAAGACATTAGCGAAGTCTGCAGGCGGCCAATATGACAGGCAAAAATATCAGCGATCGTCTGACTATGGCGAGATCATGTCCCCCAATAGCTCAGGAAGGAATCCATCTTTCTTCCTTAGTCCAAGAAGCGCCCACAATTTTGCTCATCGTTTCTCGTCGAAGGAGTCAAGGAGAAGCGAGATCAGTGAACTAAATTTTGATACTGATGCCCCTGCTATGCTCAGGGTAGAAGAAGAGACTGAATCCATTAGCAATTCCGAGCCCGAGGTGGATGAGGAGGACTCAAGTTGGGACAATATGGAACAGCCTAGCATGATTAACGACCCTGGAAAAGCGACGCCTATGCAACGGCGTTGGCTCTCTGCTATGTCGGAGGGCAAAGAACTGGCAATTGCGAGGCGTTTTGAGCTGTACGTGATCGACCTTTTTGTCCTGAAGCCTGATTCTGACAATCCTGCTTAGTATCAACCAGTATTTTGATGGTAAGAAGTCTGACGACGAGATCCTATACCGAGCCGACATATCAAGAAAGCAGTTGCGGGAAGTCCTTCATCATTATGAAGAATATGTAAGTGCTGTACTCTCCGAGCTTGGGCGCACAATGACATTCTCTATCGCTTTTGTAGTTGCAGACCTTCTTGCATCCTTCATAAACGGCATTGGGCGCCCAATTGATATCACCCGAATTCTTTGATACCCTAATAATACATTGCGAACATCGATAATCCCTACATGTGCCCTTGCCATTCAATGGCGTTTATCTTTGTGACAGTTCATCGCTGTGATACCAGCCCAACAATCTTGCAGCCTTGGAGCAATCAAGCAGTCCCTGGGTTCCAACAGGCATCTTCCCCTCCTTAACATGTACATCAGGATAATGTTGTGCAACAAGGGACTGCGTGTCCTCCTCAACTGCTGTATGAGGGGCGGCTATGAAAAAGCGCTCATGCCCAGACCATCTATCGTTGTCTTCAATAGCGAGGACGAATGCTTGTGCCCCGGAATCCTCTTGGACATAGGCCCAGAGGTCCTTCGCACGGTTCTCATTATGCTTCTGGGCTATAGACTTCTGAGGGATGGACCAGCTGAGGCGCAAGCTGGCGATCTTCATCGACTCGTACCTTCGTACGATGGTGTCGGCCTGCATCTCCGAAATCCTGGTGGTTTGCTGTTCAGGTTGCAGGTGGAAAATATCACGTATCCACTTACACTTTAGATAGGCCGTAAGGTTCGTCAGGCTCACATGGATGGAGCTCGTCGATCGGGAAGTAGTAGAGACGAGGCTTGTGACTGAAGCACATAGTCATGACATTGACAGAGGATGCTTGTGCTACTCTGTTGATGCCTAACTCTGCACAAGCTCGGAGGATGTTCCAGGAGATAACGACGTTGCTGTAACAAGTTCGGTTCTACAATCTTAGACATTTAGTTGGCCAACGTACCCGTTATGAGCGTTCACTTTGAAGTCACCAGGATTAGGACAAGCTGCCAAGGTGATGACCGCTTCGCAGCCCGCAAGGATATCGAGAACAACCTCAAAATTCGTCAGATCTGCTTGCTTGAAGGTGTACTCGGAATTGCTGAGCCAAGGATCCTGAGACGGTAATGAATGGGCAACGTCGACGCCAAGGACAGTATGGCCTTGCTCCAAAGCTAGTTTGACGACGCGTCTTCCAACTCTCCCATTGCAGCCTGTAATAGCGACCTTCATTGGAAGGATGCGGGGTAATAAAAAACTTTGGCGACTATCAGAGATAGACTATTATATATAACTCATGCGGGGCTCCAAGAAGTGTGTAGTGTGTAGTTATCCCCTCAAGTTCACTGCAGTCTCTTTTCCTCTCCGATATTATGTTCAACAAGCACCCGCACTTTACCCGCGATTTCTCCGGTCATTTGAATTGCTTTCGACTACGTAACTTCAATTCCGGAGGATAAGTAGCTCTTTAATGTAAGGCAGATCAACAACATTGACGTTACTTATGTAACAGTTAAGTATTTGCATATGCAAAAACAAACATTTTCAGACGAGCAGGAACCAGTCTTGATCTGGTCTTAATATAGCCTGCAGCCTTCTTTCGTTCCCCCATCTCGCTGAATCTTTTCATTCATAATGGCCCACTATGAAGAACGCATCTCTGAGCTGTCCGAGGATCTTGATGTTTTTATGGAGGACTATGAGGAAGATGCTCCGGAAACGCGGGATGAGGAGATCGTATTCATGCAAGAAGGCTTCCTCGACAAGCTGTCTGACATCATCGATGCTGTACGCGATGCACAGGCTGCCGGTTGTAACGGTCTCGACGATTTAATCAAGCAGGCGGATCGCATTATCAGCAATGCCATCAGATGGGCACATCAAGGCGATCCTATGGGTCCATATTCTGAAAGTCATATGCCGTCCTTTGCACACAATGAACACACTGCTCCTCTGTTAATTGACGGGCACAAAGAAGGCGAATTCTGTATGTACCCGATTTGTCTTCCATCGAACCTCCTAATCTTTTATACACAGCCCATGGTTTCGCGGGCACTATAGCTGTTCCTGGACTTGAATCACTGCTAAGGGCTTTGGGATCGGGTGAGGACCCCTATTTCCTTTGTAGTGTGTTCTGTCTCGATTTTCAATTGCAGATCGCAGTCTCGCAGAGATCAAAGCCGACATGAAATCGAAGTTGCCTCAGGCATGGAAGAAAACTCTTCGCCCTCACCCCCTGTCCACGACTTGCTCGCGCTTTCGGGACGATATTCCTGAGTGGAGAGCCACCGAAACGAATAGCCGAGCAACAGCCGTATTCGAGGCACGTTGTGAGATTTCCTCGGGAGATATTCCCTATCCTTTGGGTCTCAGATTATCATCTAATGGGAACATCATTGCTGTTGCATCCATGGGGGGTTATAAGAACCGGACCCCGTATATATATTACTACCTTCCAAATCAAGAGGAAGACCCTCATGGCCAGTTCATGAAAACACACGTCATCAAAGCAGACCTGGTATCGACAGTAGATGACCTTCTCTTGGACGATCAGAGAAAACTGATCTTTGCCGCAGACTGGAAAAGAGTTAAATCCTATCAATGCGATGATCCGACTGGAACTGGCCGAAAAGCTAAGAGGGTACACACACTAGATTCTGAAAACTATGCAGGGCCGTTGGCTATGTTGCCTAATGGACGTCTCTTACGCGCAGGCAAGGAAGCAGTTGCCGTCTGGGATTTGAAATCACTTCCAACTCATGGTGTGACTGGAAAGGACATTATCGGGAGCAAACTAGACGCCGAGGACATGGACACCTGGAGAGATGATCCCGAGAGTATCGAGCCCTCTAGCGGTAGCAAGCCAACCACGACTATCTCGCTAGATGTAGGAGATGGTGAGGATTCAGACGGTTTTGTGATCAATATTTGGCACCCGCATCCCTCCCAAGCAAATACCATGCTTTCTGCTACAGACCCCGAATCAGAGAAATATTCATGCGGTGCCATTGATCTAGAGTCTGGTGGAAAGACCACAATGCGATTCCTTGGACATGGTGGAAGCGTTGATGGTTTCTCTACGAGTAACGTAGATCCCAATATATTTCTGACTTGGTCTGGCGACGGACATGCGAGGTTGTTCGACGTCAGGCAGGTACTGCCAGTGCTAACAATTGCCTCTTCCGAGCATCCCGAGCCACTTCCTGCAGCGGTACTAGCACATCCTGATGGGGTCCCATGTAAGCTGCTTATACATTTGCTTGTCTGGTATTTTCCTACTTAATTATCAATTTCAGTCGTATTCGTGGGCGCAGATAGCAGTCAGCATATTAAACTGTGGGATATACGTTCGCAACAATCTGTTTATGAATTAGCCACTGGAAACAATAGCGTTGAGGGAATGGCCTGGGACGCTGCTAGTAACACGCTGTATGCTTCTACTAGCTGTGACTACATCGATCGTAACGGACGCCACACCGGGTACCGTAGGGCACGTATTCCGAGGAGGACAACAGTCGAGCAAGAGGAAGATGTAGACGAATTCGATGAATCTGAGGAGGAAGACGAAGACGAAGATGAAGAGAACGAATCTGGAGATGACGATATATGCTGGCCTCAACGAGCACATTATGCTGAGAACTACTTTGGTCACGTCTTCGATGCAGGAGACCACAGATTTTGTATGCCTTTCTTCCCTTTAGCGTAATCACCTGGTTGCTAATGTGCCACAGACAAATTCTCATTCAAGACGGATCCAAATCCTGAAATTCTGCCATACTATGGCTCAGGGTCCATGAGTCGCGGTGACTTCTGGTAATTTCAGATTCAGCGGCCCTCAAATCTATGCGTGCATTAAGTACCTTTGCTGTATGGGTTGTACTCAGCATGATCTATGACTGGTCACTCATTAGCGCCCTTCTGAGTTTGGGAAACGCTTCCTTCGAATATAGGTCCTTAATTTCCTCACCGCCAGGCACACCAGTAATCTACATACATTGTCGCCTTGACGGAAAATAATTCTTAAAAAGCGCAGTTGAGAATTTCCTCTCGGTTGACCGATTTATTATTATCTTGACCTTGGAGCCACGACTGCGAAGAAAGGCTCGTCTGAGAAAACTGCCCGGAGCAGACTGCCTGTCTCGTCAGCATATCGCTGTCAACGGTATCAATGGCCAAATATTTTCACTGGATCTCGGCCATTTTCTTGGCTTCTGATACTAACCTCTGCTTCTGAAAGGCCTCCGAAGTCTTAGCCTTCGTCATTCCAGATCCGTCATCTCACGTGAGAGGCCGCCTGACGTAGTCTTTTACCTTCTATGCTCGCAGGTCTGCATAAAATCCTTGTCTTCGATCCTTGCCTTTTTCAAGGAAGAACCACCTATGATCCTAACGCATGCGTACATTGGCCACTCTGCCTCTCTTCCTTTGCACCGTGTACTCCTTGTGAAAGATTGCGCCCATTAAGTGGGCTGAAACTTTCCATTATGCAAAATTGGATTACTCAGGATGCCGTTCTCATGTCGAATCCAAGCTGTCTACACGGTTAAAATGCCCTCTATTCTATAAACGAAAGCATGAATCTGTCGGTGCTATTCTTCCAGAAGCATAGAAACGTAGTCAAGGTCTTGTAATCGAGCTGATTTGTTGCGGTTGGGCCGATTGGAAAGACATACGTACTCGTTGTTTTCTCATGCCACGCGCATATAAACCTGTATATATCTTGCTGTGAGTGGCCAACATATAAGTAGGAGTGTTTACTCATCGATCCAGTCAAAAGTGACGACAATGGCAGTGATCCTCCTGCTTCAGGCTGGTCTTCTCTATGCGTTTTCTTGGATCTGTTGGAAGGCATTCCGGCAGCACTTTGTCAAATCTGCCCTTGATAACATACCAGGCCCTCCAGCCAAAACTTTATGGAAAGGTTGTGATAGGTCGTCATCGTTCATGCACTCAATACCGAAAATTTATATGTGCAGGTGTCTTTCCTCAAGTATTCAATGTAAATGCTTGGGATTTCCACAAGGAAATTGCGGACAAATGTGTGTGTCCTACGCTCTACTATGTGTCCTACTCACTCGGACGATCGTGACAAGATGGCAGCGTAATTAAGATAAAGGCTTTGCTCGGGGTTTGTTCTACAAGGCTTCCTAACTTATGCATTACTAACAAGTCGAATTATAATGCAGGAGAACCAGCTATTCGTATTCGATCCGAAGGCAATGCATCACATCATAGTCAAGGTATATTCTCAAGGAGCTCCTGCGAATGCGGTTTATGTGACGGTTGGTCATGGCGAATTTTACAGGACCAGCATATTTATGAAGAGACATCTTCGTTCATCGAGTACCTGCCCTCCTCATCATCATACTGAATCGTTTAATGCTGATAATCATATTCTCGGTTTCACAGAGGAAATAAGGTTGTATTTGGACCTGGTCTTCTGGGTACTCTAGGTAAATAATACAGCTGGTCTAAATCCTCAAAGTGACTAATCCTTCCTCTTCATCACACCTAGGAGAGCAACACCGTAAGCAGCGTAAGATGTTGAGCCCCGTGTTCTCCACTGCACACATGCGCGAAATGGGTGGGTAAATTTCTCCTAAGCCCCCTAGTTTCGAAATCAAAACTATCTTAGTCCCTATCTTCTACAACGTCACGTATAAGGTACAGTTTGACCATAAACCTGATACAGAAGCGCTGGATTTATTCAACGTGCCTCTATTAGCTCCGAAGCACTCTGCTCAGCAAGGTTGAGAATGGACCGCAGGAGGCGAGTAATTCTGAATTAGTCCATGAGTTCTTATTGATTTGTAGTTCCGAAGATCGACATGCTCCATTGGATGACTCGCACGGCTCTTGAACTTATTGGGCAAAGTGGTTTTGGGTTTTCCTTTGATCCCTTGACTGAAGGTGGTGTAGCACATCCTTATAGTGCTTCAGTCAAGCAGTTCATGTAAGTACCAGATTTCCGTCGAATTTATATACAGCTATTCACCATCAATTACATATCCAGTCCTGTGTTGATGAAGGTTCTCTTCCTACGCACCTACTTCTTTTCCACATTTGCCAAGATCGGCAGTCCCAAGTTCCGTCGATGGCTTATTGGAGTCGTTCCATCGAAAGCGCTTCACCAGCTGCGGGACATCTCCGACATTTTGCATAATACATCGATCGAAGTCTACGAATCAAAGAAAAGGGCCTTGGCAGCAGGAGACGAAGCAGTAGCGGCACAGATCGGACAAGGAAAGGACATTTTGAGTATCCTGAGTCAGTGAATCCAATCTAGATGTGCTGCTTATGTTGACCTTGTCTGTGATCGAAATTTAGTGAGAGCCAATGTGGATGCATCGGAAGGGGACGCTTTGACTGAGGAGGAACTCCTCGCACAAATGTCGTGCGTTCAGGTTTTTTTTTACGGAACATTCTTATCCATTGAATTGTCAATTTACCAACCAGGACGCTAACCTTCGCTGCAATGGACACAACATCTTCTGCGCTCTCTCGCATTCTGTGGCTTTTGTCGATGCACCCAGATGTTCAGGATAAACTCCGTCAAGAAATCATCCAAGCTAGAAAGCAGCACGGTGACTTGGTATATGATGATTTGGTTGCGTTGCCATATCTCGACGCAGTATGTCGGGAGACACTCAGACTGTAAGTTTTCATTGCTGGTGCAGGCGTTCTTCTTTCCTGGTACTTATCCCTACCTAGATACGCACCAGTCAGTACTGTTTCGCGAGTGTAAGATATTTTCTAAACAATCAGGTTTACATTAATCAATAACTTACGCGTTCTTCAATATACCAGTACTAGACAAGACGCAGTTCTACCGCTTTCGAAACCAATCAAGGGTTTGGACGGCCAGGAGATCCACGAAATTGCTGTCCCCAACAACACCAACATCATCGTCAGTCTCATGGCGTCTAACCGCAACCCAGATTTATGGGGTCCAGACTCCTACGAGTGGAAGCCTGAAAGGTGGTTGAATCCACTACCCAATACGGTTATCGATGCACATGTACCCGGCATTTATTCGCATCTGTGAGTCGAAACCTTGCCGTCGTTCTGTCCTCTGGAGGTCATATTATTGACTTAATACACTACACACTTGCGATATAGCATGACATTCCTCGGTGGTGGAAGGGCGTGCATGTGCGTACCTATTTCTGGGCTTGTCAAATTGTCGCTGATTTCGGGTTTTCTACAGTGGGTTCAAGTTTTCTCAACTGGAAATGAGTACGTGCCAAGGACTTCCTCTGTTCCAACTCCATTCTTAATCAAGACCGCTACACACAGAGGTCGTATTGTTTCTTTTAGTTGAATCGTTGCGGTTCTCTCCCTCGAAAGATAAGGAAATCTTTTGGCAGATGACTGGGGTAGTCAGTCCCATCGTGAAATCGGATAACAGAAACGACAGGGATCAAACAGGCACACCGCGTCCGAAGCTGCCGCTCATTGTTGAGCGTATATAATGATAGTATTGCTCGATGTGATGACGTACAATATGGCTTGTAGTGCATATACGTATAACTTGAATGGACAACGTATGATTGATATCCTATCGACAGCGTAAGAACGATGGTATTAGAATATGCCGAAAGCGATTAAACAGTGGATCAAGATTTAAGGTATCAGCTCTTCAGCCACCCATGCTCCTGCACAAACCTCACCAGCATAACAGAGGGCCTTTGCTCTTGAGGGGAAAACAGACTGCCAGCCAATCCTCTGATCAACCATGCATCGACCAATAAATTGCCCCAAGCCAACAGCCAGAGCATCGACCACAGCCAACCAAAGAATCCGCCAACTCGATGCCCTGTCATCGATTTGAAGGCAAGCTCCATCAAGACCCCAAATCCCATCAACAAAAAGAAACCGGCAACGGAAAAGAAGTCTGATCCCCGACCCATACCCCACAAACCAATATAATGTAGAACGCCCGAAACAAGGAACGCACTCATGACGGCGCCTATCCGACCGAAGAAAAAAAAACCCGGACCGCCCCCGAAAGCAATGAAATTGTGCCTGAATAGTTGATGCCATCTACAAGCCCAGAATTCGTTCAACGAAGTGGCATACCAAGGTTTCTGGAAAAGAGGGGGCCACTGGTCTGGTGTATGTGCAAAGAGCATCACAGAAATGATGGTAATGAGGTTGTACATGAGATGGATGGCATAGTACACCACCAGACCCGAGAGGATGGATATGAAGGAGGAGCGAAGGTATCTTTGTAGTGGAGGGAGGGGCGCAAGGAAGATGGAGGTGCCTGTGACAGCATGCGTAGGGTCCAATGCAGAAAATCCGAAGGATTGTACAAGATAGAGGGAGAAATCGAAGAGTAGCAGATGCGTAAGGAGGGACCGTGAGGTCGAAAGTAGGAAGGAAGGAGTAGAGGAAGTATTGCGCCTTTCTGGGGGGACCTTAAGGCCGGTAGACCACGACCAACCAGTACCACGGAGGTTGCAGAAGAGGTCGAGAGCGTCTAGGGCCGTATTACCAGTGCTATATTTGACACGATGATATGGCTCGAGCTGACAGGTCCATATAATAACTCGAGTCGCTAGTGTTGTCATCGCCAACTACTTGTAATTCAAGAGAGTCAGCCAAGACACGTGGACGAATAGAGAGAGAACGAACGAGCAGACCCTGGTTTACGTAGACGATGCGTTCCTCATCAGGGAAACCTTTGACGAGATCTAGCCGAGTGGCACACCGAAATGCGCTATAAAGTGATATGGGTAGCAAGGCGAGGCGGATGAAAAATGTGCGGGGGGTTATAACGAGCAGAGCTGTGACATAGTAGCAAAGAATGGGCAGAAGAAATTCGCGTGCAAAACTGTGCCAAGTAAGTGGTTGGCGGGTGGACGGGTCTGGTATCCTGTAAAGATCATAAAGTAAGGGACATTGCAGCCAGAATAAGAAGACGAGCAGGACTGACTGACCAAAACATGAAGCAGAGAAGAAAGAAAGGTCGTACGACTGCCAGTGTCCATTCTGGGTCACCAGTCGCGCGGTACCGAGCACGACGTCGGACTAACCCCTTACTAACTAGCTTCATCCACCATATTCATGGCCACAATGGCACTTGAACGCGTCGACATGCATTACAAGGGATGCGGACATATAACAGGAATCTTGGCCTTTCAACCTCTCATACTCTAATCACTCGACATTCCATAAAAGGCCTTCCATTTTCCACAATAGGAAACAATAATGTTTGATGAGGAAACATGATAGATGGAATATATACCTATAAGAAGACATGGGATCATGAGTAGCGACACAAAGTGCTCAGAGACCAGGCTGTTCGCACACATTTTGTCATGCATAGGGCACCGAAATGCAAAAAAAAAAGATGACAGATGGTAAACTAGCCTAGGTAAACGAAATTCGGCTCCATCCACGCACGGCATGCTTAAGCATGTGTCCCCTCCCAAAGAAACTGTTGATAGAAGGGATGCTACGAGCAAGCGCCAGCATTATACCACTGTCCGATTTATTGGAATCACGCCAGATAGAAATATCTTTCAGTTTCCAGTTTGTATAAGACCCGTCGATTGAGCTCCTGTTATGCACGGAAGTTGAATGAGGAGGTGAAAAGAACAGAGAAAATGACATACCCCCAAGACCTCATGATCACTAATGCTTGATGCCTCTCTGACCGAAACGACAGCATCTGTATATTGGGCAACTTCATCGCCAATAAATCGAGTAGTGCCTTATCTAATCACTATATATTCAGCCTCAAAGACGGCATCAACTCTGCACACCTGGCCGCGCCGTCGACCACCAACACCACCTCCGTAAATGTAAGATACCCATTCAGTACCGTCAGATGCGTGAGAGTCCTAGAGGTGCGTTGAATACATGACAGGAGTATGTCCATTCCGACCTGCTTGTTGGTAGGAATGTGGATAATTGACGCAGATGTGCAAAGCGTCGTTCGTCTGCAACACACTCAGCTTGCCAAAAGCTGAGAGGTTCCTCATGAATTGGGACCATACGCGATTCGGGTGGGTTCAGACATAGATGGACCCTTTGCAGTATCGTAGAGCATCCGCAGAGTAGCCCTTTCAGCACATCAGGGTCTATCAGATAGAACGGTATGTCAACTTTGAGATATTCCAGGACGGGCAGCACTTCCAACGTCGCAAAGAAAGCAGATAAATCCAGGCTCTGCCAGGATCCCCCCTCAGTGTCAATGACTGTAAATTATTCTTAACCCTGTTGATAAATGGCGTGACGACGTCGACTGGGATAACTGCATCATTGTCCGTTCTATCAGTGTCCAAAATCATATGAAGTTCCTTTAACTTCCTCAAGTTGGCTCGGAATCGATGAGAATGCGATATCTTTTCAGATCGCCTCTAAGTGAAAGGGGATGCAAATTCGCTCCGAATGAGGACAAAATAGCAGTGAAGATGTTTCTTCTAAGGTCATCAGAGGGTGAAGTCATGAATATTTTTCAGGTGAGGTATAGCGGAGATCAGTGAGTCGCTTAGGCTGAAAGAAGGGTGACGGTGTGATATGGTAAGGTGCCGTCTGCGAATACTCTGGAGACGCGGTTTATGGTGGGATGTAACTGCGGCCTCAGATAATTGAAGCCCTTGGCGGTCGCTTGATTCTGAGCCTTGCACTCGTCCCCATCCTCCAAGGATAGAAAGTGTTACTGCACTTTGTTTGCTACAAGGGAATCTCTAGATAGAAAGCAGACTCAGTTGATATCGACAAAAATCGCATTAGGTCTTACGACAGCCTTTTGAGGATCCACACCGCTTCATACGGGTAAATTTCGACAATCACCACCTTCCAATGAAGGTCCAAGGCGATATCAAAAAAGGATGTGTCAGCAGCTCCGGCCTGAAACTCGAGTCAACACCGGCAGCGGGCACTGGATTTGATCACGGTCCATCGATTCAAAGGCGCTTTGTTCACTGTGACTCCTTTCTCCACAACCACCATCATAAAGGCTCTCTTTGCCTTATACTTCAAGTACCCTTCTAAAAGATGCCTAAGGTTCGTGCGCCCATTTCATAATTCTTCTATCTCCAGAAATTTACAGATCCTTGCAGAACAAGGGAAAGGTTTGTTACCCGGTCTTTGGGAGGCGAAGCGCTCCAACTCACTCCTTTACAGGGTGGTAAAAACAGGAGACGTGGAAAGAACGAGAACGACGACGATAAGCGTGAACTTGTGTTCCGTGAAGACGGGCAAGAATATGCCCAAGTAATCAAAATGCTCGGCAATGGACGTCTTGAGGCCCAATGTTTTGACGGAGAGAAGCGGTTAGCCCACATTCGAGGAAAGATGCGCAAAAAGGTGTGCTTTCTTTTTCTTTTATAATGGATTTGGTACTGATGCAAAGCCTCCAAGGTTTGGATTAACCAAGGCGATATCGTCTTACTCTCTCTACGAGACTTCCAAGACGACAAAGCGGATGTCATTGTCAAGTACACCGCAGATGAGGCTCGTAACCGTATGTCTCCAGTCTCTGCTTATCCAAATTCCAATATGAAGACTAACTTATTCCACAGTGAAAGCCTACGGAGAACTTCCCGAAAATGCGAAGATTAACGAGACAGATACTTTCGGCGAAGAAGATGGAGAGTGCACCTTCGAGTTCGGTGACGAAGGAGAGGTCGATATTGATGATATCTAAGGGGCTCCAGGCTTATCGCCCTTGACGTTCATGACTGTACTTTCTGCATTGTACGAGTACAAGCATTTTTACACCTTTCTTTGTTGTTTTACTTTAATCTTTTCGATGATTTATTTCTTTCAATCTACTACTCCGCAATCCAACTAAAGGCAAAGTGTAGCGTGGTGACATGGAAAGTGACTCGACAAATTTCTTCTCGGATGTATCGAAATACCGACATCACAGGTCAGCTTGGAAGGAAACATTTCTTCAACTGGAATATATTTATTCTCTGGGTGTCCTAATGACCAACGTGAAAGCTGAATTTTAAGTTATCAAAGGTAGGCCAAGGTCAAAAGCAACTCACGAATTCATTTAAAGATCATTATAGGTGCATGTTGGGAAGGTATTCTTCTATGGGATGGAGCAGTACAAATGCTATCTTTCATTAACTAAAGTCCGCAAGCTCGGTCAGATGAATAAGGAAACAGCTTGCATGGCACTCAAGATATCATGGTCATCCTTTTCAATGTCTGGACGTCAGGCAAAACGTTCTTTTCCCGGTAGAGATATTCCACCACGTCCTTTGCTTTGGATGTGACTGCTATCCTCAACATGCTGGAATCCAACTCTAGTCTGTCTTCAATCTTCCGCCGCTTGCCCTTTTTCTGCTTCATCGCCGATCTCTCGACAAGGGTCTTAACCATCTCAAGGTCCTTTTGACGAATAGCAACCTTGACAGCAAGCCCTTCTCTATGCTTTGGCGATGCATCGTGCTGAAGGAGGAATTGCACCAGCGGCATAAATTTCGCGTGGACAGCCCTAGTAAGTGCATACCCTTCATTGGCGTTCGAATTAACTGAGGGTATCTTCAGGGTGTGGTAAAGATATCGGAGGAGAGGCATGGGATGATGTTGAGCTGTCCAGCCTGTTGTTGGTGGACTGAGAGAGCGAAAAAGTCGTCGGGGAAGTTGTATTGATGCCTTGTTCAAGGTGAAATCTTTGACCAGAGGATGCATGGCTTCCAAAACGCGCTGGTCGCATATGGGATATCGAAGAGCTTTGGTATAGACGTCCGCTAGAACTGGGTTGTCGACATCCACGACACGACCTAGAATATATCTGGCATGAAAGACGGGCGAGGCGTGTTTATAGACATCATTCAAATGACGCGAGGCAAGTGGAAGGGAATCCGATAGTGCAAAAAGCTCGAGTTCATAGAGCAACTGTGCGCTGTGCTAAGCTGTCTGCTACGGTGCAATAAATTGGGACTGACCTCGACAGGCAGACTGTACAACATTGAAAAGCTTGATGTAGGTTACGTAACCCATACCCGCTTAACGCTCAACTTTATGGACTCCGTAGACGCGCTCACATATCTGCGCAAAGAATCTTTGGATATCTTCAACCGACTGCATTCCGTCAGAGAGGACATACAGTTTGTATATCAAATTCATGCTGCTTATCCCGATACCCCCATTCTACGTTCGTCCTTTGATTGCAACCTGCTCAATTTGACTCAACCTGTACTCTATAGCCAACCTACGTTGCGGATCCTGGTATACAGACCCTAAAATTGTAGGTGCGACAAAGATCGTAGCATTCATCAAGCATACCATCCTCATTTCAGTATAGGCTGTTGACACACCTGCGTACTTCAAATCCACAGACGGCCACTTCAACAACTGGAGCTTCAATTTGCGCCGTGCCAACCTTCACCTTCTCCCGCTGATCGTTGATCGAAATGGGTATGAAAGCCCAACTTCAGTACCTTACTGAGCACTAATCTATATTCCTGATCAGAATCATTCTTGTCGATTCCACTCGTTCAGGAAAGAGAATACCGGACGCCTTGTCGAAAACAGTCCCCATATGGTGTGCAGTGATTAATCGCGCCTTGTTGATACGCCATATCAATGGTATTCCGAACGTACAAATATCAGACTGGGATATCGCTCTCTACACGCCTCCGTCCACTGTCAGCTTGCAAGAACACAACCAGATCGAGCTCAGATTAGATGAGTGGGCACGGTTACTTGCGGTAAAATTTGTTTACTTTTTCTTTCTCTATGGTTCTAACGACATTCCAGGCGTCTTCTTTCTCTCTTCCTCCCTTACCCTATCCCCTTCGACCAGTCTGGATTACTCCTGCAACGACTGCGTTTCCAACAATACCAACAAGTGAGAGCAGACATGGAGGTTTCTTACCCATCGTCTGTGTTTCTGCATCCAAGCAGATTGATCAAGGAGTTGAGAGGCGCACAAGTGGGTTTTCTTACATTCAAGGATCTGGAGATGACCATGAGCTATGGGGCATGGTGCGTTCCTTCGGATCTGGTCTTTCGTTGTCATTGAAATCGTTGTAGGGCTTGAGTCCAGAATTATTCTGGGGTCACTATGAAGAACTTCTGAAGGCAGATCGAGCACGTCTGCCAGAAATTGTTTCTCAAATTGTCTCTGGCCAGAGACTGTCATCTTCCCCCTGCGCGATACATACAGTCCTCCAACACCTGTAATCAAAATTGGAGGTCGGCTACTTCTCTGTACCATTTCTGAAGCATCTGTCGCGCGCCAAAAAGATAAGACAGAGCAATTGTTTACTTGATTCTTGCTCCCGCTCCCGACCAGTCTTCTCTACCTCCCTCAACTAAAACGACACTCTACGTCCCAGTAATACCAGGCAAAAAGGGCCAAACAGATTTTTTGCAATCAGTCCTACCTCAGTCTATCGAATGTATTCGCCAGCACCTAGCCGATAACCAGAATATTTGCGTTGCTTGCGAGTCTGGTAAAGATCTTAGCGTTGGGGTCATTCTTGCTGCAATCCAGCTCTTTTTCACGGACGACGGAAAGCTCGTTCCCTTCAATCGGATTCCATACTGCACAAAAAAACATTCCGATAGCTGGTAGGTTATATAGTACCCTATCAATGAAACAATGCTAAAGTTCCTCAAGTTATTGACAAACATTCGATTCGGACTCGACTCGAATGGATAATAGCTAGTCGACCTCAAGCCAATCCTTCGCGAACAACATTGAAGCGCGTCAATGAGTATCTTCTGACACCTCCCTCCCTTCGCAATCCAAAACCCCCGTAACCAAATTGTTATCAAAGTTTCGATCAAATACGAGTCCCCTGCACCGGAGTGACTCTAATATTGGAGATACTTGAATAGACAACCATCCGAAATGCAGCTTGTGTACCAGGATTATAGGTCGAAGGTACCATGTAGTATTTGCCAACGCCAAGGGTCGTTTGCGGTGTCGCCACCCCAGCAATTGTATCATCATAAGCACCAGACGTTGCAATATGCCTTTGCCCTAAAGAGGCCTTGATATTGTTCTGGGAATTGCTGTATACGGTAACATTGAGCGCATTGGGCGTTGATGGCTGTAGAAGCTGCAGCCGAATCCTTCATGGTTTGTTAATGAAATATCTTGTTTTGATAAGAGCAGCCAATAAAACTTACATTAACTGTGTCGTAGAAGGAACTTCTAACTCGAAAACAGGATTCTTTGAATACTGGCCAAATGACGGGGCTCCAGCAGCCGTGTCACTGTCCCTTTATTTGAGATTTTAATAAGAGCCACCTAAAGACGGAAATTAACAGCATACCATGATCCACGGACAAGTTTGCTATACATTCCTGCCCCTTCGTTAGGAATTGGCTTCAAGTCAAATGGAAGAGATGATTCGACATGCAAAGAAAATGGACCCATGTGATGTGGCTCAAACCCAGACGCTACGAGGGTATATTCACCAGCTACGTGAAGGCAATCAGACAAGACGATTCCATCAAGCACAGATACTTACGCGACACCGATTTCGTCAATCTTGCCAAACCATAGCTATATGCGCCCGATGTCGCCACGATATCTTTGACCGATAATCTAAGAACACCATTTCATACTCAGTAGAAGTGTGCGGACCAGAAAACGTACTCGGTGACTCGTCGACCCTCCGACCATACGAGTGCCATATTGACAGGCATGTCTTTATTTGACCGGAGACCCAATGTCAACTTGCAAGTTCTGTTTGCTGCCACATTTGCTCCTCCATGGAGTTTCATTGGGTGAATGGTCAACAAGTACTGAGGATTGACCATGAAGCTTGGATACGTGCAATTACCTCCTGCATTTTTTGCAGTAAATGACCCTTCAATCTTTTGCGACAGAGTGGGTAAATTTCAATGACCTTAGCGAAAACGTAGATACCTTGCTAGTAAAAGGTGGGTCCGAATTGTTTTCAACCCACATGATCTTCGTCGTGGACATGGAGTATGCAGTAAGAGTGTACCCAACTTCGCTAAAATCACCTTCGTAAGAAGCCAAAATGGACAGAATGCCAGAGCGTAGGGATTTCGGTATGCGTGTTCTGGCCTACGTTATTGAAGAAATCAGCTTTGAGGGTATTCCCAAAACGATCAATTTACCAATATATGGGTACTGTTTGTATACGTCCCCTGGCCAGATATTTTCACTGACAAGTTCTCGAATGGCAGGACTGAAACTCACCTTCCCGGAAAGTATGCGTTGATTTTTCACAACATCCGTGTCCTGCGCGAAGTCGTCTTCTAATTCAACTCGCAGGGCAATGAAGTCCGTCGATCGACGCGCATCAACGACATGTCTAGTTAAAAGCACCCATATCTCCTCATCCAGGTCGCTACTGCAATTGAACTCGATTTGAGTCTGCCTCGATGCTACAAGGTATATGAATCGAGAAAAACTCTGTAAAGAGAAAATCCGGAGTACCAGCTTCATCTGCGGCGCTTCGTTTCCACATACTTTCAAATGTCAGTATTGGCCACAATTAATCCATTCAAGAAAGCACTGACCTATGGAAAATTAACGTCGTCTGCCAGATAGAGGGATCCCAACTAAGATAAACGCCTTCGAATGTATTTAAAACCTCCGTCCATGGTATGTGTAGAATTCCTACTTCTCTGTAAGGGAGTTCAAGCAGATTGCAACAAGAACGTACTGGAAGGTTCGTCCTTTGATCCGTTAGATCGAACCCAAGAATCTATAACCGTAAGTAGTCGCCCTTCTTCTGTTTCATAGATGTCTGTGGTAGAGAATTAGAGAAAGAATCAAGACTGGCGTAAAGAAAAGCACATTACCTATTACCGCGTAGCTATGAGATGGCAGAAGAGGAATGTCCCTCCATCGAATATAAGAGCTGGGTCCGGTTCCAAGAGTTACGACACATTGACCTATACCGACTATGTCAGCGAATTGACAGATGGCCACTCAAAAGAGGGTCACCAGAAGAGAAACCCCTTTCTACTCTATCCCAAGCTCTTTCCCTCTCAAAGGCAGATCTAGGCAAGAGTTTGGTGCCAATTTGAAGACAGATAGATTATGAAAAACTTGCCTCTTGATTTCGATGTACTCTGGTATCCAACCAGCAAGGCTACTGCAATTTCGTCAGGAAGTATCCACAATTACAATAAGAACATAACGCACTGTAGGTCAATACTGGAATTCCTGGAATGAGACCAGATTCAATAATTATCTTCTGTGGAAAAGGCGGTTCACTGACGATCCCGGAAAATCGTATCCACCCATCAATTTCATGTACTAGTCCAAGATTAATCACTATAGATAGGAGATGAATGGCTTCATGACTTGCAGCTTTTTCCAGGAGACTCGGCCACAGAATTTCTTCAGGCACACTGCTTTTCGCAGTGTCGGAGGGCGACGGCAGCACTGACATGCACATCAATGTGCCGTCAGTCGGGTGAAATGGGAGTTTATCATCAATTACTACAATATTCTTTGGTCAATAAAATTCTGTTTGAGAGATGATCTGAGGCACCTATCTACAGGACTTGTGAAGCCCTGTGACTATTGGGACAAATTGACATTACTTACCCTTCGCCAAGCACCATTGAAAAGGACCCGGATATCATATCGACCATCAACTCCTTTACTGGTCCAATTCGACGCGTGTATCAAGGATGAGAGCTTCAAGAACTTCATATGACTTTCTTTACTTTCCAATCACAGCGACGTACCTTAGAACCAAACCTGCGACAGTGTTCCAGGCAGACAGATAGGGAGGCACAGACAGAACAGTCAGTAACAACACATTGCAAAATTTCCTGGGGTAAGACGGGTCGACATGAGTCAGCATCCTTGAGATTGGCAAGTCCTTTGGGGCTAGAGTATGCAAAAGGCAATTCAACCGTAATGAATGAACTTGCGTAAAATAAATAAAGATATTGTACCTTGGCCGACGCCAGACAGGTGCCACCTTGTGTTGCTCAGGCGAGAGGCTCGGTTGGCCATCTGGGTCACTATCAAAGGTTTAAATAACGGACGTTCAGAACCCAGAACGACGCACTGACGCGTAGATGGTGTCACATTTGTTCACATGCACTGGCTCCTCCCAAGCAGGAAAGACGAGGCCGTTTACCGTCGCTCCTTTCTTGAGAATATAGTATTGTTCCTCTGGGGCAAATTAGGTATTCGAACCAAACCCTGCTGTAAGACGTACGAGGCGAAAAGTAATTGACACCAATAGGGGTCAGGCGAAGATCATTCGTTGGGGGGCCAGACGAATTGGACGTTGCATTCGACCCGCTCCTCAATGCCTCAACGAATCTCTTGATCCTCTCAGCCCTTTCAAGTGCGTTTGCTGCAGAGGACTTCCATTTCTGTTTACTCCTGTCTTCTGCTGAGCTGGACCGGCTTAGATGAAGAAATTGCTCAGCTGCTTTGATGTACAGACGAAAGGCCTGATCGTAACTTTTAGAAAATTCGGCTTTGGCTGCTTTTGAAGAAGTCGTCTGATCAATGAAATAAGCAAACGAACTTTTTGATAGATAGAAAGGCCATGTCACCTCCGCTTCGCGTTCGGAAATCTGCAGATCAGAGTTCCTATGCATCCTTCAATGACTGGTATTTATACCCCAAATGAATTCCTTAGATTGTGTCGACAGCAGTAGCAGGCCTGGTCCTCAATTGCAAGCTCAAGGACGTCTGAAGCCTCGACTCCGAGTAGATTTAAGCACACGATGTGTGAAGATTTCCTCAGGGCTATGGAACAAAAAGGAAAGCCCTTCGAGCAAGATTCCAAGACGATCGTGGCCGTTCAACAAGTGGAGAACAGATTCCGAAATACTGAGCCCCTTTCACACGCCTAGATTAGGTACATCATCTCTCTGACATAGAAATTCATCAGCAATCAGCTTGAGCGCTTGTCATTTCCTGTTCCGTTATATTACAATGTCCATGGGCCAATCCTTATCTCGCTCAGCATCACCTGCGAATTTCTCCTCCGGATCTGATGTTGAGGAGGTCCTCTTGAATGACATCAAGACGATTGCGCAACTCTACAAAGACTCCGCCTTGAAAGCGACTACCTCTGAGAAGCTTGTCTTCAAACCGCGTCAAGAACTCGTCGACCGTGTATCACTTTGGTGCGCTATGTTCGTCAAGTACTAGAGTGACCAGTAAGCTAATCCGGCAGATCTGCTTGTTAGGCAAGGCGATATAACAAAACTGGATGTTGACGCCATAGTCAACGCCGCGAATCGTAGTTTACTCGGTCAGTCCTATATATCTTCTCAAAATGTTATCTGACGGGCCATGTCAGGTGGAGGAGGAGGTATGCCACGACTTGTTCATTCTTCAGATCATATCTGGAAATCCGTTTAGTCGATGGTGCAATTCATACTGCAGCTGGCCCAAAGCTACTGGATGAATGTGCGTCTGAGTCATCTGACTCATTGTCTGCCTGTTAGATGTCTATATTCTTCCACAGGTCGTGAATTGAACGGTTGCTCGACTGGAGACGCCAAGATCACGCGAGGATATAGACTACCCGCGTGCGTTCTATCTTTCCAATGTTGACTCTCCTTGAACAGTCCAATTTTACCAGGCGCCACATTATTCATGCAGTCGGCCCAGTCTACTCGAACAGAGACAGGGAACAGAAGGCAGAGCAGCTTGCATCATGTTACCGAACAAGTCTGGAAATTGCTGTTGAAAACGAATTAAAGCACGTAGTAAGCAGGGATGCCGTCAGATTCAACGATATATTGTAATTATGCCTCAATCATTCAGGCATTTCCGTCGATTTCCACTGGTGTCTATTCTTACCCAATCGTGGATGCAACGCGCATTGCGTTGAACACAGTTCGAGTTTTCTTAGACACGGATGTGGGTAATAAAGTGAGAACGACCGTTCATATTGCTACCACATCCAGGAAATGACATTTTTACAGCTTGAAAGAGTCATTTTTGTCGTTTGGAGTAAAAAGGACCGGGAAGTCTATGAGTGATTCCCTTCATCAGATGTATAGCATTGAAATTGCTTACAACATTGCATGTTATCACAGGTCTCTCATTCCAGAATATTTTCCCCTGGAAGATAAATCACAAGATTCGGAAAAGGAGCCAGAGCCTAAAAAGTCAGAGTCCAAGGAGCCAGAGACACAGGATTCTACGGAGTCAGAGTTGAATGAATCTCAGGAGCCAGAATCTGCGGATTCTTCATAGAATCAGAAGCATTTTTTTATCCGGCCTTTCTTCTGTCATTTATAGTATATTAATTATATTAATTACCCCATATCTGGGCCGCTCTTTAGGTTCTCGTCTCCAGCGCATTTCATTGTTACCCTGTCCTTCAAATCCAGAATGTCAAGTTAGTGAATCTTTTTGATTTATGCCTGAATATTCGAAATTTATTCTAGAATCAAGCCCTGCATGTCCCTCTGTGATCATTCCATTAATCGCTTTCTACAAGTCGTCCCTCCCATCTTTCATGCGCAATATATTTGGCTTTCCTCTATGGTGTCTACGCATTTCTCAAGATCAACCACTTAACCACATATGTGGGGACGAGTCTGAGCTCCATCGTGCTGCGTCTGCCACAGAAGCCTGGGGTAGATTGAGAACCGTTGGTTCGTTAAATGCCTTCAGTACCACTCACATATAGAGGGATGGGTGATACAGGAGCAACTGCTTTTGATTCAGAATGCAATGCTACACCAACTACATAGACTACGTACAAATGAAGGTGCTGCTGTGATGAAAGCACAACGCGGATTAAAAAAAAACATGCACTCGAACATTACGCAAAACATCAATCCAGTGTGCTATGAATCCAGCAAGTGTCGCGAAAAAAAAAGAAAACATAAGGATCAACGAATGAATGATGGAATGCGAAATTATTGCTATCCCAATCTCCCTGATAGGGTATTGAATAGTCCAGAGCTGTCGGATATAGAGTGATTATGGTGGTATAAAGATAGAATGACGGGGTAAAAAAGGTGAGAAACCCATAGATCGTTAAGACATCTTGTCAAACACCGTGAACGTAGTGCCGCATACATCAACACGTGGAGCGATCACAGTCGTGGAAATCATGACACGGCGTAGCCATGTGTGCTATTGAATATTGGCGGCATATTATGACGATCGGTGCTTTCTAGCACAGGCGAACCCGCTTGCGAACGTTCAATGATGGTAGCTGTTGGGATGATTGTGCCAGTTGCTGACTGAGCGAGAGTCCGGTCTGTATTGTCCGACTCTATTCCGATGACAGGTTGGTTATGCGGATAATACGACATGCGTTTCATGTTGGTGAAGTTGTATACAGTGAACCTACACGGAGGTTATGTTTAGATCCATCAATCAATTCCTTGAACCGATGCCAGGTTACTTACTGTTCTTCGAGCTGCCTCAGCTCTGGTTTCATTTTTTCGAGGTCCTGATTGGCCTTGCGTTTAGAGTGAGTCAAAGGTTTTTCAACCATCAAAAATTCGTCAAGTTCATGTGAAACGTCAAAATTCGCTTGGTTCATCTGCGGACAGACAACAGGTCAGAAGGGCTACGTTGCATGAGGAGAGACAGGCACATACATCAGGAACAAACGGCGGCTGACATCCTTTGCTTTCAAGGTCATTCCAATCAATGCCGGCAAACCAAGGATGATTATGAATGTCTTCGATGCCCTGCCCGTTGGGTCGACATCCAAGGCGCGTTGAAGGATCACGATCGATAAACTAGCAATGAATTTAACCGATGAGCATCATGCGGTGCACTAAGGAAAGTTTCGCTTACCCCTTTCAGCGCCATGATACCGTCTTCACTGCAGCGCTGCACGGCATCCTCGGGAAATCTGAGTGGGTCCTTCAGGATTGACTGGGTCATCTTTTCAGAACTTCGGCCATCGAAAGGACGTCTATGGAATAATAGCTCATAGGCGGTTACACCTAAACTCCACCAGTCATCTGCCAAGAGTAACCTTTCTTGCTGACAACTTGGGGGGCCATGTAGGCCATGCTTCCGGCGACACTAGTATGTAGACGTCGGTCGGAATAGTGGATAGCGACGTTAAAATCAGTGATATGGGCATGTCCCATAGCGTCCAAAAGAATGTTGTCGGGCTTCAAGTCCCTATGCCGGAATTTAGAGAAATGCATAGAAAAGCCGTAGGGCCGACCCACCGATGAATTATTCGTTGACGATGGAGGTATTCTAGTCCGCATGATAGCTCTGCCATCCAAAAGCGGACCACCTCCTCTTTAATGAAAGCCTTTCGTTCCAGGTGGACTGATAAGGCGACAAATGGGTCAGAGGACCTCGGTGACGAAAAATAAGACCGTCATACATCGTAAATCCCCTCCCAGCATCAAGTCCAATACGAAGAAACAATTCTCATCATCTTGAAAGGCGTAACGTAAATTAACAATGAATGGGTGATCAATCTAGAATCGTGAATGACAATGAGCAAGAGTACATGGTGGGGAATGTCGGGAAGAGGCGCACCTCTTCCAATAGCCTGCGTTCCTGAATGATGTTCGCGACAGCTTTCTGCCGGATACAGCGGCCCTTGTCGATGTACTTGAGGGCATAGAGCTGTTTAGAGCGCTTATGCTCGACGACCCGCACCTGGAGATGATTAGCCAAGAACGAGAGAGGAGCGGTAGTTATTCACCTTGCCAAAAGCACCCTTCCCGACAGCTCGATGAAGGTCGAAATGATAGAGATTAACTTCACCGTCGAAATCCACAGGCTCAGAGAAGCAGCATCCCATCTCGCATTCCGTGAATAAGAAAGTGACCTAGGAAGAGGGGGGAAAAGGTTAAGAGGCGGTAGAAAACAAGAATGGTCGGATATGGGATTGAAATGTAGGAGAGATACAGAAGCAGAGAGTGGCAACCCCCGGAGTCTTCATCTCTTTTTGGATGGTCCCCATTTAGCATGCACAGTGAGAATTCAATTGTCCTCGATGACATCGGTTGGTTGCTTGTAAAACTGAGGGTTATCCTAGGAGAAAAGACAAAAGCACTGGCAAGATAACGAGCCTGCATCCTCGAACTAGTCCACACTTGTTCGACCCTAACTGATCTATTCACCCATCACACCTGCAGGTTTCCGGATCTCCGCAGGCCACCCTCTGCCCGACCAATTCCACCATAACCTCTTGTTTCTCATTGGGTTCTGCTGTGTACCAGGCTTGGGCAAATCCATATACCATGGATCCAGAACAACAGAACTCTAATCTACTCGCACCCGACTTGGACAACCTTGCCTCAGTCAAAGTCTTCCCACTCATCCCCGTTCTAAACGAGAGGTGACGGTAAGGCTTCTCTTCCCATGCCAGAAAACAGTGCTCTGACTTGATCTACCGCAGAACACTATAGGTATGTCAAGCCATGTCTGGTACATAGTAACTTTGCCTTCATTCTGATCCATGACGTGACCGTATATAGATACTGCGTTGAGCTGGGAGTAGGTCCTCCGCGTGTACGCCCCGCGGAGTCGCTGACCTTCTTCTGCACTAGTCAACTCACTGCAGCTGATATTAATTTTTCCATCGTTCGGCCTATCGTAAACAAATATGCGCGTCTTAAAAACATGGCGGTCGTATATGCGTGTCTTGCTGTACGCTCCTATTTTATGGCAGAGTCGGAGGCAAATCTCGCTTTCTCAGGCCTCATGCTGTCGCGTGCCAGCCTCTGCGAGATACTAGCCATTAAGCTCCTCAGCCGCTTTGCAAGAAATTACATTCAACTCGTAGCTGTTCTCACTACAACATGGAACCCTTTGGCTGGAGCCACGAGGCATGTCATTGAAGACATCAAACAGATTCTCAATGTTCATGACGATGACATTGACTATGCTCAGAGTGCAATTGAGGTATGTAGGCTTGCACACCTAGGTCTCACTCGACGAAGAATTCTGACAGTGAAGTTCAACCATGTAGATGGCCATTTCCACGAGTGCCAAAGCTTTCCTTGCATCTCCAGTTACTCAACAGGTCGTCAATGACATTTATTCCGGACGGGTGGTTTTTTCTGTAACTGCAAACCGATCTATTCTTGCGGATAACTACAAACCCAGAGCCATCGAGATATATAACCCGCACAATGCTCCCTTTCTTAACCACTATCGGTAGGTATTTTTCTGGCCATGTTCTCGTATTGAGTTCTATCCTTATGCAACCCATTATAGACTCCGTGTCCCAAAATATGGCACCTACCTTGAGTTTCTAAATTTTGCCCTATTGTTGTTGACGTTTGTTCTCTGCTTGTCAAGTCTGTTGTCATCTTCCTTACAACCATTCTAAGCTGACGGTTCTCAGATCGTGACAGAACTAAAACAATTCCCTGGGAAATTGCATTCATAGTATTCGCGAGTGCCTTCGCCTTGGAAGAATATACGGCATCTACTGAACACGGCTGGATAAGTATGAATTTGCTTATCTATTCTGTTGATACCAGCTGACGAGAATGTAATTTAGTCTACATAGCGAATGTATGTTGTGTCAGTTCTTGTTCTCCGAGGATGAATCAGTTAATCGCCATTTCCCAGATTTGGAATGCTTTTGACTTCGCTTTTATCGTCATCTTTTTTGCATATCTTATACTCAGAATTCAAGGTCTCAGTCATAGCGATTGTGCGTTGGTTCCGAGTCTAGTCTATCTGTGGCATCAATCGACTAGCTAACCGTTATGGTAGTCGATATGTCCGACATGGCATTCGATGTCCTTTCGTGTGGCGCATGTATCCTGATCCCAAGGTAATATGAAATAGACTCGTGACCAAGCCTATCTAAATCACATTACCACAGATTAGCTTTCTTTGCTGTTTCGAATAATGTTGTCGTGCTGTGAGCATTAGTATTTCGAATTCTCCTTCCCATGATGCAATCAATGCCGTTAGACAACTAACACTCATTCTCTGTCCCTAGGTCACTACGTGCCATGATTTCTGAATTTGTCTTCTTTATAGGAATTGCCGCCATTTGTTTTTCTGGCTTGTTGTTCACTTTATGGACGCTTGGTAAGATAAGATACTTTCATGTTAACATTTTTATGTCTTCAGACTCAACATCGCGCTTTCATTAGCCAGTGATGACCCCGTCGGGCATGACCATTGGACAGTCAAGTCAATAGCATGGTTGATGGTTCAGATTTGGTTCGGAAATACCTATCTGAGCTTTGCTCAAGCCTCAAGCTTTCATCCAATATTCGGCCCGATCCTTATGACTATATTTGCTGCTCTTTCAAATACACTCTTATTGACAAGCAAGTCCCATCTCGTTGTTACTGAGTAAAGCCTGAGCGGACATTGATATTTTATCCCTCTAGTCTTGATTTCTATTCTATCCAATACTGTTGCGAGAATAGATGCAGTGAGTTGGATCATATCACTGATCGTGCTTGACTTGTGGCTTACGCACATTCCTAACAGAATGCCACGCAAGAGGTTTGTGAAACCTCCTATTTCTATCATTCATGTTGAATGATTCTGCATAGTATCTTTTTCAGTATACGATCACAACAATTGAGGGGTAAGTCTTGACATCTCGCTAATTTCACCTTTCTTATTAGATCGAAACAGTGTCAAGTCCGATGCCCTTTTTTCTTACCAACCCCCATTCAATATTCTTGCTTTCCTAATTCTTAAGCCTGCTTCTTGGTTTCTCACTCCTAGAGCTCTGCACTCTGCAAATGTCTTTCTCATCAAATTGACAAGCCTTCCGCAATTGATCATTATCACGTTATACGAACGCCATCTCTCTTCCGGACAAAAACTGCGTGAAACAAGTAAAGATGCAGCACATTCTTTCTTCAATAGTCTTCCGAGGCATATAAAAAATATTCCTATCCTAGAAGCAATTGTGGGCTCCTCGTCCCATGATTTATATGATGCAATATTTGACGTCCAAGTTGACGCTCAAGAGTATGATATATTCGGTGATTCTGATGTTGATGAGTTTCCAGCATTAGCATCTTTTCATTCGAGAGAGGATATTCGTGCGGGGGGCGGGCGGAGTGCAAGTCCCGCGAGTCCTGTCCCTCGGATACGAAGGCAGCGTCCCACAAGCCTTGGAAGATCTTCTATCAATGAATTGGCCTCTAATCGCTCTTCACCTAAGACCCGTCCTCTGGATCCAAGTGCGCTTTCGCCCATCGAGTTAATGGCATCTCCTGAAACGGTAACTTCACCTATTCCAAACACCGTCAATCGTAGCCCGCTTGCACGATTATTTACTTCTCGCTTCACTTCTGGATCTGGAGGCCTGGGGCTTCTACCATCTGCAGTGAGTGAATCAAATGCCGCTGCTCTGGCAGCGGCTCAGGCCGCGACACAGGAGGAGAATATCCGGCGCATTGAAGAGCTATTGGAAGCAGTGGGTCAGCTACCTGTGCAGAAACTGAAGGAAGAGATGAAGGAGCTGCAAGACAGGCAAGCTCGGATCGAGAACTTGTTGCTTATGCTCACAAGAGGAATGCGGAATGAGGCATCGAACGGAACGCCTAGCAGCCATCGCGACCGGCAGGGAACAATGCCTTAGAGCTTTGGGCTAGAGTACAACTGTTTCTTGGAAGTGAGGACCTTATGGACTTGTAAACATGCTTTCCCTGCCGCATGATGTATATGTGCACTACTCTTGTAATCATGCTTCCTTCGGAGCTGCCCAGAGTTAATAGCTTGAAGGCTCGATGGCGACCCAGGTGATATATGTACAAGGCTATTCTGCAGGTTCAACATCAAGCGGAAGCTGATGGTGGGTATCTTCTGAGTTCAAGACAACCGATGGAGCTATTCCCATTCATCTGCCGGGATACTTCCTTCTCTGAGGGAGAAAACCTGCAAGATTCGATCTTGACCGACAAGACGACCACCATCTTGAGTGGTTTTGGCGCATGCCCATCGAGGTTGGAGACAGGCCATGAGAAAAGGTAGATACATATGTCCCTGTCAAGACCGAGAAATAGAAAATTTTCGGGCCACAATCTGAGCCTCTCGACAGATGGCATCGAGAGATGGTGAAGAATCCATACCTGAGGCCCATTTGCAATCTTTGAGCAAAAGCACCTCTAACCAGAGTACAAGCGAGAGAATGAAAATTGTGAGAAAATTGTAATTTACTTTGCATGTAACATTGTAGAATGTCGCAACTGTTTGACCCGCTCAGAATTTTGGGAGACGCAAGGTGCACCCCAGGGGAATACTCATTCCACTCATATGTGCGGTGCGATTGAGAATACCGGGTTCAGCATCTTCCTTCGTCTTCGGTGTTGTTCGCCTAGAGCGCAGCAAGGGATAGTTTTTCTTCTACTACATACACAACCAGGCGTACCATAGAGACCCGGACCAAACGCGATTCGGTCTCCCCCTAAGCTAAGGGATGAGTCGGCGATTCCCAAGCCACAGAAAAGGTCCAACACCAGCTTCGTGGATCAATACGAGTCCTGGAGTCCTGCAAGGTATTCTGTATAGCCCCTGAAAGTGTAATTTGAGCATATGAGATAACAAGTAGAAGAGAGCACTAAGCCTGTATAGGCCTTTACATGCTCGTCATCGTTGGGAGCCGAGAACTATAGCAAAAAGTAGGCGATTCAATTCGACGTGGTAGACCTTAGACCGCACCACGAGGGACAGAAAACAAGTTGGTTATGTAAAGCGTGGGTAAGGCGCGTCGTTGGGTCTTGCAACTAACTTGTTTCCTGTTCCCTCATGTCAAAGGCCTATTCCTTAGAAAGTCTTGACATAGTCCTTCCTTCGGGTGTTATCCTCAAAGCCGATCTATTCAAACCATCAAATCTTGCTAGTGGGCCCAACAAGCTCGCAGTGTGTCTTCATCCGTGGTCGTGGCTGGGTGGCAGGAAAGACGACCCGTAAGTCAACAATCGCGGTCTGACTGTGAACTAGGGTCTGAACCCTGCTTAGCGTTCTTTCCTATCTCGCTGAGCCTCTCCTGAGCCAAGATTATTATGTGCTTCGTTACAACTCTAGGGGGGTCGGCGGTTCAAGCGGGTGGGCCTCATTGACAGGCTTTAGAGAGGCAGAGGATCTCAAAGCCACTACCGCATGGGCATTGGATAAAATTTCTAATGTAAATTCTCTGGTAATTCTTGTGAGCATTAATTATCCTTCCATATTAGCAAACCGATACACATCTTCAATTCAGGGCTACTCTCATGGTTCCCTTGTAGCGTCTATGCATCCAGTCCTTGATTCTGTGAAAACGTCGCACATATTACTCTCATACCCGCTTGGACCAAGAACATTTCTTACCTTGTTCAACTCGTCCTCATATACCAAAGCATTGAATGAACTGATTCAACATCCCCAGTCCAACGTACTTGTTATCTACGGAGACTGCGATGAATTTACCTCGCAGTCAAATTATAAGGCCTGGGCGCCTGGCCTTGAGTCAGAGAACGTAGAAATTCACGAGGTGGAGGGCGCATCACACTTTTGGCACGGACATAGTGCAGAGACATTAGGAGAGATTGTGAATAGATGGCTCGGATCAATAAAGTAAATAATAATTGGTTAGCAACGGACCAAGTAGACGCCTACACAACGGGTTTACCTAATTGAGATCATCAAACCTCTTTCTTTTACTCAACCACCGTTTGAAATCTGTTCTCAACAACACTCACATCGTAGCTGGTCGCCGCCACTATCTCAGGGGTGCAGATGTGAGTACTCCCATTCGATCCTCTCACGTCATCGGTGTTGTTCATCTCCATCGTTCACGAGTAACAGGCCACTGCCAGATGAACGCCCACGTCAGAGCGTAGCCAATCTCATCGGCCGATTCGAAACCCAGAACAAACGCACGTCCTTGGCGCTTTCTGCAGGCTCCCCGTCGCGTAGTTCCAGCGTCATTTCTCATGTAACCGGTGACTCTGTCAAGGAAGAAATCAAGGAGAAACGTGAATGGCCTCCAAAGTCCGTTGTCGAGGCAGACAAATCTCCGCCCTCTTTCTCTTCTCGTACTATTCCACCTGCTTTGGTCACCCAGTCTGCATTTGGTGATCCAAATAGATGGAAGAAGGATCCGCCCACAGAAGAAACGGAGGTACCTCTCACTGCAAAGGCTCTGAATGCTTCCGAAAGACAGTCGAAGGGTGAGCCTAATTCCTTCTTGGAAAATTGGAGGAAAGACCTGCCATCTGCTCAAGTCGATGTGGTATCTGAGCCAACCCCAACAGCCCCGGTCCCAGATGATGGTTTAAAGACTCCCAAACCAGCCGCAACTCAGAAAGTGGCGACAACTGTCAGTCCTCGTACTCCCAATATCTCGAAAGCTGCCACGTCGAAGACGCCTTCCTCGGCAGTTCCAAAGCCTTCCATTCCGGCTTCGAAGTCGCCTGCCAAGACCCTCTCAAGTCATCTGCATCCAGGCAGTCTTTAACACCTCTGAAACCTCAACACACTGGTCAGTCAGTGGCTTCTAGTGCAACAGCAAGGAAGGTTGCCCCAAAGACACCTGCTACGCCAGCAAGCGCTAAGACACCTTCCCGACCCGAAGTCACTAGAGCTAAGACTCCGACATCTACTACACGTCCAAAGACGCCCTCAACTGGATTGTTTGCGCCTACCGCAGCCTCTCTTGCTCGGTCGCGAAATGCCCCTCCTCCAGTGCCCACACCTAGCAAGAAGACTGCGATTAGTAGCAGTTCCATGGACCGTCTTAGCAAACCCACTGCAGCCTCCAAGGCAAAGATTGCTTCTCCACCTACGTCGAGCTCTTCGCGTCCTGCAGCCAGTTCGGCCTCTCGCACTGCTACTAGACCAAAGGTCACAACGTCTCCTCCTAAGGTCAAGAAGTCATCTTCAGCGCCTCAAGCAGCAAGTGGTGTTGCTGCATCTGCGTCTATCGCTGCAATTGGTCTGACAGTTGCTGCTTCAGCAGCGGCAGCAGACAGCAAAGAGCCCGTCACCGAGGATGTCATTAAAGGGGCTGATAATGTCGCCTCCTCCGATACAGATACAGTTGATCAGCCAACAGAAGCCACGGAAGAGTCTACGGAATCTGTTGAAGAGGCACCCTCGCAGACCCAGGAGCTTGCCGAGGTGGTCACAGAGGAGGACCAAGAGCAAGAAACCAAGGAGGAGACAGTCGAGGGCGAAGAAGTCGTTACTTCCGAAGAGAATGAACCGACACCACTTTCACCCTCTGCAGCCCCAGAAGCCGAAGACGAAGCAGAGACCTCTGCGGATCACGCTGATGAGACGGAAGTGGAAGTACCTGGACCTACGTCTGGCGAACAACACGAAGTTAAAGATGACCTCGAACAAATGGTTAATCTCCTTGAGTCTGTCTCAATCACAAAACCCCATGAAGATACCATCGCCGATATACCGGATGAAATTCTTGAAATACCCGACGAAGACGAGAAGTAAATAACAGGTTCGAGAGGAATTAATGGAACAAAGAGACGAGAAACATAAATAGTTTATGATACTTTTTTTTCTATCGTCATTCACCTTACAGAAATTCAGGTTGCTCAAGTATCTCTACCTTTCATGGTGCACAGCAGCACTTCTCTGGAGTATTCGCCTTTCCTTCACCGCTACAGATTGATACCATTTTAGATGCCTTGTTCACCTACTCGCCAACTTTGTCTAATTGATTCGACCCTTGCTTTCCTTTTGCAACATGTTATGTTTCATTCACTACGCTTATTACGCTTTCTCTGCATAGTGGCCTTATGACTCAGATCATCCAAATTGTAAAAACTATTTAGTAAGGCTTCCAGTACTGAGAAGACATAAGCATGGCTACTAGTGAGAAGCAGTAATTGTCTCCCACGCGTCGCGATCATCAAAGAGACGCGTCAGTGGTCACGCACGCTATACATTTCACCTCTGCACTCAACTCAAACACATACCATCACCTCCATAATGTCAACATCAGCCTCAAATTCCAAACCCTCTGAACAGTCCAAATCAACAGAACCCGGCCAAGAAACACAAGTCCACCTTGGCGTTCTAGAGGAAGATGACGAATTCGAAGAGTTCCCTGTAGCTGGTAAGTTACCTGGGAACATACAGTGGTTCATATTACTGATTTTTGGCTCTCTTATGTAGACTGGGATGACTCTAAAACGGATCTTGCTCACTTAGGTGGGGCGGCCCCTGGAGCTGCAAAGTCAGGTGGCGATAAACTGTGGGAGGATAACTGGGACGATGATGATATCGAGGACGAATTTAGTGTGCAGCTGAGGTGCGATGACGATCCCAAATGACTCGATTCCAATTCTGACCCTTTCTATGCAGGAATGAACTCGAGAAGACGAAGGGCACTCAGAGTGGGACAGCAATGCAGCATTAGCCGCCTCCACATGATACCAGATTTAAATCGTATTTCCCTTGCAATGCAAGCCTATCTGGGATCCATTCAAACCATTGTCTGAAATAAAGGTGATATTGATATTCAGGAAGTCGTATCTGCCATACACAGCAAAACTCGTGGTATTCGTTATATTTCGTGCCATCAGGAGTCTCAAGATTCGATACTCCCATCCAACTCGGGTCATTTACGCTTACGCCACTTGCATCTTTTTCTCGTCCGTTATGTCTTCTATGGAAGAGACCTCCGTGCTCTCTCCAGGTAAACCCATTGCGGTGGTATCGTAGCCGTTGGCTTCCAGGTACTCCCTGAACTGTTGATATATTTGTCAGGGCATGCAAAAATCCAGGACATTTGCTTAAAGCTCACCTCCTGATCCTCGCGTATCATTCCATCAGTAGTAATGGGTTTGATAAAGAAGAAGGTAATAAGGGCGCTCAGAATTGCCATTCCTGTGGTGGCATTAATATTGAATGAAACCAGCTCATTCGAGATACGTACCACTGCCCACCCAGAAAGGGCCAGTGTTTCCTCGGTCTGTATCAGACCCACCGAATGCTGAACAAGTAGGGGAATAAGTAAAAAAGCATCCTTTTTGACTTCAAAAATTTGTTCGTACCCTTAATCATTGGAGGGAACGCTATAAGTTTTTGGACATCACTCAAAACGCGAAAAAGGAGAGAAGGAAGCAACATACCCCAAGTACCAACGAATGCTCCGATCTTTCCAACAGCCGCGGCAACACCATAGAACTGTCCACGAACAGCCGTAGGGCTCGTCTTGGACGCCAACAGACCAAGGCAATTACCGGGACCTTTAAATATTTTCAATACTTGAATCAATGGACGAAGTATACTTAATATATGCATACCAACTTCACCGAAGCTGAGGAAAATCCCGTAAACAACCTAAAGAATGTCAATACCATGCCACAGGTACTTGATGACTTTAATACTGACAGCAAATGCGGCAACGTGGTCAGTAAGCCTAACTTAAATGAATCACCAGCAATACGGAGAAAGGACAAAAAGATGCGCACTGCTTGTAAGCCCCGCTCATGATGAATCCAATAACAGCTTGGCAGAGAAGTCCGAGAATCTTTGGATCGCATTTTAACCAGAACCGAAGTACTAGGTTCTGTATTGAACTCACCATTGTATTTTTTGCCCCAAGGCGGTCGACAATCAAAGCACCGCCGATAGTACCTGGCATATAGAACAGACTAACAATTCTGTTGTCATTTTTATTCCATCAGAATATTTCAAAGGACACACTTGATGACAACATTCCAACCAAACACGACTGCGAGGGAGTCATTTGAACCCGTGACGCTAAGATATCTGAGGATTTTATTACTCCAGAATAGACCAAGGACGACTCACCGGTCCAAAATGATCGACGAGTAGAGGCCAAACTGTACGCAAATTAACCTCGAGGATTAAATGAACAATTCGGAAATTGCATACCGGATACCTGATAGAACAACAGGTCAACATCAATCAAGAAACTATGGGAGGATGGAAGCACGCACACAATGAAGTCGTATAGGAACCTGGCAAAAGTTATGGGAAATTATAAATAGCTTTTAACCGATAATCAAATACCTACCAGGTAAATGAAATTGCTGCCAATCTTAATCCATAACGACGGAAGACCAACATATAAGGGATACGAGCATATTTCATAGAGTCCTTTTTGTAACGGGTAGGTTCGTCCATGTTTAATCGCCAAATGAAAATTGCCGCCGCAGGTACGACACCAAGACCAAGTGATAAACGCCAAACAGCGCGGAGATGGTCATTGCCAAAACTTCGGAAAAGTTAGAATCGTTTCTAATGGAAGTAGATAGCTGGACATACATCCAGAAGAGAACGAGGGGTACAAAGGACGCGATGACGAAAGCAAAGTCAATCATGGTGTCTGAGCGAACCGTTAAACCGCATTTCACCTAGAAAAAAAAGACTTCTTACTGGTGGCCAGAGCGAACCATCGGTTTTGTGCGTTTTTCGAAATTCCTGGTTCCTCTGTTTGCTCAGACGCAGACACAGAACCACAGGGATATTCGGCTCCAACGCCAATACCTAGAAGGAACCTCATGAATAATATCAGAACCTGCAGGGCCGATAAAACTAACCCAACATACCTCATCGCACTAAGCATGGCTAAGGTGCCTCCTACGCTGCCATTCGCACCTTTTGAAGCTGCAGACAGTCCTGAGAAAAGGGTGACAATCCCAGCCGCTGTCATCTACAGGTTCGCAAAATTCAGTGGTCAGTCGTGGACGAGAGTCGAAAGGGTACATGCCATGCCGAACTTTCTTCCAATCTTGTCAGACAGGTAACCTTACGAACAGTCAGTACAATGCCCTTTGGTTCCGATGAATCGTGGCGTATAACTCACCGAAAACAAGCATGCCGACTACGGTTCCTGCGAACCCAACACTGCTGAGTGTCGTGCTGTAGTTGTTCTTCGCAAGTTCTGTTGGTCCATACACCCTGGTAAGCACTTTAAAGTTATCTTAGTGCTGCAATCTTGGCCAATTGGTGTACTTCACTGACCAGTATTGACTACGACATATTGATAAGATAAGTTGAAGATAAGTTAAGTAGCACTGAACGTACCGTTGCCGATTACACCATTGGCATATCCTGTGTACGCCAGTTACAATGAGCTACGCACTAGAGAAGAGTTTCCGCTAAGTGGCCTTACCATCCGAGAAAAGAGCCGTGCCGCAGCTGGGAGACGAAAGTCAGGCTAGCTTGACGAACAAGAGAATCAATAGCTTACGCAAAAATGAGAGAAACGCTTCTGAGCTTTTCTTTGAAGGTTACGGTAGACATCTTGGACGCTGCTCAGAGCAGGGAGCAGGAATGGCTGGGGCAAGCTGTTACTTATCGAAATTGGCATGGAGGTTCTTATATTTAGAAGGGAAGCATGGGTAACAATCTCCCATGCATCAAAAAGGGGAAAATCATGGGAACTGGGAGTGAGTCTGGGAGCGGCGCCGATGCTTCCCCTCTGAATCCGCCCTGACAGATATCTGCTTCTTCACAATGATAGCTCCCTCGTCGGCGCATTCTTCATAATTGCTACGCACGTTTGTCCTTAAATAGCTTTGTTGATCCATGAATCCTTCCATATGCAAATGTGCTCTGAACATGTCTTCAATTTCACAGTCAAACTCTAATGGCTGAGTCTGATATCATACCGTGTAACACATGGAACGGCTTCGAACCTAATGGGTTGATCGTACGACCGCAATTAGTGTCGAAAGCTGACTGAAAGACAAGCGCCCTTGCAAACTATGTGCACCGTTTCAGCCACCGGCAGTGGTGTTCCACGGCACCAGTGATTTTTTTCTGCTTTTTCATTTAAATTTCAAAGCGAGTACAATGTGCTATGTAACTGGTAAACTTTCGCCTCATATTCGTGCAGTTGGAAAACTAAATTTACCTCACCGCGGACCTTGGCCCTCCCTGACCTGAGCAAGCCTTTTCCTCTCTTTCTCATCCGTATATAGAGCAGGACAGCCTCGATTACACGTAGTCGATCGGCGAACTTATTAGAGCTCCCATTCTATGTTCGTCGACGTCTGGCTCTGCCCTTCAAACCCGGGGAGAGGCGAGGAGATATGCCAGCTCGATATGACAAGAAAAGCCCGGGCATACTCTATGATGGATGAATCACCAGTCGCAATTCAAAAGCCTGGTCTTTTCCTTGATCTGAAGTGCCCACAGGGGGAGCGTTATGGGAGTATAACATAAATGTACATCTGGCGTGGCCAACGAAGTCCTGTGGGGAGTTGATATTCTGAAAGTGCTGTACAGCGTGATAGTATAAAAGAGCTTGACCAGCTTCGCGTGCAGCATATGTTGATGCGCCAATATACGGAAGCGAGCGACTGCCAGTCAGATAGGCTGTTTAGAAAGCCTCTGTCTTGATATGCTAGACAGTCCAAAATATAGAGGTCCCAAGCTACCCTGCGTTAATGTATGTAGGTCTTGAAGCCAGACGACGGGGATCTGGTTTGCCGGAATATACTCGTTTCCAATTCCTTTCAAGAAGTCCGAAAAAAAGTCGGTAACATGAAAAGCAAAGAAATTTTGCGAGGCGCTGACACAGACCAGCACGGATACTATCGAGTTGGAGCCCAAAAACAGCTAAGAGCCCTACTTGAGATGTCGTTGGCATTGTGTTGTGGAAAGAGGAGAGGTTGTGATGCATGTGATTAAGAGTAGATTATTGAAGCGGCTTTCGCCGGGGTCGGCTAACAAACCCAGCGTTTGATAACCCCAGTCATTGACATCTACAAAATGGCCTTTAGTATACCTAAACTCTTACTTACTTCTCCCCGTCCGCCATCTCTTTACTTTCAACAACACAATGGGTGTACCATCAGAGTCCACAAAATTGAATAACAGCCTTACCGTTCGCGATAACCGTACTGGAAAAGTGTACGAAGTTCCGTAAGTGTCGGGCGGCTGTGCACGGACAATGCGACTATACTTTTGTTGCAGGATTGTCGACAATAGCATCTCTGCTACTGCTTTCAAGAATGTCAAGGCACCATTTGCGCCTGGCGAAAGAAAAGAGAATGAGACGGACAAGGGCCTGCGTGTATCGGACAAGGGTTTCTTGAATACTGCTGTTATGCGCAGTGAAATTACCTACATCGACGGAGAAGCGGGAGGTGAGTACTGTGCATACCGGTGTAACAGTCCAGTACTGAGTTGGATAAGTACTACGCTACAGGTACACCAACCACTCAATTAATGACGAACGCACCTTTACAATCATCTTAGAGGATACCCAATTGAACAGCTCGCTCTCCATTCTTCACATTTGGAGACTGCCTACCTCCTTATTTATGGTTACCTTCCAAGCAAACCTCAGCTCAAGCTTTTCGAAGATGAGGTCATGCACCATGGCGTCACTCATGCGGATGCAGAGCAGTTCTGCAGGTCATTCAGGTGACTGTCCTATCCTTGGATGATGTGGCAATGAAAATGAGCTCAATCATACTTCCTTGCACTTCAGATATGACGCCCATCCTATGGCAATACTGACAAGTGCATTTGCCTACTTGGGATCATATTATTCAGAGGCCAATCCTTCACTACAAGGTTTCTGAATCGAACTTCCGATTTTTTGGCGCTTTGGTGACATTTCCTTCCAGGGCAAACCCTTTATACAAAGGGAGATTCTGCTTCCTTGTCAATAATGGACAAGCAGATCTTTAGGTTGATCGGAAAGGCAACCACCTTGGCTGCGTGAGTTTCATTTTACTTTATTAGTTATCCTCACCAATTTGACTTCTAATTTTTCAAACCACAGAATGGCTTATCGAGTGCGTCAAGGACGCGAATTTGTGGCCCCACCTACTGGATTAAGCTACACTGGATCGTAAGGAGTCCCAAATTCTAAAGAGGTCGCCTACGACAACTATTTTACCAGATTCCTATACCAAATGGATCACCTTGGCGAGGAGAATTACACCCCTAACCCCGTTCTTGAAAAAGCCCTGGATGTGTTATTCCTCCTCCATGCGGATCATGAATTGAATGCATCGGCGACCACCGTTCTGCAAACAGGCAGCTCCCTCGTTGATCCCTACTCTGCTGTCGCGTCAGTTCAATTTTTGAGAAAGGTTTCTTGAACTAATATTCCTTACCCTCTCAAGTGCTGGTTGCGCCTCTCTTTAGTGAGTGATTTACTTGTAGAATGATTACGCTAGGCTAACTCGTTTTAGTGGACCCCTCCATGGTTTGCCATTTTACTGATCCCAGAAGGTTCCCTGACCATTTTTATAGGTGGTGCTAATGAAGCTGTTATTCGGATGCTGATCTCTATCGGAAAGTAAGCAGTTTGTACATCTAATGTGTATGGGCAATCTCAATCCTGACTCCTCTCAGACCAGAGAATGTTCCAGCCTTTATCGAGGCGGTGAAGAGGAGAGAAAAGGTCCTTTCTGGGTTCGGCCATCGTGTCTATAAGACAGTAAGTACGCTGCATGCTAAAGTGAAGAGTTTTGAACACCGGTATGCAGTCAGATCCTCGCTCTTTCATTGTTCGCAAAACTGCAGACGAAGTTTTCAAGATGTGAGTCATCTATTCTGTGACAGAAGTAGAAAAGGGCCTTGTTGACCTATTTATTCAGCACGGGCAAGGACGAGTTGCTGGAAACCGCCATGGCCCTCCACGAAGCTGCTATGAAAGATGAATATTTCATTAAAAGAAAATTAGCACCCAATGTCGACTTCTGGTATGTACTTTGTATTTTAACCCATAGTACTGTTAAACTAACGATTTTTCAGGAGGTAATAATGTATATCATACTGTCAATGTTGCCATTCTGACGAATCCTTAGCGGCCTAATATACCGCGCAATGGGTATGTAATTGTAGGGCTTTGCTCATTCATGCAGCATTTTGACCAGGTTAATAGGTTTCCCCCTTGATTTCTTCCCTGTGCTATTTGCAGTTCCCCGCGTGGTTGGATGGCTTGCCCACTGGAGACAAGTAACTGAATGTCTATTTGTCTGCTGAGGGTATTGCTAACCGACCACGCTCTGATCAACAGATGATGTTACAAGAAGGAGGTGTGAAGATCTGGAGACCGCGTCAGGTAAAGATATAGACACCTCACGTCAAATTGGACTGATCCTGTTATTGGGGATTAGATATATGTCGGGGCGGGCAAGCGCGACTATGTCCCGATCGAGGAGCGGGAGGAAGTGGTCGGACCGAAAAAGACACCCTCTCCCATTGTCCACTCCGGGTGAGATTTTTCATGGTGCTCGGTGTCCATGGCAACTAAATGAGCTCCCAGAATTACGAAGAGAACCATGCTGGCGTCATTCAAGGGTAAACACACTGCCAAACTATGAGAGAGAAGAAATGTCGGGGGAGTCTTAGTCTCGAATTTAGCTAGTTTTATGTACATACATACGATAGACATGATGGATGATAGTGCGCATCTTTTTGTTGCCTGATGGTCGACCTGACACATGTTACTGCCAAGAGAGGATTGTTATGATGTATTTGGCTGCACTGTTCCTGGCGAGTTTGTTTCCAAAATCTCTTCTTCATCTCCAACGTCCTCCACTCCAGCGTCCTCCCTCCGCGTGTTCCTCTCCTCCTCTCCTTTTAACGTCCGGACCTCCCAGCATTCATACTAACAGAATGTTCTCCACACTCGTTACTGTCGCTCTCTTTATTGCCCCCGCCATCCAGGGCGTTTTCGCCGATTTCGCAATCAACTCCCCTGCACTTGTCCAGGTATTTGTGTTTCCCTTTCACATTCATCCGTTATTGACCAAGCATCTTACCTTCACAGTGTAAACCCGCCGAAATCTCTTGGGAGGCCACGAAAGGACCTTACAATCTCATCGTCGTCAAGGCCTCTGACCCCTGCGGCGATGCACTGTCCGTGTTTTTTTTTCAGTTGCCCTAGAACAATTTATTTACCGCGAATTTCTTTAGTGTGAACGTTGGTGATTTCAACAAGACCGCTATTTCTTGGACCGCCAGCATTGCTGCTGGTACAATAGTCCAGCTGTCTCTTTTGGATGCCGAAGACAACGAGGCCTGGAGCAAGGCGGTTCGTGGCTCGTGTTAATGTTCCATCTCATGTCTAAATGCTCCGATAGATCACCGTTGGTTCAAGCTCTGATTCCTCCTGTCTCCATGGCGCGTCTTCAGCGGCATCAAGTACCCATGCCGCCACTGCTCCTGCGACTACCCCCACTCCTCCCGCCCTCAGCACTCCGTGAGTCAATAAGGCTTTCTTCAGCGCGTCCTTCAGCTAACTATTCTATAAACAAAACTATAGTACTGATACTAATTCTGCTGCCGATACTACCCCCACGGATGTTGCTGCACCAGTCGGTGCTGCTAATGCCGGGACGAACCCCTTCTCCAGTGGTGCCATAAACGCTCGCCGAGCCAGCACCCCTCTTCTGGCAGTTGCCGGATTTGCTGCGGTCTTTGCGCTGCTCTAACGATACCCTCTTCCTTCATGAACGTCGCCTCACGTGAACGGATGATGTTGCGTGTTGCTTGATGCAAGAATTTCTCCTCCTTGTACGATTTTTTTTTATCAAAGTCTTGATGATGGTGATGGTTTTCGGGTTGAAATCGGTTTTCACCTTGGGTTGTCTATTCGGTCTCTGGAGATTATTCTTTCGGGTTGATGTGCTAGGCGTGTTGGGATTTTTCTCAACAAATGAGCTGGATAATCCCGGCACGGTTCCCTCCCACCTCACATTCTATTGCGATTAAATATTAGTGTGCCAATACCCTTGTTGTTTCTATTTGCCAATTTATTGTTATATATAGCATACACCTGTTTTCCACTAGAATCTCGTGCAACATAGCCGCAGGTTAAAACTAGAGAATGCAGTTGATTTATGCTATCATTGGACTGAGTCAAATTTTCCTTGGCTATGGGTGTCGAGACGCCAGTGCCCTCAGCACATGTAATCAGTATGAGCCTGTAGAAGGTTCCACACCTCAGGGAGTAACGGCAGTAAAGTTATCGTAGTATAGATCCGTCCGTGGTAAAGGAGAATGAATGAATCCTAAAACAAAAAACCAGCCAAAAGGAAGTGATCTCATCCAGGCTGCTTCCAAACTCTTTCATTGCGAGGTGTGTTACAGGCAGCACAAGAAAGATGGTCCGGTTGATTTTCCCTAATAAGATAATTTAGGTTTTAGATAGGATAAAAGCCGTACAACGACTACTCACAAAGTGCAGACGAGACAGTTCCATACATCTGCTTTGGGACGTGATGACGGTTCGTCTGCATTGAGAGTGCGTCCGTTACTCGGTCTTGAACCCAGTGTACGCCCGCCGCCTTTCACGGGTGCCATACCAAGAACTTCTTTCTTCCGAAATTCAATTTCGCTCTGCACGAGCTTGCCCAAGCCAAGAGAATTGCCTTCTTTCTTTGAAGAGGATGTGGCCTTTCCTTTCCCTGTCGCCGATGACCGGACATTGGAGGATGACGTGGTATACGTAGATTCTGATACAACTGGTACATCGCAAGTAGCAGTATCATCCTCGTCTGAAGAGATTTCGAGAATATCATCGGATGCTGACTGCTTTGATCCACTGGGCTCAGTCCCAGAATTGAAATTGAAGTCGTCGCTGAACTGTGTCCACGAGAAACCAGGCCCTAATTTCTGATTCGAGTCTTGGCCTTGCTCTGCCTCCTGCAGAGCTTGTCGCCTTTCAGCATCCGTCTCCGGCACAAATTCGAATTCATCATCAGATTCTTCACCGTCTGTAGGCGGTGCATCAGGAGCTGGTGAAAGTTTAATCAATAAAGGAACAACGAAACGACAGAACATAGCAACCGAACCTTGGGAACCACCATGCAGTGCCATAAGACGGCGTTCAATTGCTAAAGCCCTCTCCTCACGGGCTCGTTTGCTGATGCATGAGGGATGAGACTACGAGAAATTATACATGTCGAATTAAGGCTCACCTGCCCGCTCGCTTGCCAAATCCTGTTCCTTGAGAATTGTCTGAACTGGATAAAGACTGTCCTTCTCCAGTAAAGGCGTATTTGGAAGTTACTCTTCCTCCAGCTTTTCTTTTTTTGGCCGTCTGCGCTCCGGTGTGTAAAGATGGAACAACTTCACGTCGTTTTCCTCCTGCGCGCCGACGACGTGCGGTAGGCCTAGCCCTAGATTGCGCCCCTCCACACTATAGGAAGCGTATGAGCAGGGATTATTTCTTGCATAAGTGAGTTACCCTACCATATATTCTGGGAAGTCACCGGCCTCAATACTTTCGTCACCAACACGAGCTGAGTCGCGGAGCCTTTGCCCAGATGACCAATAACCTATGTACGAGGCAAGCAACAATTTGTTCAATGGCCGTGATGAACCCAAAGACTGAAAGACGTGCCATCCCCATAGTAGCCTCGGTTTTGTAATTGTCGAACTTCTGACCTGAGGCGCGCCCAGAGAGCTTGAAAAGCCGGACCATGATTCATATGCTAATAACAGATTTCAGCTCGAAGGATTCATGTATTAATCTTGGATTGACCTCAATGTGCGCAAGCTAATAACAAATTAGAAAAGATCGTTACTCAAGGCCATAGGTAGACGAACTTCGTGACAGAGGGTGCTCATTAACCAGTAATTGGGATAAAACGAGCCATCAGCCCGCCTTAACACGAGCTCTAAAAGAAGGCACGATAAGACTGAAGATATTTTGCTTTGGGTTAGTGAGACGCACCTACAGTCTCCCCATTATTCCAGTTCCTTCCAGCAAAGACGTGGTTGTATTCATACTGCAGCAAAGAAATTCATGAGTACGAGGACTGATTGCGATGGCGTGCATGACTGCCCCTCACCTCTTCAAAGCTATTAACACCAAATCCATGAGCTTTCATCACAGGTCGAACTTGGGCAGCAAGGGCTCTCAACAACTTGCGCGCCTCTCCTTCCTCCTCTGGGTCCGACCTTAGCGCTGTGATGAAGTTGATGTGTGGATTAGGATTAGTCTCCTTCTCGTTCAGCCTCAGGTGGACCATTTGAGTGCAAAAGTATTAAAATTACAATGGATCTGAAGGGTGGTGGAATTGCTACTCGACTCGAGGGTTAGGTGGTTATAGTACGCTTAGCGGTTCGCAAACGCGTATCTCACGTGATTTAAATTGCTGTTCAAATTTGAAAGTGTCCTCCAATTTGTTTCTAATGAGCGCTCCCGGTCCAGTATGTAGCTGTATATATAGTATAAAGGGACTGTGTAATGGTACAATCAGAAGACATAGCAGGAAGAGATATTAAGTAACAAACATGGAAAGACTACTTAAACAGATACCCAAGCCGAATGAAAGGATAACTATATACAAGAATTGGGGAAGAAATTGGTAAGGTATACGAGAAGGGTATGGATGAGGAAGAAAAAAGTTGAACAGAATGTGCCAAGGAATTGCGAAGGATCTACCACATACAATTACCTGCTGGCGCATAATTTTCTTCTAAAGAAAAAAGTTCTGGGTCGCGTTCTGGTAGGTTTCTTCGCGACTATAATGACCTTTAGGGCCTCTGATCTTCTCGTAGAATGATTATACGAAAGCTGACTGAGTTCTTGTAGTTTCTCCAAGTCTTTATGCCCATCTAAAATCTTGATATTTCGGAGCGGTGTCCAGGACGAGTTGTCAGACCCTTCCTGTCGCTGACACCTCGGTAGAGCGAGCCTAGAGTGGACCATACTAGCCAACACGCCCTGGGTGCAAGATACTCGAGTGTCCAGATTGAGGTCCGCGAGGTTCGGACAGAGAATTTTTTCGTAATTATCTTCAAACGACATGTGCTGATCTACACTTGCATTTCCCATGCTCAAACAGCGTGTCAGAGATCCCAGTAGCACATCCCCAACCACGATGCCTTCGACAGACAGCTTGACCAGCGAGGCGCTCAGCTGGTGCAGGCACATCAGCAGCGTGTCCTCTGTCATCGGAGGTGTCACCGACAGGCTAGTAATTGCACATGCTGACCTATCAACGAGGGACAAAAATGCGCTGGGACTCCAAACTTCTGCGGAAGATGAAGCGGATACAGAAGGATATGGGTGGCCATGAGGCAAAGAGGAGTAGAAATGGGGATGTGGTTGAGCCTGCTTGTCGATGTCGGAATAGATCCGTACTTCGCGTAATGCAGGTAGTATAAGGTGGTCCAGAATGCTCGTGAGGTCGGAGGATATGTTCAGAGACGTTAATTTGGAGAGGAAAAGTGGGGATCGGGATTGTGGGGTCTGTAAGAGAGGTTTAGTGATCCGGATGTGTTCTAGGTTGTGGCATTGGTTCAACAACTGCAGATAATCGAGAGTGCCATGTTCCATCGCCAAAGATAGACGAGAAAGACGATTCAATGGCAGCTCAAGGAGCGTGTCTGTATCTGCGACGTCGTCCACCCAGGTAACTTCACGCAATTTGGGTGCGGAAGAGAGAAGACGGGTGATTGGGTATATATTTGTTGTGCTGATATCCCTCGAATGAAATTCGAAGGTAGTCAACTCTGGAACACTATCCTGCGCTAGATCGATGGAATACATTGGCGGGCAGAGGAGATGCCGAAAGTCGAACCGAACGTGCTTCCAACGCTGGGAATGCCTGCACAGTGCATCGAGTATTTCTTGGTGCCGCTGCTCTCCAAAGTCAATAGCAATAGACAGTGTGAGGGGTCTATGGCGAGACCGTGTAAGCCAGGTTTCGGCGGCCGGAATGTCCTCTGCAGCATCCTTGTAATTGATGTGTAGCGCAGTCCAAAGGTCGGGGACTGAAAGAGCAAGGTTGCGCCATTGAGGTGACACTTGAATGAGGAGGAGAGGTGCTTCTGTGCGACATGGTATGGGATACTGATCCAAAGGGATGCAATAGGTGAAGATCTCGGTCAATATCTCGGGTGGAAGAAGCGAGATATAGCATGGCTGAGACGGAGATTGGGCATATATCTCAGGGTCAATGCGGCCTATGCGGTCGACAAGTTCGTCGACATTAAGATCAAAGGCATGACGCGAAGATTGAGAACGGGAAGATGGAAGCAGGTTGCGCTGAGAATGCCCCTTCATTGTCTGATAGGTCTTCTACGCCGGCACCAGCGGAACGTTCTTCCTGTGAATGAGAGGGAAAATTTGTGTTAGATGATACTTATACGGGAAGGAAGGGAAGGTAGCGGACTAGAATAGCAATGGCTTGCTAATAAGCTGAATGCAACGTTGCGTTATGACTTTTGGACCGCTCTTGAAGTTCTAGGCGTCTCTTGGATATATTTTCTGGTATAAAGAATACATGTTAAGAAAGAGTATGCTCCACGGTAGCTCCGGATATTAAAGATACGTACCTATAGATAACCTTCAGTGGATATCGGGCACTCTAAATGGTGTGGGGAAGAAGACAAGCCGTGACGGATATCTTTGACTTCCTAGGTCTTCGATCGAAACAATAGTGATGGTGCCCTCGGCCTACTTCACTATCTTTTCTTCAGGATATACAGGTTCTTTTTCGACAAGGATATTATATTCCCTTCAGTAGATAAAGTATGCCGAGCGCATCGACTAAACCAGCTGAGTCCCACGACGAGAGCATGCTCCGTTCCAGTGCAAATAAATTAGTGCCTCTTTTTTTGCTCGTCCCACACACCGGGGGGAGGATTTGTCACCCGTTTCTTCTCATAATCCACCCCAGAATGCACGCGTTCAAAGATATATTCTACCTTTACAGCTCCACCCCATATGTGTAAGGTCCGCGACTCCAACGGCGGCAAAATGTCATAGGCAAAGGGAAAAACCGGTCCGCACGCCATCAGAGGAGGATAATCTACGGCGATAACTGCATTTTCTACGCTCAGTAAAGACCGCCACCTACCGCCACCCGAGGTATTGGGGCGGAGATGGCATTGGCCCAACCAATCGATTATCGCGCACGTGTGACGTAGCTCGACGCGGCCCTGTTGGCTCTAGACGCGTTATCATCCAATTTATTATTCTCGTCCGATCATCAGCGCTGGTCCTTACTTTAATTCCACTTGACTTACACCATCGACTAACCCCATCGCCGACAAAGCAAAGATGAAGGTCGCCGTCCTCACATCTGGTGGCGACAGCGCAGGCATGAACGCCGTCGTGCGTTCGATCGTCAAATGTGGCATTCTCAAGTAATGTGTTTCAACCCTCAACCCGCTTAATATTTTAACACGAAAAACATGCTAGAGGATGTGAAATGTGGATTGTCCGTGAAGGATACGAAGGGTTAGTTCGAGGAAACGAAGAACAACCAGCTCCAGTCCAGAATGAACAAAACGATGATTCGACGCAAGCCGTGTCTGAAGAGAATGCGGACACCACTTCGCAGCAACAGTGCGATCCAAACTTGCTACACAATTTGCGCTTTGGTGATGGTCAACTGCTACGTGATTGGACTGCAGAGTACGTTGGGGGACGAACATTGAAAGGAAGGTATATCGTTCGAGTAGGTTGGGATGATGTACGCGGCTGGTTCTCTGAGGTGCGTCATTCCAACGAGCAACTACACGTTTTATTTGCTAAAATGTCTTTCTTTCATTACTCAATAGGGTGGTACTCTCATCGGAACTGCACGATCTGCTGCTTTTCGGACGCCAGAGGGACGAAGCGCGGCGGCTTTCAACCTCGTCAAAGAAGGCATTGACGGCCTCGTCGTCTGCGGTGGTGATGGTTCACTCACTGGAGCCGATCTCTTTAGATCAGAATGGCCAAGTCTTATCCAAAATCTCCACGCTCAAAGTAAGTTATCATTCCATCGGGAGCCGTTAAACGAATAACAATGAATTCCATAGATTTGATTACCGATGAGCAGTTAGCAGCCCATTCCCATCTCAAGCTCGTTGGCCTCGTCGGCTCTATAGACAACGACATGGCCTTGACCGACATGACGATTGGAGCACCGACTGCACTGCACCGCATCTGCGAGTCCATTGATAATATCAACACAACCGCATACAGCCATTCTCGCGCATTCGTTGTTGAAGTCATGGGTCGTGATTGTGGTTGGCTTGCTTTGTGGGCAGGCGTGGCGTGGGTCATCTTGTTTATGATGAGAGCATTGATATTAAAATATCCTTTGATAGAATTGGCGCCGACTTTATCTTCATTCCAGAAAAACCGCCTTCGGAAATGCCTTGGGAGGACCATATGTGTACAGAAATTCGCCGCGTCAGTGTTCTTTCCAATTTGCCTGACAGCTTCAATGCTGACTCCACAGGCCATTCTAGCATCGTGAAGTGGGCAAACGCAAAACCATTGTCATCGTTGCGGAAGGTGCTCACGACAAAGAGCTTAATCCCATTCGCGCAGAATACATAAAAGATATACTCACTGAGCGCCTTGGGCTTGACAGCCGCGTAACGACGTTAGGTCATACACAAAGAGGAGGCCGGCCATGCGCCGCTGATAGAATTTTGGTGGGTCCCATTTACATTTTTATGCTTCAACCAGCTCATGCTAGGGGTAGCCAACGTTGCAAGGTGTAGAGGCTATCGATGCCTTGTTGTCTGCACGAGCAGACACCCCGACATACATGATCGGTGTTCAAGAAAATAAAATCACTCGCGTCCCATTAGTGGATGCTGTTCGAGCGGTACTTCACTTTTCGTCATTTCCGTATGCCTCGGCTTAGGCGCGATGTACAGACAAAAGACGTTGCAAAGGCCATCAAAGCCAAAGACTTTGATAAGGCCTCGGAGCTCCGAGGTCCCGAATTCCTGGAGATGTTGGATGGATTCAACGCAACATCCGGTCTGAAGGATGAGAAGGATAAACTGCCCAAGCATCAGGTGGGTGACCTGACATGCCAATTAAAAAAATGTGTGATTAACATCGTTTCATAGAGGATGCGTGTAGGGATCATCCAGTGAGGCCTACTGCTGATATATTTTCGTGAGCTTGGTGACTGACGTGCGACTAGCATGGGTGCTCCAGCCGGTGGGATGAATGCTGCTACAAGAGCTGCTGTGCGTTATTGCATCAAACAAGGCCATACTGCGCTGGCTGTTCACAATGGCTTCCGTGGGTTACTGGACGACAACGTCTATGAACTGACATGGCTTGGGGTTGACGCCTGGATGGCCAGAGGAGGATCTGAGCTTGGCACAAACCGAGCGCTGCCTTCTATTGATATTGGAGGGATTGCGGCCAAATTCCAGATGCACCGATTTGATGCAGTGTTACTGATCGGAGGCTTTGAAGGCTTCAGTGCATTGTTACAGTTGGAGGAAGGCCGTCAGCATTATCCTGCGTTCCACATACCGATGGTGCACTTGCCGGCAACGATTAGCAACAATGTACCCATGACAGACTACAGTCTTGGCAGTGACACGAGTTTGAATGCGCTTGTAGACGCTTGCGACGCCATCAAACAAAGCGCCAGCGCCAGCAGAGACCGAGTGTTTGTGGTCGAGACTCAAGGTGGAAAGTGCGGTTATCTAGCTGCGATGGGTGCGCTTGCTGTGAGTGTCCCGATCCAATTTGCTTACTGCCGATGATTGAAAGCACGCGATTAGTCCGGTGCAAGTCTGGTGTACACACCCGAAGTCGGCATGACATTGGACATGTTGCGGAAGGATGTGCGGTACTTGAAGACAAGATACAGCCTGGACGTGCCGGGAAAGAGTGAAGGGCGGCTTGTGATCAGGTATGATTGCAGAGTCGGCTTGGTGTGCATGTTACTTATTGAGTACAGAAACGAAGCAGCATCGCAGGTGTACACGACTTCTGTTTTGACCAAGATGCTGATTGAGGAGGGAGGAACGCTGTTCGACGCTCGATCGGCATCTCTCGGGCACACTCTGCAGGGGGGGATTCCGTCACCGACGGATCGAGCACGAGGAGCACGGCTGTCGCTTCGGTGCATGGCGTTTTTGGAACAACACCACGTCGAGCTTTCGCACAAGGCACACAAGGCGCGGCAGGCGGGAGCAGAGACGGCAGCGGTGATCACGATCCAGGCGAGCGAGGTGAAGTGGGTGGCGGTGCAGGAGATGGTGAAGCATGCGGACATGACGAACCGACGGGGAAAGACAAACTGGTGGGGACCTGTGAAGGATCTGGCAGAGGAGCTGGCGGGGAGACCACAGTTCTTGGGCGACTAAAGATAGATTGTTGAATAGACAGAGCGTGGGAACGAACGAGCGGGTTGTGTTTTGTGTTTTGCTGTGTTGACCTGAGCCTGCACTTTCATCGCTGCAATCATGGTAGCCCGTCCGCCGTTGCCTGTCCGACATGCAAACCCAAACATAAGCGAACACCGTAAGAGAGCTCTGCATTTGTCAGACTAGCAGCTCATGTCGCCCAGTCCTTGCCCCCAGTCTCCCCCCGGTCAAATACCAGATCCTCAACTGTCAGGGCAAAGACATCCTCGTATGTCCCTCGCTTCACTGCCCCGCACTCACCTCACTCTCCCCAGGTCGGAAGGCTCAAAATAGAGACCCCAACCGTATGCCCCTCTTCCCCCTCCTCTATCAATCTCACACACCCCTTCACCAGGATACCGGCCATGCCTTTATCTTGCGCAGATTCGACACAGGCGCCGTCAGTCTCACCACCATGTTCCGAGCCGCGTTTCCCCTCGCCAGCGAACACGATGAGAAGCTCGAGATCCAGTGGGTCAAGGACAATTACGATCTCACCGGCAACAACGGCTCCTCCAAGGACACCCAGATCACCCGTCTTGCTGGGACATGGGTCAGTCCGCAGCTCGCCCTCGAGCTCGGAAAGGCCTATGCCCTCGGCTCCATCATCAATGCCGTCGTCGAGGCCGTTCCCGATCCCCAGGCATCATACAGGAGGTCGGGCAAAGCGGCAGCAGCGGCCACAGCGGCCTCGGTCAACAGCAGCAGTATAGTCACTACCGCTACCACCAATGGCACTGGGTCTGTCACTACCACTTCGATAGGAGAGCACATGTCTGTCGTCGTGTCAAAGCCACCCTCCGCTGCAAAGTCTCTCCCAACCCCTTCTCCGACTTCCACGGCACCCCCGACCAAGCGCCGGAAGGAGTCCACGCCTGAACCTGCGCCTTCAAGCGCCAAGCCACCTTCTCGATCGTCTCCGGGGCCTGCGAAGACTGTGCCACTTCGACGATCTACGCGCACCAAGAGTCCTGCACCTCGATCCTCAGCCGGCTCTGTCGCACCGCTCACGACCCTTCGCACCCCCAAAGCAACCCGTTCCAAAGCTCCTCTTTCAACATCGTCAAAGACACCAGCCGAATCTGATTTGGCTTCCGTAGATGAAGAAAGCCAATCTGTCCAGGACAACGTGGCGGACGAACTTCACAAAGAAGACATCCAAGAGCAGAAAAAGTTGATCCAAGATCTCAAAGCGAAACGAGAAGCGGCCTTGTCGACTGAAGAGAACCTTGTTGCGGAATCGTCGTTCAAGAAGAGGGAGCGCGAAGATGAAGATAAACCGTTGCAGTTCGACTTCAAGGAGCCTGAGACGGAAGAACGAGCCATTGCCAGTAATAGACGTGTCACTCGATTCAACTTGGAGCCTAGGACAAAGTCTGCGGCCTGGGGAATCGCTGCCTTTGCTTTTGCTGTCGGAGCCATGTGAGTCTCGACTTTGCGCGGCGCGTGTCTTGTTTGCTGATGAACGTCCAGTTACCTACCAAGCCTCTTCTAGTATTTATTGAGGCTTATTCTACGGCTTTCCACTGTCATTTTGTCCTTCTTTATTTTCCACCACATTATCTGCTTGTTTGGGCCATGTCATCTATCCTCCGTTATTATTACATTCCATAAAGCATCAGTAATTCGACTCTTGTACATCACGTCCACGGCACCACGAACCGTTCAATTTGTTTGGCGATACACCAAGTTCAAGACGGGTGTCCTCTATACATGACATTTCATGATCAAATCCTCGGTCCTATCTGAATTTTTTTTTACTTTACATTATGGATTGCCTTCATCCCTTCTGTTGTTATTCTCTGTCTCCAGCTCTTTGCGGGTGTATGTACTACTGTCGATGAACCTTCTTGTTGTTTGCTCTCTTCCCCTTTTCCTTTCATACAATGTATATGATTTAAACCTCCAATCCTTTTTCATTCATTCATAGGGGTCGATTAAAGCAAGTGCGTAAGTCAGTAATTTATCTCCATATTAAATACTCAATAGATGCTCAGGTTACTTGTACGTATTTCAGTTCTTGCCCGAGCTAGGCTTGCAAACCAACAAACCCCCATCAGCATAGAGTCCCGACATATAAAAGTTGCCGGTTTGAGGGTCCTTCAGACCAGTGGTCGAGACAGGGAATCCACCCTTCTCTTCATCGCCGCTGCTCTGGAACAGCGTCTTCATAGTCCATCCAACACCGTCCGATGTCAGCTTACTGCTGATCGACACCGGGGCTTCCAAGTCGAATTCGACGCTCGTTTCGTTCTTCTCTGCTTGTGGGACGATGGCAATCACCCATGATGCGGCTACTGCACCTGTTTTGTTTGCTGCGACTGCTGTGATATCAGGAAAGTTGGGATGGCCTGCAACGATGATCTCTTCCCCCGAGCCCCCATTGAAGGGTTCTGTGAAATGAATGTTGTCGGGTGAGAAAGGCACAGTGGCGCTGTACTTTTGACGGATCAAGGCGTTAGTCGCTGGATCGCGTTCGTAGATCAAAACTTGGCTAGAGAAGTTGATACGATTGCGACCTCCTTTCCGGAGATGAAACGGCCACGCCATTTGGGAAGGGGACGAACAGCTTGGCAAAAGTTGCGCTGGCTATGGCATCTGGCCCTTTGTGCGTTGGAGGGTTGAGTGTAACATGCGAGACGAATGCGAGCGGGAGACCCAACACGGACTCGATGACTGGAAGGAAATTACCAACAACCGGAGGCGACGTGTGATGAAATGATCGTTTGTGACGTAGAACGCGTCAGGAGAAGTGAGAGCGAGGCCATTCGCAGATAAGGAGTGGAATGAGCTGATGGTGCGGACGTGCTCTGCCTCTGTAGGTGTCGCCGGGTTTATGGTAAAGTGCTCGATGACAGTCCTCTCGCGAGCGTGGTTAATAGCATAGAGATTAGAAGGCTGTCCTGCAAGGGATGGCCAAATTGCAATTCCCAATGGATGGAAGTCATGACCTTCTGGATAGTTTTTGAACGTAATGCGATGTGCCTTGTCAGCAGCAACTTTGGAGGCAAGATACTTGCTATCGTTTCCATCACTTGCATTGCGTGATGGAACATAAAGCCACAATCCACCGCGAGGATTAGGATCCTTGAGAGGACCCATAACCGTGTTCCATGCCTTTCGTCCTGGGTCGCAACTTGCGATCACAGGACGTTCAATAACTTTACCATGGTCATCATGTAATTCCCAGAACGTCGCGTCCTCGCAGGAGCTCAAGCTCTCTGCCCGGTTATCTGCATCGATGCCGCCGACTGGCTTGCAATCTGACGCGTAATCTCCGTTGGCTATATAGCCAAGCGGGAACGAAGACCGCACTAGAATGCAGTTTTTAATAAGGGCACCACTGCGATACCATATTACACCCTAAGCAAATGAGGTTTTGAGCTCCGTGTTCGAGACCACAAGCACGAAAGGGCAGCTCACCAAAATCAGTGCGACCCAAGTCAAAGTCCGAGCCAAACCCATTTCGATTACTTGGAAAATATCGTCAGTAAACACTCCTTTGCTACTAGATGGCGGAGGTAAGAGGACAAAGAAGGCTGTAATAGGCAGGGTCAACACGCCGTCGCTGCCTCAATATATATTGGGTAACACGAAACAATCGTAAACCTATCCGTGAGATATCCTGAAGATTCCATTACGCGGTGTTGATGAATGCATACAGAGACTTAAAAAGGAGCAGGCCTGCAAGGAGTAGAAAAGGGTTGTTTCTGCGAGGTAGAACTTCAGTTGAAGGACAGGAGTTGTTAGGAGTACTGGGCATCAAGGTGCATGCGGGAGTGCTCAGTCAGACTCGCGCTACATAAAAAGGAGCTCAGCTTGAAACCGGATGTAATCATGTACAGCCGTCTATCGACCGATGACGCGACCAGATCCATGGCCAGCAGGCCTTGACCTGCGACGATGAAAATAAATGAACGCGGTGTCATTCTGACTCTAGTAAGAAACTGTCTCCAGCCATATTAAGTAAGGTCAATCGTTCAAGAATTGTACAGGGGATATGTTGTCGCTGGATATCATGAGAGAACACGATGATGCGATCAGCGGTTGTGAAGCCATGCGAACGCGCACGAAAGCCACCAAATGTTCACATGCGAGCTAATCACTAAAATGTTGGTCTCAATTTCAAATATGTATCCCCATTACGATCGCATAGAAAAGCTTTTTCCATCTTAACAAGCTTTGTGCTCCACCGCGGCATCAATGTTCATCTCACCAACAGCCTTCTTCTAAGATTTTCTGGGCTCTAACCTAACCTGGAGACTGCGGGGGCTTCTATGCTGTTGCCTCTTCTTGTTGTCTTCTTTGAAGGTTCTTATACCCTCTTCGACTAGGCTCTGTTTCCGAGAGCGAACGCTTTGGAATTGCGTTAAATCTGACCTCCCAGAAGATGGCAACTTTAGAATTGTTCGACATACAGGAAACCTTCGGTGTGTGGATGCCGAAATAAGTACTTTGCAGGCAGGCATTTATGCTGATCTGCAATCCAGGAGCCATGCTCATAGGGACGTTTGTTATGTTGGTGATCTACGGAATTACAATGTTGCAGGTGTGTATATTCTTTGACTGGATCGACCCCATGCTCAAGCGCTATCTCTCAAGACCTATCTTTATTTCACGTCCTTCCCGAAAGATGACGGACCAACAAAAGCACTGGTTAGTACCCATGCGTCCACTCGTGCCAACTCTGGCTGATATTTGGCATCCGTAGGTTGCTTCAATATGGTCTGCGTCTCCTTCATTCCATGTTGAGGAATTTACTGAATTATGATGAAATTCAGGATTCTAGATACCACTCACGCTGTTCTGGGTGTGTATGGACTTTTGATTTGCATGGTACAAAACTGACAAAAGTATGAAAGCCGGTCATTGCATGCATTATTACTTGGTGCGCGGAACTGTTTTTGAAAAGTGAGTCGGAGGGAATGTTAACTCTCTTTAGATCGCTGGATTTGTGGATCACACTATACTCGCTAATGGAAACTGGTGCGCAATGCCCTGCAATGATATCCAGTGAGAGCTTATATCTCACAAATACTTCAGGTCCCTCTTTGTGTGTTACCCTTTCTCTCGATTCTGAATTCTCAATGATAGCGGCTGTAGCTGTCGTTGGCGACTAATGTGGGTTACGAATTCGCTGAATCCATGGTCAGGAATCTTATTCGAAGCAGTTAATAGAGGCTTTTATCGTACAAGCGTGAGTCTCTCGGACCTTTGAAATTCCTGAGTGCTTATCGTCATCCAGGTTCTTTACACGTCGGATCTTTCTTTGTATGCATCTTCTGGTGTTCAGCAAAAAGAGATCTGATTTCTCTGTGTAGTATGCTCGCCACAAAGGCGATGGTGGGTGGCTGGGGTTATCACAGTCTTTGTTGTCGCGCATTTTGGTGTGTCCTGTTTGATTATCGAGACTGTGAATGAAATGCTGATGATTCCGAAGTATTTGGTATAAGTATGTCGATAGCTCTTGTCACAACACCGGACTAATTGCCTTCTTCCGATAGAAACTGTTGTAGATCTGTAGGTAGTCAATACGCGTTTGTCTGTAAACAACTAACGCGTTTGGAACAGATTCGCCACCAAGGAGTTTATACGCCTGAAAAAATTGTCGGCAAGTGTTTAGCAATGCATTAGTCCTATCATGAGGCTCACATGTGTCGTCTAGTTTTCATCAGTGATTCCGTTTGGTGTTACCACTATAATATCCGACATATTAATCGCGATTGCTCTTTGTGTTCTCCTCCATAACAATCGTTCAGACTTTGGTGACACGAATAGTATCATCAACAAGTTAATTGTCTATGCTATAAATCGCTGTATCTTGACTTCGTGGGTGGACTTTAATACCTACTAGGCTTTCATGTTGAACGCCCTCTTCTCCTAGAGCTGTCGCGATTGCAGAAACGGTCGTTTTTTCAGCATTGCCCAATACCCTCTATTCGTTTGCCATGGACTTCGTTATTGGAAAGCGTAAGCATTGGTATTTATCCGACGGCACATAATGCGCTCATACCGCGACTTCAAAGTTTACGCCAACTCATTGTTAGCTGTGCTGAATTCCCGCGCGGTTCTCCGGGTTCCCTCGAGGGCGGACCTGTCGTCGACGGAGCTGTCTACAAGATTTCACGTTGCATCTGCTGTGACGAATCATCATACGAGTTTATTTCAGGTTTGGCACTTGCTCCCATCATCCCCGCGTGCAGGCTGAGATTCGCTCGGTAGGTTCGAACTCAAGGAAGCGGAAGTGACAGAGAAGATATGCTGGTCGATTCCGGAAAACGGGAGGGCGAACCAACGAAGGTGTAGATTAGTTTGTATGGTCGTGTTTAGATGACGTACAAATCAAATTGTAATTGATCACTTCACTTTTACTTGAACCACTCCGCATGTCCGTGCCTTGCTGTCGACCATGTCCACAACGACTGCGAGGCTGGTTTTCCTTTTCTTTCTCGTTATAAACTCTTTTCTTTGGTCAATAAGTCGATATCCTCAATCTGCCCAGTTCCATGCTTCAGATGCTAGTCTCGTCAAGCGGATCTCCTACGAGTTATCAAAACCTCAGGAATTTCCAATATACCCCAATATAAAACACGAGGCATGCAATATTTTTGTATTTCCCTGTCTTCAATCATTCTGACCATCAATTCGTCCTCAGTGTCGACCATTAGCATTCCCAGTTGAATCTCAATGCCAACATGTAGAAGCCAATTGCCCCCCACCAGACACTATCCTGAACATTGACTATCTGCGTCTCTATTATTGCGCAGAGACCGCACTGCGACCTCTCGTATTTGTCGGTCTAATCCTTTGGTTAATATTCCTCTTCTCGACCTTGGGAATCAGTGCCTCCGACTTCTTCACCCCCAACCTCGCCACCATCGCTCAACTGCTTGGCCTAGACGAAAATGTTGCAGGCGTTACATTTTTGGCCTTTGGAAATGGGAGTCCAGATTTATTTTCGACCTTCTCTGCCATGCGCGCGGACTCGGGGAGCCTGGCTATTGGTGAGCTACTTGGCGCAGCAACGTTCATCGTGTCATGCGTGGTAGGCTCCATGTGTATCATCAGACCATTCCAAGTCCATCGGACGGCGTTCCTTCGAGACGTCGGTTTCTTTACCCTCGCTGTGGGGTTGATATTAGTGATATTATGGGATAGTCATATTTCTCAATGGGAGGCAGGGACACTCATTGGCTTATACCTAATTTATGTGCTGGTGGTCATAATCGGAACATGGTATGAAAGTCGGAGGGAACGCCTACTGCTATCCATGGCCCAAGCAAGAGCTGAATTTGCTGAATCAGTTCCCCAATATACCGACGAAGGTAGACCCCACGGCGACTTCCGTTAGTTTATCCTTACTAATTTTTTCTAGTAACCCCCTCGTTGACAGTCTCATCACCTACACCCAGTAGAGTCCGTGCGATCTCTGCCCCAACCCTCCCCGTATCCAAACCTCTGTCTCCCCCCGCCCATATTCACGGTCTCCCTCACCGACTCCAGTGCACCCTGTACAGATTCCATCGTTCTCTCTTGTCGGTGCTCTTGAATTCCGCGACGTCGTCAGTTCATTAAGAAAACAGGCCGCTGCAACATCTTTGGGTATTTTCGAGTCCCCGATCACCCCTTACGCGGGTGGCCATTATCATAGGCGTATATCTTCAACACGGTCAACTCTCCCTTCGCTTCGTTCGAGTATGGACGAAGAAACGTTGACCGGCCTTCGACTTGATACCCGAAGTCGTACGGGGGGTACTTCCCCGCATTCTGCGATTCGTAGCAGCGAACCACGCGATCTCCTCTCCCCGGACACCGATGATTACTTCAGTAGTCATTCTCTAGGACAGCAGCCTGTCCCTGCCATTTTCCGCACACCCGCGTCTCCTGCGATGACTGCATCTGAAGCTGATAGCGAAGAGCAGTTGTACGCGCCTCAGACCAAACGCCAACGAGTTTGGGCCGCACTCTGGCAAACATATCACACCCTTTTCCCTACGTTGCATAACTTTAAAAGCCAAGCCGTTGTGACCAAGATAGCACGACTTTTTGCGGCCCCTGCAGTTTTATTTCTAACGTTGACGCTCCCAGTCGTGGTGACACCTTACCCAAACTCTTCCCGTGCACCCGAAAAACTGTATGACGGAGACGCAAGACTCGTGGACTTTGAAGAAGAAGGCATGGAACGTGTGCTCATTGCTGAAGAGGAAGTGGAAACTGGCATGCATGAATTGTCATTCAGTAAATACCTCATGGCTGTGCAGTGTGTCTTTGGTCCTTTGTTCGCCGTTACAGTCTTATTCGGTCAGTTTATTTCAGATCTGGTTGTCTAGTCCCTCACAAAAATCTGCAGGAGTTAATGATTCCAGTCTTTGGATGCATATTGGCACATTGATTGGAGGTCTCATTGCTGGAGCTCTGGTGATTATGTATGTCGAGAGGGGAAACAGCCCTGCAGCTCTTTTAAGTCGCTGCTTGATGGGTTTTTTCGTCTCTATTGTGTGGATAATGGCGATTGCAGATCAAGTTGTCAATGTTCTTCAGGTCTGTCGGATCATTCATTCTACATGGATGCTTTTCTGATTCAAGTCATGTACAGACTTTTGGCTTTATTTTCGGCCTTTCTGACGCCATTATTGGCCTTACCATTTTTGCAGTGGGTAATTCACTGGCTGACCTCGTTGCAAACATGAGTGTAGCGGTAAGATTATTCAGCTAGAGCTTTGGAACCTTTTGCCAATAATGGATCATAGGTTTTTGCCCCCATTATGGGATTTGCCGCTTGTTTCGGTGGGCCTATGCTCAACCTTCTCATTGGAGTTGGTGTCTCGGGTTCCTATATCATCTCCCAAAGGTCTGAGCCTTACGTCCTCAAACTGTCAACGACGTTATTCGTCAGCGCCTTTGGCCTGCTCTTCTTGCTGGTCACCACGCTCATCTTTGTTCCTTTAAACGATTATTTCCTTACGCGGAGATGGGGTTATTTGCTGATTGTAACATATACAGTTATCATGATCATAAATATTGTTGTCGAGTCAAGGCATTAGTTTATCTTTTGTTGTAAGTTATGGATCAATTCTAGTTATAATTTGCATTTTTGGAACATGTCATGTATTCTATTCACAACGTAGCCCACAATACAATGCATGCCTTGTACGGGAAAATGTGATTGTGCGCCATGGAGATTGGAAGTTCAGTAGCGCTGATTTTGATTCATTAAAAAGAGAGAAAACACCACACAAAGCAACCTGGCATTAATATGATAGATCGAGCAAAACAATGAATGTGGAAATCTCAATCTCCGTCGAATACCACTCGTCTACGTCGTATGCTTAACGTCATTGCTTGACGATTTCACTATTCGAGATTAGGCAGGGCCAGTGTCCTATGTATTTTCATAAATAAATAATATACCTCACAAAGCCATCGAGTTGAGGTAGATCCACCCATAAAGGTCAAAGGTCTTTATAAGGCGAACTTGGGGAAAAAAACAACATTCCATGCCTTACATTGAATAAAAATTTAAGTCCGACCTGCCTGGTTCGAACAGGCGACCTCAAGATTAATGTTCAACCATTTACAGTCTTGCGCTGACTTCCAACTGAGCTAAGGTCGGTTGAATTAATGAGAATTCAACTGAAAAAATGCAAGTACAGTGATTTAGGAAGCAATACCAGCCAAGATTTCAAGAATTTCCGCAATGCCAAAGTGTGCTTCAAAGGTCCACGCCACTTTAGTGTGCTCTAAAAACTCACTTGGCGCCGCCTGCTCTTCCAACTGAGCTACAGTCGGTTATTTTACATCAGTAATTTATCATAATAAAGGGTAACTATGATAATTTCCCAGTGAAAAATCTACAATCCATCTTTTTAGATCACTGCTTTGCCCAAAAATCTAAGTAGTATCATTTCAGCTTGGGGTATAGATTACACATTGTAGAAAGGATATTACAATGCCCCAAAAATTTTCTCAAAATATTCATCCAAACCACTCGTGTTTCCAGCCCTGCACCCAACGACACCATCAGGACGGATGGCAAAGATCCCAGTTGTGCCTTCTGGGCCTTTGTATGCTTCGTGAGCATAGCCATCATGATCCTCAAAAACATCCGCCATGGGTGTACTAAATTCACTGCCTGCCTTGGTAATTATAACCGGACGGACCAGTTCCTTCACGTATTTCTCCAGGTTGGTCAGTGTGGACTTGTAGTCAATCTTATCTGCAAAGATCAAGACGGTGTGCCTTGCTGGATTCAAGAGTCCAAACAGTCTCACTGGCCCTTGCTCTGACCCCACCTTGATCAGTCCAGAAGCATCAGGTGCTCTGTCCCCAGCATGCACCACATCGCCATCCTCAATATGGTATGAAGAACCCTTTTTCTGTGGCTCCCCATGAGCTGCCACATCCTGATCAACCGTGATGGAGCTTCCCCGGTAGTTGACATTTAATTGGTGGAGGTCTCCTGATCGGTCTCAAGGAGCATTCCCGGTCAAGTTAGCAATGGTCTTCTTCAGGATGGAAGTGGTTATGCTGAGCATCTCTGCAACGACTGGAAGATGCTCCTCATTAAAACTCTCCAACAAGGTTGGTTAGCAAGTCCTTTCTCGACAAGAGCGAGTTTCCATGAGAGATTGGATGCATCCTGGACGCCAGTGTTCATACCCTAGAGATCCTGATTAGAACTGTGCCAAAATGAAAGGTCGTCCAGCTTACCTGTCCTCCAGTCAGACTATGGACATGTGCAGCATCTAAAAAGAGATTCCTTCAGCCAAATAAAATTTTCGTTGTGCAAGGCTTACCTCCAGCCACAAAAACTCTTCCCTTTTGGAATTGATCGGCCATATGAACATTGACCCTGGAATTTAAGGATTACTACCTCCTCCATGCTGAAAAACCGTCAACACCTACCTGAAGTGCGACACACATACAACTGCTCCCCACTTGATATCTTCTCTGTTTCCTGTCTGTTCTTTCAGGAACTGCCTAAGGTTATCGTCGCTCGAACATATTTCAGCATGATTAACCAGCTTGGCACCTCCAGCAATGAAGTTGAATAATCCAGGTGTTTCGGTTGGTCGGATGCTTGACCTATGGGATAGGAAATTAAAATCAGCTGTGCCAAAAATCAAAACAAAAAGAAATTACTTGCATGACTTGCTTGGCCTCCCCCCACATGTGCCACGCTAGATTCCCATTAGCAAAATAGAGAATGAATACAAGGCAAGGGTAAACTCGCCTCTTCGCTTAAACCCTCGACGTGAACGTCGCCAACCACGAATTCTGTTCAATCGTCTCCCCTACAAAAGAAAGTTCAAGGAGTTTTCTCACTACTCCTTTGGCACCATCAGCACCAACAACCCATCTGTAGGATGCCTTTTCTAGGATAGGTTCTACAGATAGGTCTTCCAAGGGGTGTCTAAGAAGCTCTACGTCTACGTGGTCCTCAAATTGCTCTAGAGATTCAAGCGCACGCCAAGCTCGACAGGAACACCAAACTTCTGCAGTTCAGCCTGCAGAATTTTATCCAGGTTGTCCTGTCCAATGAGCCGTGGGTTCAACTACAAGAGTGGAATAATAACTGTAGGAGCCAATAACAAACATTGATAATAAATGACGCACATATGGTCGTGCAGGCGTGGGTTTCGCTGGGGGTGAAACGTAGACCTCATTCACGACTTCGACACCTTCAGGCATTTTGTACATGCAGATCTTCGGTACGGGAACGGAATGCTGCAAGACTTGTGGGAGTATTCCCAGCATCTCGTACAATTCCAAGGAGCGAGGCTAGAAATAAATAAATAAACGAGAAATTGTCAGTTATCGTAATGATATATGTAAAGACTAGACGTACCATAACTCCTGCGCCACGTTGACCAATTCTGTTTGTAGTAGTCTTCTCGATAACCCGGACTGGAACACCATTTCGTGCCAAGGTTAGAGCAGCAATCAAGCCAGAAGGTCCTGAGCCAACCTGTCGTCCGAGTACAAGAGAGCGGTCAGTATTCCAACTGACAAGGAAATTTGACCTACTCACGATGAGTATGCGAGGAGTCGAGGTGATTGCAGACATCTTGAAGAAGAGGTTTCAAGTAGATGAACGTTCAAAGTTTTCTGATCCATTCACCACCTCCCCGACACTGCTTATATACTGCCATGTAGGCTGCGTATTACAAGGGTAGAAATAGATACGAATCATAGAAGGAGTTCTTTGTGGCCGCTGGCAGCCGCTGGTGTTGCGAATGTTCAAACCTACGTCATCCGATTACTATGTAAACTGATTCGTTACATAAGATCAACGCAATATTGGCTCGTCATCATGCTCAAATCGGCAAGCTCGACAATTCGGAGATCAATCCCACTGTTAATTATCTGATAAGTAAGCTCAAGTCAACCAGAATTTCTCTCAAAGCTACCAGCGCCTACATAGTATACACAATATATTTATTCATCTCGACCGAATATCTTCCCAAAGTTATCTCTCGCCTTACATAGGCCGATACCGATCATAATCATGTGATTTTCATGGAACGTGCCGTCAGGATCAAGGGGTCACAGATCGGTCGATCACGGACATCAGATCTGGCCACACAAGTCCAAACAAAGGGTGTTACCGAGCCTCGGCTTCACCTGGCCGTCAGATCACGGCTTGTCGATGGCAAAAGGATACGTTCGAAAAGGGGATCCAAGATCCCAGCAATAGGAGAGGCCTGGGCAGGGGATGCGCGCCTGATTGCTCGATACGTTTAGATTACTTGAGTTGGCCAAAATTTGGTCTGCAGATAACAGGTGAGCCAACTCCCATCCGCAGAAAGAGGTTTCAAGGCGTACCAGTAAACCTAAGGCGACACTCTTCTGACGCTGAATTAGATGATTATTTGAATTAAGTTGGGATCCTTTGTTGATGTATTGTAGGCATTGTGAACAGTGTACAGTAGAGAGTTTTGAAGGATTGACGTTTTCTTTGTCGTATGAACAGATAGATACAGGAGAAGAGGAGGAAAGAGAGAGAGATTTATATGGCACACTATGTACAGGGTTAAGCTGCCATGATGTAAAGGATATGTTCAGCAGTACGCGTCTTGCGAGACGCGATGAATGAAAGTGGTCGTTCTGATCAAGAGATGAAGGATCGCGTGGGGTGAATGTGCCGTGGCTGTCTGCTGGAAGGGCTGCCGTTCGGCAGACCCATCCCTTTTTGGATATACCCCCCACCCCCTACGTCATGAGAACAGTGTCCGCGATCGACCGATCTGTGACCTCTTGGTCAGGATTCGTATCAACGATCCCTCCATACAGGTGTACAGTCCCTGATTCTACGGACCACGGTTGCACGGTATGACTTGTGCGAAGCGAAGTGCATTCGGATCGGGATGGTTTTGACTCGACGCCAAGTTCTTACCTTCCTAACCAGCCGATGGCAAATTTCACAACCCACAGCTGTAATCCAACAGTCAACTTCCTCTTTTTTGACACCCAACTATTGCCCAAGTGACTCAGTGAGCGAGCGGCTACACTTTCGGAAAGGTACCCACGTGATAATATGCTATCATGTATTAAACTAGGCAAAGCGTGTCCGGACCCTATACGAGAATTCCGTCCTCAATGGAAGTCGGACTGGCTTGAATACCTTCATTTTGTAAATGAGGCAGCAGACGAAATTTTTTGAGCATGATGTACGCTGCAGCGGCCCCAAGCGGCCTCGAATACTTCCTGCACGTAAAGCCTTTTGATTCGACTGTTGGGAGTAGGTATGGTACCCAGTACGCCCCTCAAGATATGCACTTTTGTTTGCAAAAGTTCTAATGAAAAGAAAGAAAACGAAGGCACCAAAGTTAATTACCATTGAAACAAACACAGATCTTATGTTAAGTACTGATAGCTGATGTACCAGCTTTTCTTTTTTTTAAAAAAAGAGAAGGTATCGTCTGAGCCATGTTTTGTTAAATTCCCCTTTTCTGGGACTGATCCTGATTAGTATAGTGCGCAACATCTAGTTCACCATTACGCGGAAACGCACCTGCATCTCCCAAGCTCATCCTTCATTAAAGAGCCGCATCCCTGGATTTGTAGGTATTACCAAATCACTTTAGGAAGATCCTCCGATCGTTGTACGCCACACTTACCATTTTAAGTATATGGCTTGAATTGGCTACTACTCAGCAATGGATTCAAATAAATTTTAGTGTAGTTTATCATACAGTACATTCAAGATTTATTCCAATTCGATAACAGGGCGTAGGCAAAATAACGAAGCGGTAATATACAAAACCAATTAACGAAACCTAGACTAAAAAAGTACCGTGCATATGAAGAATCCAATCAAGCACGAATGCCTTTTTTCTTTCCCTGTAGTTGCGCAAGTACAACCTCCCTTTCTCTCTCGTCGACTGCCAGTGTATGGCGCAGTGAATCAACCTCGGCTGACTTGTCCTGCATTTGTTTCATAACATCTGTCGCTTTCTGGCGAAGTGTATCAATAGTGTCTTCCTCAACCACGAGGGCTGTTTGTGCCGCTTCAAACTTCCTCTTGGCCACGAGGTATTTGGCCTCACTTTTCTTGGTCTGTACAAGAAGCTTAGAATGAGCTGTCTGGACATGTGCTATGTTCTATGGGATTGTGCTTAGCAAAGACCATATGGAAGGATGGCGCTAACGTGCCTTGACGATATCTTTCTGCACCTTTTGGAGGTCCGCAAGCTCGTTGATTGCAATTGCCAGAGTCTGTTTTTCGACCTTGGCTTCGTCCTTTATTATCTTGGAGAGCCTTTTTCCGTTATCGGCTAAACAACAAGACAGGTGAGTCGTTGACGTTTTGTTAGAGAAGAGACTAAAGAACTAGACCTTCTCCTTTGGCAATTTTAGATTTCTGACTTGAAGTAAGGTTTGCCTGGGCCTGCTCCAGACGAGCATGAGCTTCACCTCCTGGTTCAGGAGTGGCACATATACCAGAGGTACCAGGACCGTTAATAAAGGGAAGAGATTGTACGCTACGCTTGGAACCGGAACGAGCGACAGAGATAGATTGCCTAGAGGCAGAAGACGACCCTCGTGCTAAATTGTCACCTGTGCTTGGACGACGTGCGAGTGCGACTCCAGGATCGCGAAGCTCATAACCTACAGGGGTCTTCTCACTAGTAGGCTTATTTGGCTGGGGGTCTTCCGTAGGGAGCCAACCCTCTGAACCATTGGGATGGATGGCGAGTGGGTTACTTTGTTTCGGAGAAGTGGGGAGTTGCTCAGGTTGGGAGCATTGCTTTGGAAGCTGCTCTTCAGCTTTGAAATGGGTACTAGAATTAGGGGTCGGGAGATCTTGAGAGGAATTCATCAGTGCGTTGTCGAAAGACAGGTCTCGTCTCAGAGTATCTATAAGTAGTCCATGAACGTTTAACTCTTGTGAGTGACGTCATTCTCATTCTCATTCTCATCATCGTCATCGGCTTGGCTTTCACTTCCGTTTCCGTCTTCCGATCCTTCCTCTTCTCCTCCGCTTTCTTCTTCCTCTTCCGATCCCTCCTCCTCCTCTTCACTTTCCGTTTCTTCTTCCGTTTCTTCTTCTTCTTCTTCCTCAGCGTAGAATGAGTCCAAATCTCTCCACTTTCCTTTTGTGCCTTCTGTCGAGCTCGGTCTCGACACTCCTGTCGGCGTCAACACGATGGGTGGCGAGGCCACCCCGCCTTTGCTCTTCATTGGTCCGGCGGACGACAGTGCAGTAGGCACGGCCGGGGCTGGTCGCAAATCATCCTCGCTATCCCTCAGGGAACTCTCTACTCCCTTTTCCAACCAATCCGGTAACACCTCATCCGCCCGCATGTATCTACCCGTCACTCGCCCCATCGAACCTACGAGTACTTTTTCGTTATCTATGTAGGAAAAATATATACCATCAGACATTTTCAAGTGATAGAATACACCACTCACCCAAGTAATCTGGTGGCTCGTCCGCTGTACCTGACTTGCCCTCGAAAAGCACCAGCTTCACTTGCTCCCTTCGCAGCACCACCCCGCTCCTCTCTTCGCCCTCTATGCCGTTAATATGAAGCCCGATACCAGCTAGTAGGGAGGATAACATCCTGCCTCGGTCTCTGACATCATAATTCGCATCGTATCTCGCTAATGAGAACACATAGCTGGTCAACAGTCCGATAGTGCGGTCTGCAGGCGACAGCACGAACAACTTTGCCGCCAATGTTACCACCTGCAACTTCACCAGGGTTCCTTCCTCTCCAAAGGTTTTGGCCACTTTTCGCAACACATCTGGAGCCCACTCCACGATTCCTTCAGGACCAGGGCCTTTCTCTTCTGTTGCAGCATATTGCCCGACAAGCCATACCACACAGGCACGCGCTTGTTCGTGGCGTATGTCGTCAATTCTTCGTGCGAGATGTGCGGTTATTGATATTGGTGACTGTGAGCTACCGCTCAATCCGAGTGGAATATAGGCTGAGAGCTGTGTCTGTACCAATTGCTTAAGGACCAACACGGCACTGCTCACAACCATATCTATGAATAGTGTTGGAATTTAAACGAACTCTCTGTCGAGAGAAAATATCGCACCATAACGACTCTTGATCATTGTAATTAATGCTGTCAGACATTGCTGCATCGATTCAGGTATTCGTCCGGCGCATTTCCCAACGGCATTGATAGCTTCAGAAACCACACCGTCATCGGTATCATCGGCATAATCCTAAAGGAATGTACTGTTCGATTAGCATTAACTCATGAGCAAAAATAATCCTCATACGATGAATTCTCGTAGTATAGCAGGGTAGTTGTCCTCTGTCAATACTTGAAGAAGTAAGTGTATCTTGTCCTTCTTGACGATTGTTAGGTCATCTGATCGAAGGAGAAAATGTGTGTAATGAGGGGAGAATAAATGCTGTGATGTCAGGGGGTCAAGCCTTGGATGAGATTGTGATTAAGAACAAACACGAACGGAAGCACTTCTACTCAGGATCAACAAATCCACTAGTACAACACGCTCGACCTCCGGTGATGCTACCAACAGACGCAGTATGTGTTGCACAAACTTGGGCCAATACGAAGTGGGTGCTGCGTAGAAGTAGACTCTCGTGGCTGCAACCACGACCTGCAATCCGCCAGGGGGAGATCAGCACTTGATATTCTTACCGATAATGAAATGAGAGGGAAAGGCTCACAGCAGGATTCCGGCTTTGAAAGACAGGTTCAACTGAGTCCAAGAGCAGTTTGATATCTTTGTCCAGCTCTTCATCTTCCTCTCTCAACTCCGCATCCTTTTCCTCTCCTGATGTCCCTCTCAGATCAACATCTCGCTCCCTGCTCAAAGGCCTGACACACATAGTCCTGACATATCTCAGGAGCAACCCCATAATATGTACTTGGCCCCACTCATCCACGTCCACTAGGATCCTGCATAGCCGCCTAAAATGTGGGTGAAGAAGATCTAGCCGAGTCGGACACACTGCATCAAAAGCGACTGCAACGCTGCCTAAGGAAAGAGGAGAACGGTCTTTTAAAAGTTGGGTGATAACTTGGAGGAGAGCCGGAAGATGTGAAGTATCGAGTCTGAGAAATAAATCTGATCAACGTCAAGGGGACATAATCAATAAGGTGGCGTACTCATAACATTTGGGGATTGCCAATGCCGCCGCTTTCCTCACGTACGGACTCTGATCTGCTGCACATTTCTTGATCGCCAGCACCACGATACTACCTATCATTGGAACTTTGATTCCACTTAAAACCCTGAGGGCCATAGCCCTGATGAGGGGATTCGAGTCGGCCAAGTCCCGTTGAAATGTATTGATGGATAACAAGGCAAGATCGGGCTCCTGTTCGGCATATCGTAGGAGGTAGATGTATACTAGCTTCCGAATCTCTAGGTTGGGGGATGCAACATTTTTGACTACTTGAGCAAAGTGAGATGACACATTTCGCCCTTTTGAGATGAGCTGGTGGGTTCGAGACAGATTATTTGTCAGACGATCTCTTCTCGAAGGTGGAACGAATGGCTCACTGCGATCAACCTCTTCATGGCGTCCAGCTTCTCGCGATCGCTGTTCCCATCCAGTTGCTTGCGAATCGCGGCAACTGTCTTCTCATCCGTGGGTGTCTCCAGATAAGTCGCATTCGAGGTTGCTCGAGAAAGACCCAGTTCCCGTGTGTGCTCGGAAATCGTCTCCTGCAGACGCATACCAAAACGCGTCGCATTTTCCGAGAGGGTGTTAAGATACTGGCTCGACATGATTGAGTTTTGGAGGACTACAGATCAGTGGAAGGTGTTTTAAACACGTCGAGCGACCTTTTGGCGTGGCAAGAGGTTCAATCCATAGGTTGGGCAAAGATAGTGTATTGGAGGAGATGTCCGTCAAGGTGTTGGCTGCCTGATTACGTCATGGACCAGCCACATGGAAACTTGCCACTGCGACGGTTCTTCCCAGTTCTTCCCTCCATGTTACTTATTACATGTTAGCTGTTTATTCAATCATTCCCTAGAAAACTGCGGCTCGGAAAATGCAAGGCGACGAAATGATCCCTAGTAAACCCTGGAAAGTCAGGGACCTTGATCGGTGATCTAAGGCAAATCTAAGGTATTCCGCGTTTAGATCCACTGGATCTTAGAATCTTAGATTTGGCTAGCATAAACGTTATGCACAATCTGGATCCTCTCTTGTTCTCCATCCAGATACAAGGTGTATCAAAATGAGAGCATAACGACTTCGGTATCTTGAATATCTACGCCACCCAAACTTGCACACCCAATACCCTTGCATCACTAGTTTCGTAGGTCTGTCCACCCATGTAAGCCCTGTTGTATCATCCGCATGTCTAATCATGAAGGGTTAGAAAACGTCATTTCCGGTATCAAAGAACATACGGAATGAAAAGCCTTTTAACAGTCACAGAGGATGGTATAGTAGCCAGCCCTGTCAAATTCAGGCTAATATGGATGCTGGTTCGAGTAGCATTTATTGACAGATATTCCTGCGAGTTTATCAGCATCACTCTGGCCAACACGTCGCTTTCATAGAACGCATATCCTGATATTCTGGGATTGTCAATGGTCAACTCGACCGCCGTTGTGTTCCCAGAGGTACCAATGGTTCAGCTGCAATGATTGCGGCGTAGTATTGTGGCTGGATATGAGGCGCAAGTGGTGTGGTAAGTGTTGTTCCGTCAAGAATAGATCGCGTAAGTGTAACAGGCTGGATCTAATCAAGCTAGTCAGACAGGTCGATCCTGGTTTCGAGGCATTTTAATATGTCTTACAAGATTACATTTAAAGCCTATTCCATGATGAAAGAAAACTAGAGTAATCCCTAGCTGGGTCCTAACCCTTTTGGTCAACCATGACTTTGCGCAGATTAGAAGATAGAGTGCACGCACACATATAAGAGGTAATCAAGGGCCTATATTGCAGCCACTTCAGTATCGCTAACACCAGGTGCACTCCTGCATCGTGTTTTTATACGTCTCCCAACATAATTATGAATGTCCTATCTCACGTGGCAAGCGTAACTATTGGTCTCTCCGAGGACGTAATCCAGCCCGCGTGAATGAGTAGCAATGATGTCCGGTGTAAACTGGCTCGGACTGCTACGTATAGCAGCCTTTCCATTAGATCCTGAAGGAGGCCAGCACTGCCAAAACGGAATATGAGCCACTGTAATGATGTTGGGATATGCTGATAAAGGCAACGGGATCGGTATTGTAAATAAGAACTTCCAGAATCCATGTAGAGATCAAGGAGCTAGGGCCAGAAGAAAGTATGCCTTTATTGAAGATAGGAGAAAACCCGGAAGGCGAATGGGAAGACCCAGCGAAGGAAGCACCCCAGGACTTTGCAGTAGAAGATGAAAGCCGGATAGCTTCAGTTACATTAGTAGCAAATGCTTTCCATCTGCGAAAGGTCATTTACATCAGTAGGAATCACTTCTGTGCTGATCAGCGGAAGGTAACGCACTCGTTTACGTATTCTGTCGATGTGTATGTACCCGGCCTGACGCCAAAGTATAAATCAGCTTCATTGCCAATCTCGATTCCGCCGAGGGTGATGCCGGCACTCTTGATAACTGTAGTTGAAAAGGCATTCACGATTGACTGAGCGCCTAAGTATGTTGCAGTAAGGTTGTCCTGCCCAAGATTCAAGCCCAAAATAACGGGTATCTGCGAAACGCGCCAAGAGATAGATATCGAAGAAAAGGGCATGAACATAAGGACTTACTTGGTGGAAGAAACTGCACCGTCTGATAGTACGTATCACCAACGACAATTTCAGTGGCTTCTGGATAAGGGACAGTGACACTTGGGAGGGGGAAACTGGCTTGAGAGAACTAGGTGCTGTATGACAGAAGTATGCAGGCCGCATACTGACCTGAACATCTGGACTGAAGTTTGTGTGATCTTCACTGTTGGCGCAGATCCTGATTTGGGGAGGTTATCCAGTGAGCTGCTTCAAGTTGTCCAATGTATTCAAAAAGAACCGATTTTGTGACATTGAGCCAGCCCAGTCTGTCCAACAGTCTTGTTCGATGGAGAATAGTCGACCTACGGGATCCAGACATTTCAGCCTCACTGGGCCGTAAAGTCCACAAAAGCAATCACATTTATAAAGATGAGTAAAGACGGGTCAGAAAGTTTGTGCATCTTTTGCTTCCAATAATTCCATAATTTAGGAAGCCTTTGGAGCCTCATGTTGGCTGCAAAGGAAGTAGTTGGAAAAAAAAGAAACACTACTTTTAAAAGCTTCTTCGAGATAATAGGCTAAGCGCTTGCCCCAGACTCGCCCTTCAGGGTATGTACCATACGGCGATAGCTACAAGGACCAGGAAGTATTGACAGTCTTCCTCAAAAACTTTCCGTTTTTGAGGAATCTAGATTGAGTAGAAAAGCTCCCAGTAAAGCCGAAAATGTGACAGAAGAACTGTGAGGGAGTACAGTATCCGTTGCAATAGAGACTAGAGCAGGTATAAGGAGAGCCCCGAATAGAAAGCTTCAAATTTGGTCGGGTTCAAGTGAGGTCACCTGCTCGCGTATACGGCTTTGTTTACGTGTTGTTTGGGCCTATAAACACAGACTCGTCGCGCGTCAAGCCTCAACCTGCACTTGCCTTTTTCTATCTGGATCTCCGGCCTGTATAATCCAAGCTCGACAGTTACATGACTATGACAGCAAGCCCTTTCTTTGGAAATGAGGCTTTCTAGTTTGGTTCCGACCATTCCTGCAAATCTTGTCGCCTCTTTGGAAGCTAATGGTATCCGGACTGACGTTGACTTATTATACGCAGCCCCAGCTTTTGAAATCTATAAACGGCTTCCAGCTAAAACAGTTACCCTACAGGAGCTGTTGGAGTATATAAGCATCGTTGCAAGCTTATCTGCCGCTCCAGGCATCTCCGGCTTTGAGCTCTATCAGCTTGACCAAGTTAAAAAACCTGAGGATGACGTTCTTCGAAGCGGCAATACGGATCTCGACGTGTTTGTTCACGGGCTGAATGGGAGGGTGATTGAAATTTCAGGAGACAGGGGTTCCGGGAAATCTGTACGCTCTCGTGAATGCCAAAATATTCGTTATATTGACTTTCACTGTCCAGACTCTTGCATTGAGCTTTACCTTGCACTCCATTGGATCGTCTTCCCATACTAGTGCTGTATGGATTGATACCACAGGAGAATTTTCTCCAGGTGGAGCCGCAGCAATTCTGGCTCACGCAAAGGTGTGATAAATTCATCCTGACTGAGCATTCTCTGACGTGATTGGTTAGATTGCAGAAACGGCACTCGAACGAATCCAGGTATCTTTCGCCTTTGACATAGAAACAGCACAAATGGTCATAGAGGATCTCATCCATCGCGACGATGTATGTGCCTGTCCGTTTTGGTATTGCATCTGCTCATGGTCTCGATCTAGCCCAATCTTCGGTTTGTTGTAGTAGATTGCATAACTCCTTTGCTCGGACCTCTTCTAAGCGCTGTTTCGGCGTATGGGCACGCTGTCATGACGGAATTCATGCAACAGCTACAGTCTTTTTCACGAAATTCTGGAGCTACTGTCCTTGTAAGCGATTATTATGTTGGGCAGGGGATCATTCTAAGGTTCTTCGTCGAAGGTTGTCAATAACACTGCGGCTAAAGGGCCCGACACGTTAGACAGAAAGCCGGCCTTGGGTCCATCATTTGTTTTGATGACGGATACTACACTCTGGTTGCAAGTACACCAAGGTAAGGATAAGGATCCCGAAGACTCTGGCTTTTTTTCTATCAGTACTATCAAGTCCCACACAAAGGTGGGTACATATTCCGCCATCGACCTGTTTTCTGATTTGCATTCCGAATTTCAAAATCAGCCCACGGGAACTTCTCTTGACTTCCGCATTCATCACGGTGTCATACATCCTGCGTGAAGCGGTTTTTCTTTGAGCAGTATGTATATATTTAGTACTGTGCAAATCGTTTTTCTGCGATAGTATACACACGGTAATTCAGGGTGAATCGCAAGCCTTGAAAATGTTCACATATTTTGGTAAGTCTGATAACTATACAATTGACTTCACAACCTCATGGATTTCATTCTTTTAGATCTACAAATTGAAGCTTGTACATAGAACATAATTATATTGCGTTTGGATTGTGCAGTCATCCCGCAAAGTTATCGTGATTTTTGGCAATGATTGACATTGATCATATAGGATCACGTTACTTCTTCATCGCGCAATTCCTACATAGCTTCACGTTAGTTCACGTCAACGACTACGTGCTTTGTTCCCCATTCCCATGGTTGAGGATCCTTTGACCTCCTGGATTTTTGTTATAAATGGCCTGCATGAGCGACATGCTGCTTGCCAATCCCCACCTATCTTATCATGGCTCCTGTTGCTACTTCCGAGAAAGCACCTGCTCAAGATCCTGTTCAGGAAATCAAAGCCCAGAAAGTCTTCAATCCATTCTATTCTCCTCCAGGTGACGATGACGGGAACGTGGACTATAAATATGCAGATTTCAAGGTTAGTTATATTCTATACTCCATCAGCTTCGCTCTTTACTAATATGCTTGTTCGTAGCCTTCCTTCCCGAATATTACTTATGAACCTCTCAAAGAACAGCCCGTTGTCGACCGCGGTGCCTTTGCTGATCCAAACAAAGCCAGTTTGTTCGGTGCGGCTACTAAGGTTAAACACTTGACTCCCGTCATCGGGACAGAGATCGAGGGTATCGACCTCAGACAACTTACCGATGCGCAAAAGGATGAGCTGTGAGTTAAACACTTATTTCTAATGATACCTCCCTTTATGACCATCTATTACCATAGGGCTCTTCTTGTTGCTGAGCGTGGCGTTGTATGTGAGTTGGCCGTGCTTACTTTAATCAGTCAGGAAACTAACTTGATTTCAAGTCTTCCGTGACCAGGAAATCAACATCCATGAACAACTTGAGCTTGCTCGTCACTTTGGACCTCTCCACAAACATGCGACTACTCCCATCCCACGTATCGGCCTGGAAGAGGTTCACGGTCCGTTGTTTGCCAATATCATGTTTGTTCTGTTTTGTTCATATGCTCTGAATCTTAGTCGTCTATAACGATGCGTCACGACGACCTGACCCTACTGCTTTCTCGAAGTTGGAACTTTGGCACACTGATGTAGGTAGAAATCGCGATTTGCAGTAAATCCTACCTTATGAGAATCTTCAGGTGTCCTATGAGCTGCAACCTCCCAGCACGACCTCCTTAAAGGTCATTACAGGACCAGAAGTTGGCGGTGACACCCTCTGGAGTTCAGGGTACGTGTTCTGCATTTTGATTCCTCAAACACATTTCTCATTTGTCTGCATCTAGCTATGCTCTGTACTCTTCTTTGAGTCCCGGATTCCAGTCCTACCTTGAAGGACTTACTGCTGTGCACAGCGGTGTCGCGCAAGCAGACGGAAACAGAGCGGCCGGTCTTCCGGTTCGGCGGCAGGAAATCGAGTCTGTTCACCCAGTTGTCCGTGTGCACCCTGTAACTGGCTGGAAGAGCATCTACGTGAACCCTGGTGTGTTCTTTTCCTTTTTTTTCCAACGGAGAATATTCTTAATACTTTTCTCGCGTATCAAGGATTTACCAGACGAATTATCGGTGTACCTAAAGCCGAATCGGACTTCATCCTGAACTTCCTCTTCCACCAAATTGGCGAGAACCCAGACTTCCAGGTCCGCTTCAAGTGGGAGGTCAACTCTATTGCTTTATGGGACAATAGGGTAAGTCTTCCGTCTTAAAGGTCAAAGATAACTGACTGATTTTAATCACTCACACTAGGTCGTAACACATTCAGCAACATTCGATTTCTGGCCAGCCACCCGCCACGCCCTCCGTGCCACACCACACGGCGAGAGACCTACTTCCGTGGAAGATTACGAGCGTCAGACTGGGAAAGAAGCCAAAGACAGGCAGCTAGAGATATGGAAGCAACAAGGAGTTAAAGTGGAGCTCAACCATAAACCGAAAACGGCGAAAACACGAGGTTATAACGATTGAGGCATGGGTCAAGGTATCTAGTCTCCTGTTCGCAATGCCTTGTGAACTATGTAACAACTATCCGGCTGACCCATTCAGTGGTGTATCTGTTCTGTACGGCAGAAGTGTATGTCTTAAATAAAATCTATTGTGCAGAGGTATTGATGACACTCGCATGGCAGTTCAGTTTTTAATCCTGCGCAGCACTCAGTTATGTTGCTCATGTTCACGTCTATTTATGAGAAGAAACCCCAAGAATAGAATTGTGTCCATTTGGGCAGTTCATCTACATGTAATTCATCTTCATCTGATGATCATCTCGCGTTACCCGAGTTCCGGAGTCTGGACACTTATCCCATCCGCGCCCACACTTTACTTCGATCAGCAGATCGACTACCCTTGCCAGCGCTCAGATTTGACATGAAGATCTCACACAGTACTCGAAATCATAGTCAGTCTACATATGTCACTTCCGGTAGGTTTAAATGCCGAAGATCGCAGAGTACGGGAAGCCGAAATTTATAGAAGACCACGGCAACTTAGTGGACGGGCTCGCGATTGGCAACGGCTAGAAAGTAGGGTAATGTGTCTAGTACAGCAAAGTGAACATATGAAGCAGTGAAGAGGAGCTACATACAAGCAAAGTTCATTGGATCAGAGGGTATGGTAAATACTTGAGCATGCTGAATAAGTTTTAATGGGATGTGGCGTGAAAAGGCAAACACAAGGCGAAGGGCGTGATTAGGAAAAGACTAATGTTGTAATGAAGGGATGCAACAAAACAGACAAACTATACATGGTAGTCAGAAAGAGTTAAAACGGGGATATAGTGTATCAACCGAGAAAAGACTCGTTTTGGCATGAAGGAAGAATGGGATTCGGAGAAATGAGTCGTGATAGCATTCATCGTGAAGGAGCGTTATGCTGCGAGCTCCTCATGAAAGACTGATGTTGGAGATGGTCAGTGCTTGAATACACACGAGATGATGCTGGGGCTGCAGGCGTCGCCCACGGGGGAGGCGGAATCGCAGTAGTATGTACACTCGAATGAGCCTGGGGAGGCGGAGGCGGGGCACGGTTCGGATCGCTAGGTAGCGTCGACGCGTTCTGATCAGGACCAGGAGCAATAACATTTACGAGCTGGAAGGTACTTTGATGATGCTGTTGTGGCGTTTGCTGCTTGATATCAGAGGGAGAGTTGGGTTCGGACTGCTGCGATCGCGAGGCTTGCTTGGACTTCGCAGCTTTCTCCGCAATGTCTGCTGCCCGGGCAGAGGCACGAAGTGTCTCTAAATCGATATGAGGAGCATCTCCCCCATTCTTGTCTCGTTTCCTGACGAGCTTCGCATAATCTGCAGATAAATCCCAAAGGTATCAAGTCTGATCCATCGACTCCAAGAATGGGTACAAATACGTACGCAGGCCACAAGCATTACAAAGCGTTCTGGCTCCATCTGGGCCTCGTCTCCACTCAGGTGTCTCTCTAATATTACAAGAATGACATTTGCCTGGCGGTGTTGCCCTCTGTTGGATTCACAAAAGGATCATTAGTACAGGAATTTCATTAGAATAGACTGAAAAGTTACCAGACTTACGCTTCTCTTCCTGTACTTGCTCTTTGGTTGTCCAGGAGGACCATTCGCACTGGCCGTTGTCGTAGCACGCTTGGTACGGATGAGTTCCATGTCCTGTTCGGCTGTTGATTGAGGCTTAGAATCCGTCGTAGTAGTCGGGTATTGCTATAATAATGTGCAAGGTGACTAGAGGTCGTAAAGCAAGAGAAAGAAAGGCAGACCTCTGAGAAGGAATTTTGTTCGCTCTGGGGAGCTTCATCTTGTGAAATATCTTCCCAGGGCCTTTTGGGGGGCCGCGGATCGTCTGGCGACTCTTGCATACTTTCCGAGGGAGGCACTCTGCTCGGTTCAGGCTCAGGAGCATTATTTATTCGACGAAGGTCTTCGAGGAGGCGAACAACATGCTGAGCACGTTTTGACATATCCTCTAACTCGGCTTGTGAAGGCTGGGCAAGCAGAAGATTATTTTGCATTTGGGCTGGATAACATACATTAGCAATTGGTCGAAAGGACTTGGAGAAAAAAAGCTTACCATATCTGTGGGCAAAGTTGTATAGGATACCACATTGATTTGAGAGCTTAAAAGCCTCATGAGACGATTAAAATACATTCAGTAAAGTTGTATTCTCACTTCAGACATCGCATCTGCACGGCCAGAGGGCATCCGCTCAGGTTCACTTGTAGTCGCTGGGTAAGCTGGTCGGGTATCGATGTTGGTTGGAACAATGGCAGTTGTCCGAGCAAAGGGAATCGGTTGCTGCGGCTGCTGAAACTGGTGTTGCTGCTGCTGCTGCTGCTGCTGTGGTTGTGGTTGTGGTTGTTGTTGATGTTGATGCTGCTGTTGATGCTGCTGTTGAGGTGTGTGCTGTTGAGGTTGTTGTGGAGGTGCAGAGGGTGGGTGTTGTAGATGATGTTGAGGTACCATATACGGAGGGTTAGTGGGTATCGGTGCTGGAGTCTGTTGATGATGGGACTGCATATGAGGCGGGGGCTGCTGTACATGTTGCTGGGGTGGTTGAGGCGGAGGAGGGTGCTGATGAGGTGGAGGGTGTTGTGGTTGCTGACCCCATGGGTCTTGTGGGGGGGGAGCCGAAGGCGGTGGACCAGGAGAAGGATAAGGATTTGAGTGCGTGGGCTGAGGTGGGTGCTGTTGGTGAATCACAGAGGCTCGGGGTGGCATGTACTGATAGGGAGGCGCATAATTAGGATGAGCCGCTACAGGCATAGGGTGATGGTGGATCTGTTCATGGGGAGGTGGAGGTGGAGGTGCTGGTTGTACAGAATGGTTTGGGGGCCCAGGGAGGCTTGCAGGGACTTGATGGTAAGGGCTATTGGCCGGGGGTTGAGCCGGGGGGTAAGAAGTATATTGGGGATGTGCATAGGTAGCCTAACGAGAACGATGCCGTCGTCAGCAAAAAAGTGTCCAAACGAAAAAATGCCAAGTTAAAAAAATTACATGAGAGCTACGGGGTTCGCGAGACTGTGCGACATGGGACGAGGAATTCCGAGGCCTCTTTGCCTGGTTTGGAGAATGCGGTGGTTCTTCAGTACGTTGTTGGTTGCCCATATTGACGGAACCTTGAACAGAGGTAATCTGGGCAGAAAGAGGCATTCCTGGATGGACGTAGCCGCCATTTTCGTGCTTGGAAGGATATTCGACTTTGAGAGTATTTTCGTGGCCGGCGGATAAGGGGGGTGTGAGCTGCTGGTGAGTGGGAGGTGGATTTGAGGGAGGATTTGGACGACTCCATGCAGAGACATGGCGTGAATTGGAAGGGTGATCCTGCTGGGCAGGGGCTAGGTCGGCAGAAGGAACGGGCTGGGGTGCTGGCGCTGTTCCGTTGGGAGAGCGGTACTGGAAGTTGAGGTCCTTGAGGGAGGGAAGGCGGAAATCACTTTGAGAATTTTGGGGAGGCGGGTGGAGGGAATATCTGGGATGATGTTGGTGAGCGGAAGTCATAGGAGGAGTGGTTCAGAGTTGGATCGGCCAGACAGAGATGGAGATCAGAACGCCTTTGTTTTTCAATCTCGGTCTGTCAGTTCTATCTCCCGATGACGACGGATCTTGAGCGGCCAGATACCGCGATTTCGCGCTACCCCTCTCCACTCCCTTTTTTTGCGAGGAACGAGGGGAGAAGAAGAAAGGAAACAACGGAGAGAGGTGCAGGAAGAGGAGGAGGAGGAGCTCTGGATCTCGGTTGGGCGGAGTACGAAACAAATGGGTGCCATATCGGGAGATCCCTTCCGTCCTTGCTCCTTCCTCATGCCATCCTGCTGCCTGCCTCCAATCTGATTCTACATCGGGCTCGATGAGATCGCTCAATCTTACGTACTTCCATCTGCGCTGAATCCCCGATGCCTCTCTCCATCCCCGTCCTATCTTCCCTCCCAGACTCCCTCAATCCTTCAGGCGTACCCACACCATTCATCTCAGCCCAGCGTGATCATACACGTGGAATAGGTAGCTGACTGGCTGTGCCTGATCAGGGTCAAGTCCATCAACCTTGAATTCCAAGATCATTCCCAGATGCATGCTCATCTATGTTCCAAGATTCCACATAATCCCCACTTCCGCCAAAGAGGCTTGCATGTTGTACTGCTATTTCTGGTCTTTCTATCCATAAGCTGTCCAATGATAGTGGTCCTTGAGGTCAGAAAGGAGGTGCTTATTTTTGCACTCTCATCACTTTGTGCACAACTATCTTATTATCGATAAGGTCAGATTCACGTTCAATTAACCACGGTTTCTCAACTTAGATTAGAATTCAGATCAGATTGTGCCGGCCAATTGCTACCGGGTACACCCTGGTTCCCGAACTTGAGCATATCAGAATGTCTCCAGTCAGTAGGGCGCGATATGCATGTTGTGCTCCTACGATACGGATCACATCACCCTGCGGTTCCTTGGTATCTCTCTTGTTAGGTGGCATTCATCCTTAATTCTCTGTTGAAAGCCTTTTCTTGGAATATTCACGCCGCAGAATACGGACGTATCAATTGAATCCAGGGACCAGGTAATCTATGGAGAAAACGTACCAGTACACTGGTCTCGGTGGCACTGCCCACGATTACACGACGATTACACGTTCTTTGTAGGTTCCTTTTCTGGTCATCATGCCATCGATGTCTATCTCGTTCGCTTGCTTAACCCTGCGCTTTGTCTTTCCAAATCTGTAGTAATCGTGATACCGCATAGCGTTCTCCATCCCCATGGGGAAGTTCGATGACATAGGTCTGTACGAAATCGCCAAATGCCGGCAAATGCCAGTCTTCCCTCAACTCCAGATCTCAAGCCTCCTGAGGAGCATACTAATCAGTGCGTCGGACGTTCTCGTCCTCACGATATATCAAATGATGCTGTCCAGCTCAAATTGCCCATTGAAGGTCCAAAAAAATTATTTTCGAAATGTACATTGATCCAATAAAAGACGGAAGAACACCCAGTACTTATCGCTGACGTCTTTGTGAAAAATAGCAGGTATATTTTAGGTCAGCCCTTCGCCAAACGGAGTGACATAAACACCGTCGTTTCACTCGCCAGCGACTCCAAGCTCCGAGTGCTCGATATACAAAATTGTTCAACGAGGCGCCTGTCAGAAGGCAGGGTATTAGCTCCCGAGCATGGCCGTTGCATATCATATCAATCAAAAGCCCTTCTATACCCTCGAGGGATTTCATTCGCCCTTCATAGTAGAAGGTGGCCGCCGGCCCTGGACATGAGGACAGTTAAGCGCACCCGTGCTCCAACCTCATGCAATCGATTTGTGTACATATGGGAAAAGTGTACAGGCAACGACCGATTCTTAACCCATTTAGCGACGCCTAAGTAATGAACAAACGAAAGTAGTATGTAGTTCTTCGCCCCAATTTTATAACCACTTAGCTCTTCGGACTGGGGCTGGTGTCATGTATTTAAAAAAAGTATCAATAGGAACAGCACTATAAATTACAAGCAAAAGACCAAGAATAACTGTACATGTGTTGTACAACACCCTATGCAGTCAAGCACTCGTAAACTGGAGACCGGTTCCAGCTGCAGGATGAAAGTAAGAAAGGCTACTCCAAGTAAAGTTTGAACAGTTGGTATCTTACCTGAATTGCCTGATCTACTTTTTGTATATTTTGGTTTGACCGGATGGAGAGGTGTACTTTGCATCACCCTTTCCGTTCTCGAAATATGTCGATCTGTCAGGGTTTTTATAGTAGTAACTATCATCCCTAGTAGGAGGTTGGTGCATTTTGAGCTGCTCGGCGCTATAGGTGAGGCACCCAGATGCACTTGTTAGAATAATGATAGCCAGTATCTCCGCTATCGGTTTGTCTGCTGCACCAGTGATTTCCCTGCCAAAGTCAAAGCTCGTTCTGAGCAGTGTTGAGGGGCAACGAAGGGAAGAACCCGACCTGACTGTTGGTACCACTGCCTGTGTATTTAAAATCTTGGGAGGAGGTATTATCTGGCATGGCTTATGGTTTGTAGATGGTAGAAAAGAAGAAAAAAGGTAGACAGTGTCGACACGCCTTTAAATAGTAGAGGCAGAGTCCGCGTGACGTGACATTTTGTGTAAGTATAGCCTGGCTTCTTCTATTGTTCAACCTCAAATGCCTACATATTTGCCATTATTGAATCATACAAGCAGCAAATATCTAGTAAATATGAAGCAGGAAAAGTTCCGAGTCCGAGAATTTTTTCATTCAGATCATGTGATCTAATTTACTAAATATATTATACAGGCGCAACGTTCGCGTCGCGTCGCGCTTTGTGCTTTGATCGCTTGAGTCAGGCACACACACACTTAATATCAACCATATAGAAATGTACTTGATCAAAATTTAGTTGACAGTTCTACTCCGCTGCAAATTGTGTGACGCCCTTTGATTCCTGGCCGAGCACTTTGAGTTGTCCCAACGGTAAGTATGCCTTTAGGCTCTATTTGGGCCCCACATTAGTTATCATCGGCCTCCGACTAAACTTCCACTGAAAATTTTCAAAAAAATTTGGAGACTTTAAGGACCTTAACCCCAAAGTTAGAAATTGGTGGTGCTACTGGTGCATGGCTGCATTAATGTACCTTTGCCTGGTGCCTGTTCAAATGGCAAATCGGTCACATTATCGAACTGCCAAATAACTTGTTTACCCATTCAAAAGCATAGTGATGATAGGCTACAATAATGATTGAATAGCAATAACGTTCAATGACTCAACTATGCTCACTCTACTAGAAAAGCTGGAAGTCTCATATTTAGGTAAGCAAAGGTAAGGTAATGTTGGAGGTCATCTCACCAGCATTATCTACTTTCCATTAGTCTTGGTCTGGCCAGAAGGAGAAGTATATTTTGCTGAGCCATTTCCGTCATTGTAGTATTTGGAACCGTTGGTGTTCTGGTAGTAATAACTCCCATTACTAAAACATTGACTCAGTAGTGTTTCAGCTTAGTAGACGAAAGATAAATACCTATTAGAATAGTGATATCCACTGCCTCCGTCATTCCCTTGCCTGCTGCAGTAGTGATTACCCTTTAGAGGGATGAAGGCGGACCATCGTAATCAGTGAGTACTAAAAGTACAAGCCGATGTCAAGGGCGTAGTATGGTGAAACTGACCTGGCTGTTGGTACCGCTACCAGTGTAGGTGTATCCCTTGGAGGAACTATTGTCGGGCATGATGATGGTTGAGGAAAAAGAATGGTCACAAATTTATGTAAATAAATAGGGGAGTATGCAGCACGTGATGTAACATGTCGCGTTAACTTTTTCTCGTGGCAGTTACCAGTGCTTGGCCAATGGCTATCCAAATGAATAACTCGGGAGGGATTTTTGTGTAATTATTTGTGTTTCCTGCACTGCCTGTAAGTGACGGGATGAGTACATTATAGCTGTTGCCATTTTTGAATTGTTTGTCTAACACATCGCAGTGGCTGTGCAGTGTGCATCTTCCAATTGTCTTTTCGACTTAACATGGCGGAAGCACCCCAAACCGACGTTTCTCGACCATCCGCTCTTCCTACGGCACACTTATTACACCGTGTAATTCCCCAAAACATTGTTGATCAAAATTCTGCGGAATACCTAGATGCAATCGAAGAAGAATGGAACAAGAAAGTCGACATGGAAGTAGAGACTCTCGTAGACGGCATGGTAGACCTTGTCAGTTTGGCCTCTGTAAGCCCTTTTCACCCAAGCGCATCTATATAGTAGTTCACCCTCTGTCTAGATTACAGATAAGGATAAGTTTCGTGTTGCACAGGAATCATTCCAGGCAGAATCGCGTGCAGAATCTATGGTCAGCTCCGTTTTTGTGAAGTCGGACTTTGTTCTTAACAAAGCGAAGATACGCGCTGCAAACTCATTGCTCTCTATCACTCATTCCATGAAATTATTGCTACTACTATCTGACGAAGCTCAAATAGCCCATCGGCGCGACGCAGAGCTGAAAGTAGTCCAAGAAGAAAAAGACGAGGCCAAAGCAAAAGTTGCAGTTCTACTAGACGAGCTATTGAGAAAGCCAACCGGTGCCTAGGAACATATTCCTCAAGTGCGTACGCTCGTTTATTTAATTTATAATGCTACAGACACTATTTACGAAGTGTGTACAGGCGACTTTCAACCTGCAAAGTTAATCGGAATCGTCAGTCTTCATCACTTTCAGGTTGATTGATCGACGAAACGCGTCCACCAGCTTCCTTTCCTATGTTCTTCGTCTTTGTTCTTCCATCTCGCAATCTTTCCAGACCCGACTGGATGCTCTTCACGTGGACTTCGACGGGAATAGTCATTCCAACAAGTTTGGTGTTGCTACAATACTGTAACGAGGCTGGCTTCCTATATTGTCCCAACTTTCTGAGAAACAGTGGGTTCCTTCCGAATTTTCGAAGACTTCCGACTGTCCCTTAGTTTCGTCCAGAGATCTACAAGAAGCTCCTTTTTCGCTGATACAAGCGATGAATTCTTGTATGAAATAAACTCTTGTAGGTTAGCTAGCTGGTCCTCGAGTGCGTGTAGGGCTTGATAATTTACTTCCGCTTGTATAACGAGACCTTCCATGTTGTCCGCAAGAGCATCTATCGTTTTGTCAAATGCCTCTGCTAAGCCTACAGTTTCTTCCAGTGCGAATTCCATGGTACGAGATTTGCAAGTGACGAAAGGTGCCCTCCTGCATTTTGAGCACTTTCAATCTAGAGAAGTGCAAACTCGTTCATAACCATGATACTGCACTGTCATCAGTACGTAGCATGGAGAGAAGTTTAGTTCACTTACCTGTCCACAGCCCCGCCAACCTTCGACGTAAACTTCTGCATACCTCTGCCCACTTTCTCGACATCGTAAAGATATTCGGTCAGAAAAGTACTTAAAACATCCCTCGTTTACAAATCACTCACTCTGATTTGAAGGCGGTTAAATCCTTTGTCGCCACTTCTGTTTTCTTGATTTTCAGTGACAATGCGGAATCGCCAACTACTTCGTCCATCAATTGCCCGAAAGTCTTGCTTTGTGAATCAACTGATTTTGAATAATAAACCCACTGAGAAACTCGTCTTCCGGACGAAAGATTGGGGACCAAGGAGAGGCACATCCGTGAACTCGAAATTCTGGGAATCATGCATAGCGGGAGAAATACTGTACTAACCGTATGGGAGACATACCCCATGATGAAACTAAGCAGCCAAAGGAATAACAAAAATGATAAAGGAAGTGAATAGCGCTCAAGACGTCTAGCTTGTAACGGGTCGTGAAAGCAGCGCTTTTAACTGTTCCATCAACTACCGCTTCTCTGGAGAGAATAGGTGCCAAAGGGTAATTCTTCTGAGGTTTCTCGATTCAACATCGACGTAATCGTCTGCTAAAGGGTAGCTTTTTCCCTTAGAATTGCTCCCGCCAGTTCAGTGGGCCTGGTCTTGCCTGTAATAGGAGCTGCATTATGTTGTTGTGGAACGAGGTTGAATTACCTTCCATATTCCAGAATGTGAGATGACAGGTTGCAAAAAGCCGAATGAATATAATATCGATCCACCGTAGGCACACATTCATACCGACCAGAATAACGACATCTCAATGGGAAATGGAGCTGTTGTTCGATTTTTAATCGTCTGAGGTCGAACAAAAATTGCATGTCGCTGTAGGCCTAATCACATTGAATCATATCACGGTTACTGACGTCCTTGCACGCACAAGACCGCTCAACAAATAACAAGATCGGTCAATAAAGCAGAAACGGCGCATGGTTTTAGAAGTCTGCCCATAACAACCACACAGCAGAACACATTGATCATCTGTAAGTGACAATGTCAATATGAATGCTTCAAAGCTGGGATATAAGTATACTCAATGCAGTGTGCAAACTTTGATGAGAGATGAGAAAGTGGACGAATGAGGGTTTCGAGAGCCGACTAGATATCCCAAAAACGGTAAGAGAGCGGCGAATCCATGACCAAGAAGTTAGAACTTACCAGGTTCCCAAATACTGCACAGTTACGTTCTATAGACCAGTGCAAATATCCCAACTGTTGCAGTCTAGCATTCTAAACTCCCATTGAGGAAATAGGACATTAACATGACTTGCGTGTCATGTCGTGTGAGCGCGCTTATATAGATAGATGAGGCAAGTGGCTGCTAATGCAGAGAAAACGTAATGAAAATAGATACATATATTATAGACCCCCGGTAATGAGAGGTTCAGAGGAGCTCTTTGTCGTTGTAGGGTGCTTGTCGCCGGAGAGGCCTTGATAAAACGAGTTCAGAATGCTGTCATGAAGTAATTACTTGATCAATATACAAACAAAAAGTACCAGAGCCAGGAGCACATGCCTTACACGCCTTTCCAACTTATCCAAGAGTGCTACAGTCGCCAACGTCGCACATCGACGCGCCCCGTTATGCGCATGCGTGTCCAGACTCCAGACTTGAGCGTTATGATGCACGGTCTTGTCTCTGTCGTAGCAGTTACAGTTTACAACAGCATGTTATGCATAAGGGTTCGAAATAAAAGGCTCTCATGCTGCAGGACAAGGGGCAAATAGATGAACAAAGTGGTGGTCGTGGCGACCCGCGAGAGAGATATCGTCACATGTCCGCGACAAGGGAGCTGGCGAACTCTCGCTCTTAAGCTTCAGTTCTGCCTTATTCGATTGGTGAGGCAAGATTTCTCAATATCAACAAGAACATCTACAGTTACGTGAGTGATGAGGCTCCCAGGCCTTAATTTCTATATGCGCGCTCACTGATCACTAATAAAATTGCTACACATAATGATACATAAAAAATGCGTACAAGCCTCTTTCGACTAGCGAAATCATCATACACCTTCACCGCTTTCCGGTTCATCGATCAACAAAACGCGTCTAACAGCGTCCTCCGACAATCTTTTGGCTTTCGTTCTTCCTTCTCGCAATCTTTCCAGACCCATGTGAATACTCTTCATGTGGACTTCGACAGGAACATTCGGTCCAACAAGATTCGGTTCTGCAACGCGCTCTCGCATGTCTTCCATGTCTTCGCTCATAGTTCGTAAAACCTGCAATGCTGCAACCACGTGAACAAGAGCTTGCTTCCTATATGTTCCCAACTCTCTAAGAAGCACTAAGTGGCTGTCAAAGTTTCGAAGAGTCTTTCGATTGCCCCCTAGTTTCGTCCAGAGATCTGCAAGGAGCTCTGTCTTCGCTGACGCAAGCGAGGAATCTTCACGTGAAATAAGCTCGTGTAGGGTACCGAGTTGTTCCTCGAGTGCGTTCAGGTTTTGATAATTTGCTTCTGCTTCTAGAATGAGGCGCTCCATGTTGGTCGAAAGGACATCCATTGCATCTTCAAATGTCTTTGCTATGATCATATCAAGTTTCTTCCTACGCGACTTCCCCGGTACGAGACTTGTAAGCGACCAAAATGATGGTTCTGCGTTCCGTGCACTTTCGATAGATAGGAGAGCAAATTCATTCATAGCCATGATACTGCGCTATGATCAGTACCGACACGGGGAAAAGTTTGGGTCACTTACTTGTCCACAGCTCCTCCAACCCTCGATGCAAATTTTTGCATTCCTCTGCCCACCTTCTTCGAATCGTGGACAAACTCGTCCAGAGAACCCACCAAAGCGTCCCTCGCTTTCAAATCACTTATTTTGATCAGAGCAATCAAATCAGTTGTCGCCATTTCTGCTTTCTTGATTTCCAGCGCTAAAGCGGAATCACCAACTACTTCGTTCATCAACTGTCCGAAAGTTTTGCTTTGTACGTCGACCAATTTCGGATAGTCTGCCCATTGAGAAACTCGTCTTCCGGACGAAAGGTTGGAGGCCAAAGAGCGGCACATCCGTGAACTTGAAATTCCTGGAATGACGCATATCGGAAGAAATACTGTGCGAAGTGTCTGTGAGACTTGTCCCATGATGAAACCAAGCAGCCAAAGGAACAACAGAATTGATAAAGGCTTGCGAAGGAGGTGAATAGCGGTGCTCAGGACATCCAACATGTAACGGGTAGTAAAAGCCGCGCCTTGCAATGTTCCATCAACGACCGCGTCTCTGGACAGAGTAGGTCGATCGCTGATGGTGGGGCGGATGGAAGGGATAGTCTTGGATAGTGATGGTGGCGGAAGGGAGGATTGCTTGCGAGGTGTATGCGCAATACGTGGTGTGAATCTTCTTCTTCTAGGAGTCGACCGTACACTAGACTCGCCTGAGGTGGTTGGCCGTTCCACTGGTCTCTTGCCGTCTGACTTCGTCGGCAGCTCAAGCTCATCTTCCCAGTCTGTACCTTCAGATTCGATGTCATCGTAATCGTCCACCAAACGGAAAGAAGTTTCCCCATTCTTCTCTAGATGTTTGGGAGTTGCTCCCCGGGAGCCATTGGACCTGAGCCTGCCAGCAATGGGATGCTGCGTCATGTTATCGTGAAGCGAGGTGGAAGTAGCTTCAAGTTCCACAATCCACATTCCTATAACCACTATTTTTATAGCATGGTACAGCGCATGCAGGTACGAGCACGAGATTAGTTATGTGCCTAAAAAGTGAGGTTCTTTCAATGAAATGAAATGCTTCAAACGGGGACTGTATCAGCATACTTTAAAGTTCACATTCCAAGCACCCTCCCCGCGTTTCACTAAAGACTGATCATGTGACGTAACTACAGGAAATCAGTTAAGATATATTGCATAAAAATCAAGTCTTCATTCACTCATTATCGTACACTACTACAAAATATCTCGAAAGGATGTTAGGTAACTGACAGGGAACCTGGAAAGAAATAATTCTAATTCTCCATCAGGAATCGATTACTACACATCTATCGTAATTGCCTAAAAGCATGTTAGCATCGAGCGAAGGCAGACTTGATTCATAAACATACCGTTCTGATTGGCTCCCCACCACTGCGGGAAGAGGTGCGATTTACCAGAGGCGCCGAAAACTGCAAAGGAAAGTATGAAGACCATAACCTACAACCATCATGAGTAATCAAACCACACGCAGTTATAGTGAACGACGTTACCTGAGTTCCTCCGTCTAGGGCAGCGGCAAGGATGTAATTATACTTGGTGAACCAGCGTGGGTAACGGGTTCGCAACCACCATTGAGAAACCCAGGCAATTGAGAAGTAGGAGAGGATTGACGAGTTGATACCGACGCAGAGCCATCCAATGTAGTAACTATTGTGAAATACTTAGCCCAAAGGGATACGCAGCACCAATAACAGGGGCACGAACCAGATCACGGGTGTGTATAGGTAGTCGGCTCGTAGCCTGGGCCATAATTTGTGTAGGATCCAGAAAGGAACAGGTACGAGGAATCCAATCAAATATGCCCAAGCAACGAACTGGTATCGTTTTCCGATGGCGAACAGTTCGTGGCTTGATATCACGGACAATATAAGCATTTACAACGTATCAAAGGAAAGAAGGCATTACCTAAGACCTCCCCAAGCAATAGCTTGTGAGTTATATTGCTGAGGTTGCTGCCCTGACCAGATATTCGTGCCTTCAACAGACAAAAGAATGTCCCTTTGATTGTCGATGATGGAATTCATCAGGACTTGACCAATTCATGAGTAACACACCATTGTTCATTATCGCATGAAACAGACGAACCAAAGTTTAATATACTGCCCAACAAGGTGCCAAAGATTTGAGCAGTGAAAGCGGCACGCGGAGGTAATTTTGTATCTATAGGATCCCAAGGACATCAAAACCATGCGTATCCAGAAAATGGAAAGCAACCTACATTGAGCAATTTTGAGATCTTTCAGCAACAATTGAGCCTGGGTCACGGAGTCTAGAAAGGCGCATATAAGAACAGCATTACCACCTGTAGAACCATCAAGCTTACTATAACCAAACAGGACGAAGTACATGTTTGCCATCGGTTTGCCAGGATGGATGAAGCCACCGATCATCTATCGGAAACAATTTGGTAAATTGACATGAATGAGTTAGGCAAGTTACTCCATACCTGGATAAATGGTTGAATGATAAACTGCAGACCGGTAATAGCATACAGAGCGCCAAAGAAAACGATGGAGATCGTGGCAAGAAGGACACTGATAAGGAAACCCCACCTTTACATAGACGCGTTAATAAGATGAACTAGATTACTTGTGAGAATGCATTTCACCATGGCAGAGTGGAATTGGTCTTGTAAATAATTACAAGGGCCATGATCACGGATACAAGCAATGTCACCCAGTACCAGCTGTTGGGAGCATCAGGATACTGTAGAGAAATTGATTAACAGATAGGAAAGGTGCGTTCTGTAATCCGCCATACCTTCAGCATCTCACGGTAATGGGGGTCGAGATTTTCGTTGTCATATTCATCATCTCTATTGCCATCGTCTTGCCAGAATCTCCAGTTGAACTTTTTCCACGACTTGCGTAATTCAGCCGGGGTGAGCCACACCCAGGCACTCCTCAGGTCGTCACGATTCCAGATAAGCAGATGAGCGAATGTGGCACCCATTCCAAGGTTAGTCGTAAGCAACTGCACAACCCAGGTTCCAGCATAGAATGGCTAGGAAATTGAATGAGAAAAGATGATTTGAATAACGACAAAAATTACACAAAAACACCTACCAGTCCTTGCTGGGCAAGCAGTTCCGGGTCAACTTCAAGCTTGTCATTCAGGATGAGAAGCTGGTCATAAACAGTTCCATTTGCATAGAATAACTCTTGAGAAAGCTAAGAAAAAAATGCAAGCGAAAGATTATTGAACAGTGCGGAGTGCCTGTCAACCTAACGACTTACGAAGGCGAAACCCTTGGAGTCCCAGATATTATTGTAGTAAACGGCGACGAAAACGACCCTATTTGGCAGATGGAGAGAAGATTTGAGATACCAACGCGACTGAAATGGGAATCAAGCCATACATGCACAGGATATACCCAATCAAATTCGAGAACTGCGCACGCAATGGAATGGCCATAGGATTGTAACCTGCTATGGCTAAGTTTCAACCGCTCAAATGAATGATGGCCAAACATTACCTCCAGAAATATACTGCCAGTCAAAACAGATAGACAGCAAACCAAGGCCTTCATTTCCATTAGACCCTCCGAAGATCCTCGTAAAGTCTGAAGAGGACTGGTTTGCAAGGCAGAAGATGGAAAAGCCTGTGAGCAAGGGAAGATCCATTCGGGGAAAAGTTCCCAGATGAAAATTCTGTCCACAAATGGATTAGTGAAATGGGATAATAGTTGCAGCGCTGTCATTACCCAAAGAATGCTATCCAGAACAGACGGAGTTTCTTCTGCGCTCCAGAGGCGTCTTTGAATAAAGCATCGAACATGGAAACTAGAGGCAGGTTTGATGGGTACAACATCTTGGACGGGTAGAGAAGGACATCTAAGGGAGCATCAGCGGTCAGACGAATGATGTATAAAAAATAATTTGATATTACTTCTGAAAAGCCCTCCGATGCCGTAGCCCAAAAGTTGACTGGAAAACAACAAACTATGAAGAGGTCGATAAGAAATTGTCGCTTTAAAATGGTTAGCCAACATACAATATACTTGCTCCTGGGTTTGGGGTGATGTTATAGAAGAGACGCTGTACAGCGAGTACTTCCGTTCCAAGAGCCGAATTAGCAGCAGCACTGGCCATGATGACTATGAAGGCATTCTCCTTTTTGTTGAAGGGTTGCTGGGAGAATGTGTTAGAGAGAGTTAAGGAACGAACGGATTGGACCTACAGGATTAAGGAAGCGGAAAAATCCACGACTAGGGATTGCAGTTTCCATCGCGATACCCAATACGTAAGAGATTATAGCCAAGAACATGGTGGACACTAAAACCGTTTGCTATACGTCTGTCAGGAGACGTCAAACAGGGAAAATAAATCGGAGGCTCACAGGTTTGAAGTAGTAAATCTGGGCTGGAAAAACAGATAGATCTTGAGAAAGCCTCTAATGTCGAGAACGATTTTGTTGACTTACCAAGTACACCACCGAAAGTCGAAAGACCCAGGCCAATGATAAAAGCTCGGACAGTCCATGGATTTAGAGTCGGGTCGTCCTGGACAGTAATGACATGGGTAGCGATGTCTCGTTCACTCTCCAAAACACCAAAATTGCCGTCCTCCTCGTCCAACACTTCGACCTGCTTTAGGTCCTTCTTCTCATCGATAGAAACCTGCTTCTCGTAGTCAAGACTGGGTGGGGTACCAGGTTCTGCTGCCATGACTTCGAAGAAAACCTAGAGTTCAAGGCAGGCACCCTGGAACTTGGAGACCCATGATTCAGCGAAAGACCTGCGTCTTATAGGACGATAAGCTGGCCGTATGGAAAATGTACCCGCCGCGAAGCACGCTTGAGGAGAATTCTAAGAATACTATCTTCATCCCATGCCTAAAATTAGAGGGACCACTGTGAAATGACAGAATACACCATGAGGAGCACATTGCTGAAACGAAGACATTATTTTGGGGAAGTGAAAGGGGAAGAGGAGCCAGGATACATGCGCAGGCGGGCAAAGTTCCCGAGGGGCTGAAAGTTACAATTTTGTCTCACTCACACAAACAGATTCGAGCTCAACATCGTCAGTTTTGTCTGATGCCTTGAGCGCTACAGACCGGTCGCCAGATCATATATGGAAGAGTCAAGAGCTATGAGGAAGCTACCTCATCGTTATAGTGATGGCCATGAGATTCAAAACCTTGGTCAAATATGTCGGAGTCCCATGAGGTCGAAAACAGTGCCGAGTCCCTCCAGGCCCCCTAGCTCCGAGATAAAGCAAGTCATCGTGGGGTAAAAAAAATTGAAAGGCCAAGACAGGTGCAATGCACTAAGATATCCATAAGGTGAAGTCAAAAATTCGAATGCATGTACGGGCGCGGTGTAAACTTGGAATAAGAGCGAGTCTAGAGATAAAGTAGCTGTATTGAGGGAACCCCCTGCCCCTGTAGTAGTATCAATCAACCAGGGTATGTACTGGTGGCATGGACAGAGAATGGATTCTGCATTGAACTTGCAACTCACCAACTCTGCAGGGGTCAACTGGTCACACAATGCCTCTGATTGCCACAGACGCCACTCTCCACCGTCGGCTTTACGCTTCGTCAGGATTCAGTGCAGTCGTGTTCAATGTGCAACCATAGATAACCGTGGTGCCCGAGATAACGCTTCCTTCGGGAACGGGACGGCTTGCAAGTAGTCAGATTAAAACATTCTCAATTTAGACAAATCGCGGCACGGCTTGTCGTCGGGGTGAATTGCAACACTCTAGAGCCCTGTATTTAGCCTGTATTAGCCTGTATGTAGAACACTGATGACGCTACAAATTTTGCCTGACGTATGTTGAAATGTCGTCTCACCAACTCATGATTTTTTGCCTGAACAAATTCATCATGATGCAAGGCGCGCCGCCCGATTTTAAGGATTGGCACTGTCCGAAAGTCGGTTGACGCCTGATGAACCGACGAGCTGCGCTGAGCCATCAAAACATATAAATCCGGGGAACAATGGGACGGGAAGGTTCCCGTGCAAGTCCCATAATCGTGGAAGGGTCCTGCGTATGACTCGGTGAAAAGACAATAAGAAAGGTACATAAGGTAAGCGGCGTGGCCATATTTAGCAAAAACGTGACTGTTGATCGACGTGAACTGGCTCGCCTTCTAAATAGGCACCTCTCCTTCGAGCATTAGATGGTCCAAAACGTAGAAGACAATAAGAAAAATTGCGGCTCGCAAGATGTCTCTAATTTCCCCGACCATTTGCTGCTCTTACCCAGTGCTCTCATCTTTCTTCAGTTTCCACTTGTTTCCCTTCGATATCTCTTTCTTCGCTCTCCTCCACAGTCAGAAAGATCACTTCAAGGCTGTAAGCGCAGACCTTTCTAGAGCAAGGTAAGCATCAAATTTCATTCTAAAGTATCTCATACGATGGATCCTCTTTGCGATAGGGGAATCATCGTTTCGTCTTGCTAACGACCTTGCCATCCTACGCCTATGCAAGATGTTGTTAGCTGAATTTGTGGGTCGCAATCTTTGACAAACGTCCAAGAAGTGACTAACTTACGCCCTCCAGGGCACTAATCATGGGCCAGATACCGGTTTGCCTTCAGATGCAAGTTCTGAGCTATAGGTTCTCTTATTGAAACTAACTGAGGAATCCAACTAGCAATATAAGAGGGCTGTCCTTCGTGCACCACCCTCCTGTTTCTCGGTAGAATTTCTCAATCCCTCAAAGTCAAGTGAGTATATGAGCCACACGTGATTGCCTGGTCCTAATGGCATTTCTTACAGGAGGAAGCTATAATCATGGCATGCGCATCACGCCTGTCATGACTGACGACAGTGCATCTCTTTCCTCCCGTTCCTCTCGTGGAAGTCAAACCGAATATGAAGTCTGGCGTAGATGGGAAGATTGTCTTTGGCTTCAAGAAACTTTGGAGTCTGAATATGGGCGAGCTGCTCGTGAAAAGAAAGTTCGCCTCCAGCAAGGAAAAGGCGTCAAGAATTTCAATGGCATCTACAAAACCGATATGGCCTCGTCCTGGGAATCCCTTCCTCCAGGCCCAGACCCTAATTCAGTTGCTCAGGACATTCATCAGCATTTGCCAAAGCTCAGCAAGAAAGGAACGCTTTTCAGAGCCAGTCAGTCCACTATCGAGAATCGACAGAAAGAATTTCGCAATCTCGTAGAAACATTATTTTCAGATAGTATGCCCGCTCTGATCCAGGAGATTCGTGCCAGTAACATCGTCACGGATTTTTTTGGCCTCTGGAGGAGAGATTTCGACCTTCTTGAGAGCTCCGAGAAAGGCAGACGCAATTCCCTCACAACAAGCGTCTTTACTTCATACTTCTCCGAATCCAGTCCGGCTCTGACAAGCAAGTCACCAGAGCGCAGTTTACGATCCTTACCCAATTCTCCTGCCAAGCATCCCTCGAGACAGCGCACTTCCTCGGAACGCTGCCGCTCTCCATCTCAATCCACTAGCGACGTATCCGAAGTATCTCGTTATCCGGCATCCAGCAGGACTAGTACTCACAGTACTGCGACAAATGCAACCCATAAGCCTCGCCGCCGTGCACTTTCTGTGACATCCTCCGACTCGTCTTCGACCCACTCTGATGGAAGCTCAGACAGTGGTTGGACAAGTTCAACAACTCCAGCTATCGTCGAAGACGTGCCAATTGTATTTGGGCACAACCCCAGCAAGAAAACGACAGGCCGAGCTCCATCTTAGAAGTTTTACCAGAGGAGCGAGAATTGCTGGCGAAATCGTCGGACGGTCACCTTGCGGTCCCCATTCAAAGAAGGTCAAGAGCCTCGACAGTTGAGCGAAAGGCTAACCGAAGCTGCCAGATTGTGGGATTGCCTCCCGATCGACAGAGTACACCGGGTAAAGTGCCTCCAAAATTATTCATCTTCCTGTCTAACAAAGGGTTCCAGATCAACGCAGGGAATCATGGCAAACAGTTTCATCACTAGACTCGAATGTCAACGTCCTGTTAGAAGGACTCGAAATAAGTCTACCTCATCCCATCAAAGAGGGGAAATTCCGAGCCTCTATCGCCAGTATCTCAACATTTATGACAACTGACTCTGCGGAAGCAGTCATTCCTCAAGCGTCCTCCAAAGATAGACAATCCACTCAATCCCGACTTCGTATTTCTACTCCCTTGTCTATTTCGGATTTCTCGATTTATACCGATGCGGATGACGACTGCAACTCTATTATAGACGCATTCCCGCGCCCTGTTTCCTACATGCCTCAGATGTCGGTCAATCGACTGGGTACCCTTTTAGTCAATCAAGATGCCGATCTACCGTCTAGTCCTGAATCTACCCGAACCTCTTCTGACCCTCCCCCTTCACCCACAAACACAGTGTCGACGTCCATCAGCATCTCTACAACTGCAGCGTCTATCTCTACTATGGCCACTTCAGACTCGTCGCCAGGCTCACTTGCCATCAAAGCCGCTCTTGGTTCGTCCATTATAATGCTCCGCGTTCCCCGAGAGATATCTCTATCCGACGTTCGGCAACGACTCTACAACAAATTTGTTGGACAGGAAGGTATTCCGTTGTCGCAATCTTTTTCTGTTGCCTTCATGTTGTCCGCTTCTCAATCATCGCCTGAGAAGCAACGCTCACGCTCCGCCTCTGTCTCCTCGTTCGATAAGCAGGAGTTGGTCTTCGTTGACAGCGATTCGGAGTGGCATAGTCTTGTCTCAAGTTCGCCAAGTAGCAAAATCAGCTTGCGCATTTTTGATTCTTCGCATTGATTTGACAATGACTGTGCCCAATCTTACATTACTCGATCCATTTAGCTATTTTCGACATCTTTATTCTTTTTCGTAAACCCATCTAATTTGGGCCTTCTGCATGCCTTTTTCGGACCGTTCACCCACTCTACCTTCACCAAATTACTGACATTGGTTATTTGGTCTGCGTCGCATCGGCGTTTTGTCACTACCTTTATTGCTTAAATCAATGGAATATCAGCGACTTCCCGCGTTTTTCAAAACATGCCTAGAATTTCTTAGTATGCAGAGCCTCCTAATCTCAAATGTGTGTGGCGCAATCTCTTAAATCAGTATCACATGCCGACTGAGACCTTCCGATCCTCACGCCCTGACAGTTATATCTGTGCAGATACAACTATAGCCGTATATGTGTATGATGTGCTGATTAATTTCCCAAACTAATAAGGGAATTAATCTTTCCGTCTTGCAGTCGGAGTCGCATCTTTACAGTGAATCCAAATTGACACTGCTATCTGGTTTCCAGTCGCCTTTCAAAACGTACCTGCCATACTGTCTTTCTGTCTGGTAAAATGGTCGTTGAATTGTTGTGAATAGTGAATGGTCACTGAGGGTTGTGAGTCCATAGCCATACAGTTGAGTAAAACTACCAGTGATGACGCAGACTTGTCTACGATTATTGTTCTGAAGGTCCTTACTTGGCTGGAAGCTCAATGAACAACACTGTCCATTTGCGTCTGCTTTGTGTTGAATCATTGGAAGCCCTCCTTTCGGCGCCACCAGTGGGCTTTCAGCGTCACACTGTGCCTTCGAAGAGCCCGTAGCCAACGAAACGAGCATTATGAAACCATTTTGCGCTTCAGAGGATTTTCTTCGAGTTTTTCTACAAAGCCCTATAGCACCTCATTCAGAAATGGATTTGATCAACCTCGACGATATTTTGGTATTAGACAGGGAAATTTTTTCATTCTTTGATATGCGTTCCAACCTCCAGGACGACAACCTTCCCTGTGGCAAGTATATTTCATTCTTAATTCAATAAAATATCTAATGCTTGTTCCAGAGACGCTACCCTCAAGACCAGGGTCGACTCTTCTAGAACGCTCTGATATGGTTTTTTCGTGTATTATCGGCCAGCACTGCGCTTTTCCCTTGAGAACAATGTCCCTTGACCACAGAGCCCGCAAATATCATATGTATCGATATCAAAGCTGCTCACAACGCTTACGATCATTATGCCCCGAGTGCCTCGTGATATTCGATTCGCTGATCTCAAATTGCGTCTCTACGAAAGTTTGTCAAGCAGGAAAACGCCCTCCTCTTTAGTTCCTTTTCGATCGTTCTGCTCTTCATCCGAAGCCTGACCCAGCACAACAAAGAGAATATCGACCAATGTCATTAACAAACCGCACTGAAATGCGATTCATCGATAGAGAAGCGGACTGGAGACGTCACTGCGACCAATGATGGAAGGAAAATCACGTTACGCATTCTGGATACTCACCCCTGATAGCTTGCACTTCAAATAATTTACGTATGCCACGGACCTATCCTATTTACTTATCCCCTGCAATTCCAACTGTCACAGCTCTCGTTCTTCGGACTAGAGGCTAATGTATCTCTTAAAAACAACCATTAACCCATACTGCCTGTAAAGAATATCGAAGGATTCGATGATAGACACAATGAAGATGGAGTATGTTTCTCTGTTATCCCAGAGCATTGTCAGCAACGTTTCATCGCCCCGAGATCTGTGCTGACATGGGTCAACCTGACGGAAATGGAGCTGGGGATGAGGCCTTCGAACATCAGATTGTTGGTAATAAATCTAGAAATACAGAGTCAAGACACATTGGCGAAGGGCAAAGCGATTTACGCTGAGGCTTGAGAGTGGGCATTAGCAGAAGGTGCTCCGACTGGTAGAGGTGACCTAGTCCAGTCCGGAAGAATGCTGCGAGGAGGGGTCTTGACATCCGTAGACAAATCCATGCTATCATCAGCATTACGACTTGGATCATCATCCCACTTGTCGCGCGCCACTTCCACGCCCCCTGTCTTGAGAGATCTGTAATAGACGTGATAGTTGGCCGATGAATAAACACCAATTTCAGTCAGTAAAGGAATTCTTACCCAGCCAAGGAGCCTCCCACCCAGGCAAGAGTAGCAGGAGAGAACGCCGGAGCCTTTCCAGCATTCGCACCAGCCCGTTCAGAGGCCGGGAGTGGAGGAGATGGATTATTGAGTATGGAAATGTGAGGAAGAAGAGGTCTCAGGGAGCCGTATTTATCATATGGTGGTAGCGCAGGCCTCCCTGGGCTCGTTAGGTACCTAGATGAAGCCGACGGAGGATTGAGAGCTAACACTATTTCTGCGTGTAGTCGTGGAATAAATCCTGGAAGCATGGCTGTACCACCGGAAACGAGAATGGAGGATACCAGTGTCTTACGAAGGTCGCGAGGAACCTGTAAATTCTTGAGCACTTTGTATTCAGGATTAGGTAGCAACATACCCTCAACAGAGCATCAAGAATAGTTTCAGCTAGACTACTTTCATCAACATCTCCGCCTTCAAATAAAACCTCCGCTGCACGTTCCCGTATCCATCCGGGAATGATTAAAGTGCCTCTTCCGGTGCCTGTCTGCTGTGAGGGAGGGGGCATCACTCGCATCTGAATGTCAGTGGCAGTGGAATGTCGCTTATATAGGCTTGCCAATGCCTGTAGATGCACTTCTCCAAGAGGTTTTTCATTTGTGGGAGTGCTGGGGGGAGGAGTATTTTGTGTGGGGGTGCCTGATCTAGGTGTACTTGTTGTATTGGAGATGCTAGATGATTCTGAACCACTCTCGCTTGGAGGAATATCCATTTCCGAGTCTTCTTCTACGGAAGTCTCTCCTTTGCGTGGCTCGGAGAAAGAGCCAAGGACATTTCCAACAAAGCAACAGCGAGCCTTAATTTCTTCAATAACGGAGTCCGTAAGGATCTCTTGGGGAACACGGGTGGAGCGATTTGCAGCGGAACGCTAACTGCAGCACTCAATGATGCAGGTGGTGGCAAATAAGTCGCGAACATGAGGAGTAAAGCACGGATGTGGGATGTTAATCTCGCCCCGGCAATGGGAGTCGTTTGGATTTGTGGAAACATGGGTCGTGCGGCGAATATCTAAAGGGATTCTTTAAGCATATAAGAAGTCTGCGAAAGGTATTTAACTCACAGGAAGAGCAACCGATTCCAGATGGCCACAATCTATAACTAGGCCAGTGATGCGTCCAGCAGCAAACAGCGATAATAAATGGCTACACGCAAAGGAAACAGATGGCACCTACACGTCATGAATAAACAGATAAGCCGAGGACATTTATACGCACTTGATTTTCAAATAGAATTTGTGCAATCATGTCTTTAATATACAGAGGAAGCAAGGGATGTTCCACTAGTATGACTTTCCGGGCTTTCGGGTCTGCTAGAAGTGAGCTTTGTTGGTTTATGAATAAGTTACGAAACGGGACAACTGTGTAACCCACTCATGGAAAACAGACCGCAGACATTTTTTAAGGCGAGCCTCTAGCATTCTATCTTCCTCTGCACTCTCAGTTGGGTTCATAGGGCGAGTAAGCTTCCAAAAGGGAGGCCCATTTGGAACATCGGTATAAAAGACATCTCGTGGTCTACCCTCACCACTGAATCCTACTTTCCATATTCGTGAGCCCGGATCGATTACAACTCTGTCTTCGGATCCGTATAATGAATGTCGTCTTGTGGTTGCGTAGTGAGGTGAAGCCTGGACAGTATTGCTTCCTGTAACGCGTGCAGTTGCTGGAGTTGTGGGGTTGAACATAGTCTTGCCTTTAGGTGTCGCGGGCGTCGTTGACATCGTTGTATTATAAGGAGGAGCCTAAGAGACTTTGAGGCTAGGTTGAAAACACGATAAGAGAAGAAAGATGGAAGGGTAAGCATCTATTTCGAGCGATTGGTCGTTGACAAACAACGCGACAACAATCGAATCTGCAGTACTTAGAGTCTCAAGAAGGTCTCTTTATCAATCCAGCTACTGAACCTGGTCAAACCTAAAATAAGGAGACTACTAGACTGGGAAGCTAATGAAGAAATTTGAGGTCTTTGGCAGTGGTCCAAATTACAACCGCGACGACCGTAACTTCCTTAGGAACTGGAGAATCCTGCTTGCAAGTTAGAATGAAATGATGCAGAGATAACCATTGCCTCAACAGGAGATGCTAATGTATTTTCTACGTGAATTTCTAAATCAGTATAAGTTAAATTTCACTCAATGATATCGAGCAGAAAGACGAGCAACAAAGATCATGATAGCAAGAGCCCAATGTTCAAATTGTTCCTTTGACATGAACAACAAAGCTTGCGAAATAACCGCCTTGGTGATTTGAGCTTGCATACCCTACAATATACGAAGAGTCAGCCATGGAAGAAATGCGAGTCGGCGATTATACAGACCTGGTACCATCCCACAAAGCCCTCACGCTTCCAAACACGGGCAAGAATATCAAGTGCACCAACATGTTTGGTGTGTTTGTGGTGATATTCGTGGGCCTGGGGTAATTCTTGGTGGCTTTCTTCCGCCTCTTCAACATCGGCACTGCGAGCTTGAATTCTCACTTTGGCCATGATATAGGGATACGTTACCTGTGCAAAAACATGAATCGCCATCGACAGAGAAAACAAAAGACGTTACAATTGTGGCAAGGGTCTTGCTCAAAGCACCGACGACAAATGATAAGCCAGGGCCCATTTTTGTGGAGGAATCACCTCTCGCAAGGAGGACCAGACTTTTTACACGTTCGAATACGCCGTAAGTGATCGCAGGGTTCACAGTCAACACTAATCCTGGCTTCAAGCCCAGCCATAAACCACCGACACCTTCTTCTTCGACAATTTCGCGGGCTACTCCCATAAAGGAATCATCCGTAACTTTGTCAGAAGATCCTTCGGCTTTGGCCTTTTCGGGTCGTCCTACTTGTCCTACTTGTTGACGGGTCGCAATGACTGCCACTGGGATGGTGAAAATTTGGGCGAGTGCACCAGCAACGGCGCCCAAGAGCAGCTCTGCTACTGTTGATAAAGGTGGTAATTTAGATCCAGGAGGGAGCTTTTTCGTTAGTCGTTTAATATAAGTCGACCTCACGAGGGAGTAGAAGAAGAAGTAAGCGTATTCTAAAAGAGAAATGTTGATTAGAAAATTGAGAAGCACGCGAGATTCTATGGACACTTGCGCATGGAAAACGTGTTTAACATAGTAGCTCCAAATCCCCGGTACAACCCCAGAATGCCCTCTTGCTTGTATATCCGTAGGAGGACGGACGTCATCGAGAGTTGATCCTTGGCCTTTCCTTTTACATCAGATGGCAAAGCTTGTATACGCGTCTTCGCCCTTAACGTAGACAGTGAGGAGGGGATTAAGATTAACTAAGAGCCAACAACATACACATCCAACGGATAGACAACCCTGCAGATATGTTTGGTTAGTTCTAATATTTATTGGAGAGACGACGGCATACGCTGTACTGAAGCATCCTCCCAGAGCGCCGGCCAAAGCAGCGCCGAGGGGGGTGAGCTGCTGAACTGGTTTCGACTGAACCGCCATTAGAAGGACAGAGAAAGATAAAGAGGTGCGCTGAATCCTGAAAGATCTACATAGAGGCTGCCCCGGTTTGCGGGGCTACCCAGACCGGAGCGATTCAACTCTGTTCCGCACGGCAAAGAACGGCGCACGTGAAATTCAATAAAGGGGCATTTTGAACTGCAACTTGCACTGAATGCCTGTCATACCCTTGTATGTCAGAACCGATGGCGGACGGAATTCACTGCGATACCTTGCCCAGCAATCTCAACTTTCCTTTCAATCTGCGAATCCATCCTTCAAGCCCGCCAACCTACTCGTCGGACAAATGCCTCATCGATGACACCAACTTTGGATCGCATGCACAAGAACGCGCGATTCGTCAGTATGGCATTGCAGGAAGAGTTTGGTAATTATCGACTCGACATCGTCGCCTAGGTTTTGAATGCCATTTCGAAATCATCTGCAGGGAAGCAGCATATATGATGAACCTTTACATCCATCCACCGCTTCACATGGAGTTCGATCCGCCATTTATCGACATCGACGCGACAAAGGCCCCCCAACGACTCACGATAATTGAACTTGGCTCTGGGACAGGTGTAGTCGCATCTTCTCTAGCCAAGTTGTTAAGACCTGGGATTGATCACCTCATCGTGACAGACTTGCCTGAGGTGTGCCCAATCTTTCTTAGGCTAGCTAAACTAATACATCGCAATAGGTCTGCCCACTGCTGGAATATAATTTACAATCCGTAAAGTCTCAACTAGAATGTCGCTCTCTTCAAAAGAGCACTCTCGTCGTGAAACCTCTTTCTTGGGGCAAGCCGGAAGATGCCTCAGCCTTGGCTTCTGAATTTTTTGAACAAGGGCCTGACAAACGTGTACTTAATTCACTGGCACACATCTTATGTAGCGATCTAGTACGCGGTTCATGGTTTTATCAATTGTTCTATGCTAGTTCTATTGATTCTTTGATCAGATCTACTTCCCAGAGCTTCTCGGCCCTCTTCTTCGTTCCTTATTACATCTGTCGTCGCCTCCCTTCTATTCACCTTCTGGCGATGGCCCCCAAATAATACTGATTTCGTACAAGCTACGGAGCCTCGCCAAAGAAGCCACTTTTTGGTCGGCATTCGGTCTCTGGTTCGAGTTTCAACCAATTCTTGCCAGAGACAAGTTGGCTGCTAGTGAATGGCAACGTTTCGGTGAAAATTTCGATGATACTTCGTTCTTGTTCACCGCCAACCGCCGTCTTGAATCTTATAACTGGACCATACCAGAGTTGGATGAAGACTTGCTCGGAGGCATGGGTGCAAACGGCACTGGCACTAGAAAAAGCGACGACACCTTCGAAAATCTCCTGCTTATGGGGCTCGAGTAGGGTATCCTTATTTTCAATGTAAGAGCTGCAAGTTATACTACCATAAGTTGTCTGACTTTATAATACACATACAGGCCACCAGGCCGGGAATGGACGCCGCAGTTGAAATAATCTATCCCATGTGATGATGCCCCAAGAACCTCTGATTGCCATTTTCCAGTAAACCCAACGACTTGTTGTAGTCCACGTTCTGTGACTTCTCGTAGCCTGGAGGTGCATATGAATGCGTTACCAAGCCAGGTATTTGTCTCGAAGCGATTGTGACTTGTTCCTTCAACAATACGGGACTACTACCTTCATTCGCGACAAATCCGGGGGCTTTGAATTCCAGAAGTTCCAATGCATACTTTCATAACAACCATCAGTTATCAGAGCGTCTCGCTTCCCATGATAACGCTACTTACACGAATCGTTAACTTCGGGAATTTAAAACTTGACTTCAAGGTTTTCGCAACTTCCAGCTCGCCTTGCAATATTCGTTTATTAGGTGCGGTCTCACTCTCATCAGAAGGCCAGAAGTATGCTGTTCCGCATTCTTCCACGAAATAGTTATCTGTGCGTCTTGCACCGTTGTCGTCCGTGGCTTCCGATCCAGTAGCCATGCCTCTTCTCAACCGTAGTTGGATCGCGCTGGGACTGGCCAGAACATCTAGTCCTTGCGTGTTGTCCCCGGTGAGCGTGATTATCAGTGGAATTGCTGATCCAACCGCGTACGAAAGCTTTCAGACCGCAAAGTCAGATTATGGGCACACAGTCTGTGCAATTTATACTCACTGGTGCCGCGATAGCCAACTGTGTATTTTTCAAGTCTTAAATCAGTATTTAGGATGCCATTCGTTAACATTCGGACAAACCGTGCAATTAACTTCAACTTCCTGTACATTGAACAAGGTTCCTTTAATCTTTTTCTCTGGCAAAACCTTCCATCCCTCTGGGTCACCTTCTGGCCCTATTAAAGAGCTGCCATCGGAATATGACAATAACCTCAAAGGCGAAGGTTTTTCGGGCAATGTTATAGGATGGTACCCGAAACTGGTGACGAGGCTGAAATCGAATCAGAAGTGGCCTTAATATCTAATCCCACTTAAATAAAATCGACATACGTCTGATTCACCTTCAGAAAGCCTCGCCTCACTGTGACGACAAGCTTATAATCGATATATGCGGGACTGGCTCTTTCGGTATAGTTTGGTGGAAGGCGAAAGATCCCTGTCTTATCCGAGTCCTTGACGGACACTTCCTTTGGAAGCGTGAAGCTGAATGGCCAAGAATACTTCCCAGTCAGCTTGGATCCAGTCCACAAAGTTTGTTCTTCTTTCAGGAAAAGCTCTTCGTCCTGACCTACGAAAGTCGTGCCTGCCCTAATCTGCAAAGAATATTACTATTCTAATTTCAATCACCAGCGTATGACATTATCCGTTAGATCACATCTTACAGGACGAACGGTCATCTGAAGGCGGAAACGGAAACACATGCACTCACAGAGATCGTCACACCCTTGCTACTCTCCGCTTTATCAAGATCGACCTCCACGCGCCCTGAAATAGTATCGCCTTCAAAGAATACAGGCAACGAAGCTGCATTGGAAGCACGACTTTTCACGAACATGGAAAGCCATTTCTTGCCTTTTGCACCCTCCAAAAACCTGTGGTGCTCCCTTGCTAGCCCTGCCCCAGATCCCTCTCCTGATTGTTGCTTCTGCGTCTGAACATGGGCATAGGTCGGCAGTTCATCACTTGTTGCCTGAGGCGACCCGGATGCACCTGACTTAAAGTCGAGACTAGGAGCCTCCATTCGGACTCTAGCGTCCTCGGTCACTGTGGAGCTGAGGTCAAAGGGAGTTGAGACAAAAAGCAATCGAAACTGCAGCTATCTTGTTTTCCAAGTCTATTCCGGTTTCTTATTGTTGCCTCGAATGCGTTAACATTCACAGGACTATCAAGCAATGTACCTGGGAAAGCGTCAAACTTGAACCTCCTTCAGGAGGAAAGGAAAGGAAGGGAAAGGAAAGGTTTATTACCGAGTCCGAAGAAAGCTATCCTCCGATACCTAAATTGGTGTCTGCCTGAGAGTTGGCTTCATAGTCCACATGGTGCAATGCCAGTGTGACGTATGAATTGCCAGCTGAGCTTGGTTCCTATCTGCCTTCACCTTTCGGAGATTAAGCGATCTTAACAGAGCTCTACCCACCTTGATATCTAGAAATAACAATAGGCGGTAGGGGGATGAACTTCACACAAAGTGTCGAGTAATTAGATGTGTATTTCTACGGTATATGCTACTGGGGGTATAATTTCATGGGTATGTGGTGTCCTTTTAAAGACGTCAAAGGGCTAGGTCAAATGATATGCTACACAGTGCTGATTAGAAATAAAAGAAAGGAATTGACCCGGTAGTTTGCGTATGACTAGCATATGCATAACTACAGCGATAGGACACAAAGCAGGAGAGCGTCATGACAGCATCGTAAACAAAAGGTCGTGTGCTGGAAAGCGATGAGGGATAGCGTTATGCGAGTTACAGTCAATGCAATAGTGGGCGTGGACGAATCCAGTCGTCGTTTCGTTGTTTTCATGGCGCACGTGGTATAATCTTCATGAGCCAAAGATGGCGGAGATGGCGATAGTAAGTGGGCGTATCAGTGCCGAGAATCAGGGCGCGGGACTAGGTTTTTATATCACAAAGGTTAAGGAAACTTCTGGCGGCGTTGTTGCATCATCATTGCGTCTTGAACGAGAATCGTAAGCAGGAGGTGAATAAGCGTTTGTACGAGGACCTTTAGCGTGCATCGTTGCAATTTCCACTGGTTCTGAAAGGAGTGTCACAGAGTCTGACGAAAAACCGACTGCGGTGAAGGGGCAAAGGACAACAGAATACTAGAAATGATCTTAGGTCAGTCCAAACCTGAGGCACGTAGGTGTTCCTAGGCCATCTTGCAAATCCAAAGCAGACTTACAGATATACTGAAATGACCCATTTCGGACGTGGGTCTGAGGTCCTTGGCTAATCTTATTTCTCCTTCTAGATGGCGTGTCGTGGTATCGTTCCCAACATCCGTAGATGTCCACCAGGTAGCTGTACCCATGTCCTCGACCGTTTCATTCCAGGCAACATCTCTGCGTGAAGAATTGCTCTTGTTGTAAAATCTGACCCGGCGTCTTAAAGAAAGAACAACAGCTGCTGGATTTGATAATAAATCGAGGATCCTAGATTCGCAGGCCTCCAACGTCAGGAAACAGGGAAGGACTGTGCCTCTTGCGTAGATTAACTAGGAATCAGGAAGCTGTCAGACTTCAACAATAGGCACCTCTAAAAATTGGTAGGCACTCACTGGTTTAGCAAGTGACAGCTGAAAGAACGATAAAGCGGAAAATCATAAAAGTTTATTAATTTAGGAGCAAAGGGAATACACTCACAGTGCACTTGGACTCAGCACGCTGGGCATTAAACATCACACCGCGAACTGATACAGGACGTAGAGTTTTCCAGCCTTCTGGGTCCGAGAAAGGTCCAGGAAGTGGTAAAAATTGTTGATAAGCAATTTGCCTTAGCAACGAGGGAGGTTCCGGCCTGGTGCTAGGTACATATCCAAATGCAGTCTTAATCCTGCAGAGGAACGAATTAGCGCCGTCTCTCAAATGCCCGAATATGTCCACCGACTTATTATCTGCCCGTAATTTTCCCCGTGATACGACAATAGTAAGATCATATTGAACGCTGACCCGTGTCTGGCGCTCCAAAAAAGTTTCTGGTAATCGGAAAGAACACATTTCACCAGATCCTGATGGCACTGTCGCAGTTCTAGGCAGAGCTATTGACAGTGGCCAGATACAATGCCCCAAGAGTTTGGTGGACGCCGCACCTTCTGAAGGAGAAGGTACCCGCGGTGTGTCAGTAGACTTTGACCAGACCGGCTGCATCTGGTTTAAGAAAACGAAGCAGTCGTCTACTCCAGAGCCGGTGATGATACGACCAGTCACCTGTGCAGCAGCATGAATTTCAATAACTTTAACGAAAAATAAATCGCACATACCGTAGCCGTGATAGCCTGAATGGAGTCGCCCCTCTCGGCTTCGAGTTCCAGTAAACCAGTAATATTTTCCTTCTCAAAGAAAGTTGGCAGTGATCTAGGTGACTTGGCACTGCTGTACACTTTGAGGGTAATCCAAGGACGTGATTTTCCATCAGCTAGCTGAAAGACATGCTCGGTAGGTTCACGATGGAGATTAATAGGTTGAGTAAGGGTATTACGACGGGTATATGGAGGAAGCTCTGAGCCAGAGAGTGGTGCCGGACCAGGCCTGGTGGAGAATCTCCTGTAACGAGGCGGGGAGGACGCGTCCATTGGGAGGGTAAAGATACTGAATGCATATTGGAGACTTAATAAGGACGAGAGCCAAGTAAGAACAGGTCAAGGCCGAAATTGTGAGAACGCAGCGGGGAACACTGACTGGCAGGAACAATAGTAGACTCACAATAAGAACGCGCTCCATTTCCTAGGTTCCCTCCTTCTCGATTAAGGCCTTCACTGACACACGTCGCGTTTCAGTCATAACTCTCAGCGGAGTGATAATTGTTTCTTCGCAGAGTCCTCCCCACTATCTCCCAGCCTTCCATTACATCCTTGATGCATAACCCAAGTATAACCACACTTTATTGTCGATACTCGGAGATCTTACGTACTTATGTAACCCGGGCCGCCGTGCAGCAAGTCCCCATGAACAGTCGAAGACGTTCGCAGCCTGAGGACAATTAATTACAATGAAAGCGACATGAGAATCGGATGGGGCATGAATGACCTTCGTATTAGAATCTGTCTGATCGAAAGCACTAGGCCATTAGACTCGACCCCAGTCTCCGTAGGTGTACTTACTAATAGCGTGGAAAATCGAAGGAAAATGATTATTTCACCGAATTTGAATTTGGGTAACCGAGGAGGGGTAATTGCTAGTCTCGTACCAAAACACGTCCACACAGTGGACGGTCTTGTGTGAAAGTAGGCCATGTGGCAGGGCAATGCGATCAATCACGGCCATTACATTTGATTTGTAGTCTTTGAAATTCAAGTCTACAAAAGTTTTAGTTACCGGACTCAGAGCATGACAGAAAATAGGAGAAATTCTGAAATATATTACAACCTAGCCTCTGATGCCATGAAAAATGGTATAGAAAGCCCCTACGCTACCTCTCAAACTAATTATTGAAGTCCACTCTCTTCAAGTATTCTATGGCCCACCACCTTCCCCCTTAATGTATATAATACACCTCGAAAATGCAAGGTTGTGCCGTCAACACCAGCTGCACCTCTGCGGCCCAATCCACCTGCCACGGAACTCACACCCTGGCCACACTTAGGTCAGAAGGTGGGAATTTCTTGCTTAGCTGAGCCTAGGGTAATTGCACCTACGGAGACTGGTACGGTTTAACCGTGATAGGGCCCATGAGGTTTTCAAGCCCCGCTGATCGAATATATTAGGAAATAAGCTGTGCACGGGCGACCGATGCGTCGACGCGTCACATCTCAAATCTAATCAACAAACTATGAGCATCTACTCCTTCCCTCTTGTGACCTCGCGAAAGAGAACTGTCAATGATGAAAATGCTGCACCTTAATCAATGAAATACTCACCTGGTTAATCATGAGAGCTGTTAATGGTGAAACAGATATTGAGATATCCTTCTCATTGAGAAGCAGTGGCAGCGAGAAATAAAGAGTTTTTCCACTGCCTGTTCCAACGTCAAGAACAACATCTTTGCCACATAAAATTGCTGCTGCTGCATCTAGTTGCCATCTGAATGGCCGTACACTGAGGCCTTGATATGAGCGGTCTGAAATGGCTTTGAGATCCAATTCTTCTGGTTTATATTGCTTGACTTTGGACTGCGCTGGGGCCATTTTTTGGATGATGAAGGCACAAAGGATGTCGGTGTCTTGGATGGGCAAGAAAATGTCTCATTATTGCCGGATTCACTGAATAGGAGGGCTATCTGAAGCTGCTTTTGCATTTAAATTGAATTATTAACTGAGGGTAGTTTTTCTATATACTTTTGACAATTTCTGGTCCTTGCTGGCGGCATAGACAAGCAGGAAAAGCTCGACGCATACCAATGTTGAGGCACACAGCTAGAAGCATTTCTATTTTGGGCGAATCAGCGGGGTTTGAAAATCTCATCGACTCCATCACGGTTAATCCGTTCCAGACGTTGTGGTAACAAATCTGATCCCAAATCAGATCAATCCATAACGGCTGGTTTCGAGACTACTAGGCCATCACGGCATAATCAATTAACTGAAGTCCGTTGTAAGAGATAAGTCCCAGTCATGCAAAGGGGTGAAAGGTAACGAAAGGTTATTTTGATAACTATTATTGTCAGGGGTCTCCAGTGACGAAAGATATATATATATACTATATACATTATCCTACACCATACATAATCTTCTTAGACACGATAGATTCAAATGGTAGAGTTTATCCTACGAAGGCTGAGCCTAAGGAAATGTTGAAGGTCGATGGGGCAGTAATGGCCGAGTCGGATTCGTACCCTGGTGGTGCCGACATTCTCGGGCGGGGTCCTGGTGCAAAAGCAGTCACAATATCCACTTGCTGGTGGATAAGAGGATCCGCGTGTAGTATCACCGCTCCCGCACTATCAAAAGGGAACAGGACGACAGAATACTGCCAACAACGAAAAAATTTCCATCAATAAAACGACTCCAGTAACGAAGAATGCTCATACTTCAATTCGGAAGTTTGCCATGGCAGAAGAAGGCTTGACATCGGATCTAAGGTGAAGCTCTCCATTCACAAATCGTGTTGGTATGGAACTAGCATCTGGTTTTTCTGCAGAAGGCCACCACACGGCCAATTGAGAATCTTCTACAGTATCTTTCCATGACAAGGGGTCCAAAGCGTGTTCTGATTCCCAGTTATTTTTTATACGGCGCCTGAGTCGAAGGACAATCGCCTTGGAAGCAGATAATAAGTCCAATGCCTGCTGGTCAGAACTTTCTAGGCGAAGAGAGAGGGGTATTAGGGAACCCCTCGTATAAGACAGCTGAAGACGGCGTTCAATTCAAGTGAAAGTATGGCACTCAAATATTGTGGATTTACCGGTTTAGCCAGGAACAGCTGAGTCATTTGAGTATAAGTTGGTTAATAGGACAAGAAGCAAACAGACTCACAGTACATCCCACTTTGATGGTACGAGTATTAAACATCTTTACTTGAACATTTATTGGGTCCGTGGAAAACCACCCATCTGGATCTATGATGGGTCCAAGTACGGCCGTTCCCTCCTGATACGCAATCTGCCTTAAGATAGAGAAAGGAGGAGGACGCGTTATTGGTATGTACCCAAAGGGCCCTGCTAATCTTAAACGAAAGATAAATAAATCAGAATCCGCACAGTTGACAGCACTTGACCTACATACTTCTGGTCTGGCCTTAATTTACCCCTTGTTAGTTTCAAAGAGACTTCGTAGGCGACACTAGCACGGGCATGTCGTTCATTGAAAGTTGCTGGCGGAGTGAAAACTTGGGGCTCGTTTCGAGAACCCAGCGGTAATACTACCTCCTTAGGTAGAGGTATAGAAAAGTGCCAAGTATATTCCCCTTGGAGTTTTCCAGTATATTTAGGCGAGGAACCAGTCGCTTCAGGAGTGCCTGCCAGAGAAGAATCCTCGTTGTCGGGATTTGTGTTTCGAGGTTCACCTTCAGTCTGGGACCAAAGAGTCCGCAGTATGTTGATAAAAGTCAGCTGTTCGCCTTGATTGGCACCCGTTATGACTTGGCCAATCACCTAAACGTAGTGATAAACCGGGTGAAAGGTTGGTGTCAGACGTTCATCCTACACCGCTTGAAAAAAAAAGGTATCCACTGACAGAGACAATAACAGATTGGATAAGCTCTGGTTTATCCAACGATAATCGGACTTTTCCCACTATAGGCATACCCTCCAAAAAAGTCGGCAAAGTCTTCGAATAGGGAGCCTCCGAAACGATCGTTAAGGTGGCAAATGGGGTTCCCTTCTTTTTCAGCTCATGGTGGAACTCCTTCTTCTCGAGTGACCTCGCTCCTGATCTAGCCACGGGCGCAGATGTTCTACCAAGGGAGTAGGCGGGAAGATCAGACGCAAAAGCAGGTATACCGAGGATGTCGAGATCGCTGGAATAGGTCGGGGGAAGGGTCGGAAGAGTATCTGCAGCAGACATGGCTGTCGATAAGTTGGGAAAAGAGGCGAGTATGTATGGGCTAGACTAAAATCCTGATAGTGGGATGGTGCGGAACTGAGCTTGTCCTTTTCAGACCCATTATTATATAACTGCGTCGGAGAGTCTATGTCCAAGTCAGTCAGATCTGATGAACAGATGAGGTCCATGTGTCATAGGCGTAGGTAAGTGGGGTACAACGTCAAGCACCTAATTTTGGGTGTCCGTGGGAATATGCTGGAGACTAAATATAAGCGCTCACAGAACTGAGGATGTACATCACATATGCATATAGACAGGACAATATCTATTCTACGAAAACTAAATACATAACCTCTAATCTACACATTCCTACATAAACAAAGTGGAAAAGCTATTACATGGTATTTATCATTAAAAAAATCTAGAACTAGTAATCAATCTGGAAACAGGAAGTCACGTGGTCCTGCAGCCGATTCGTATCCAGGAGGAGCATACCGTCGCGGTCTGGGACCCGATGCAAAGCAAGTTACTACGTCAACAGGATATTCCACAAGGTGCTGCTTGTCCAAGGGCTCGAATCCAGCGACGTCAAAGGACGACAACACAACAGAATACTGCGAAGGAGGAAGTCAATACTGATGAGGGCGTAGGGGATAGTGTCGAATGCATCACCTCAAGGCGAAAATCTCCCATTGCAGAAGTGGGCTTAACGTCTGAACTCAAGTGTATCTCTCCTGTGAAGAAACGAAATCGGCCCAAATCCTCTTCAGATCCTTCTGTCGATGGCCACCATATTGCTGGCCCGTAATGGCTGACGGTGTCTCGTAAAGCATAAGTACCTTGGGCCTTCGTAGGATTTGGGTGATACTGGATGCGACGTCTAAGATTAGCAACTATAGCCTTTGGCGTGGACAATAAATCAAGGGCTTGCTGGTCATCGCTTTCCAGTCGTAAAAACAAGGGAATCAAGGTGCACCTTGTATAGCAAAGCTAAAGAAAAATTGGATGTCATCGCTACTAGAAATTCTATTGAAAAGGTTTGTACGAACGGGTTTAGCCAAACAAAGCTGTGGCATATCCAGAATCAATGCAAAGATCACTTGGTTCTAGAGGTATAAAATACGCACTGTACAGCTTACGTGGACAGTACGGTTACTGAAAATGGTTCCTTTGGCTGTAACAGGGGCCTCAGAAAACCACCCTTCTGGATCAATGGTAGGTCCCAAGAGCGGCACACCCTCTCGATATGAAAGATGTCTGAGAGCTGGAAGTGGAGGTGGGCGGGATAATGGTATATATCCAAAGCGTGCAGGTATCCTGGCCGGTGATATTAGTGGCTTGTTAAGAAAAGATGTGGAAAGAAAACATACCTGTAATCTGGGCGCAGTCGACTTCTCGAGATTCGAAGGACCAATTCATAATCTATACTGCCTCGTGCATACCTTTCGTTGAAAGTTTGAGGCAAGGCAAATGCTTCAAGTTTCTTGTTTTTACCGCAAGTAATGGAAACCTCTTTAGGAAGGTCGATAGCGAAGGGCCAGCTATACTTCCCAGATAGCTTCCCGGTGAACGGGCTTGGAGTATCGACTACATTGCCGAAGGCAGGGTTAGAGAGCGAGGATCCATCGCTACGCCTGCTGTGTCTTGGGTCACCCTGGGTGGGAGACCATAGTGTATGGGTGAGCTCGAGGAACGTACGATGCTGGTCTGGACTGGCGCCCGTCAAATAATTCCCTCGCACCTACAAAGGTTGTGATCAGGACTCCAGTGTAGCTGCGACGATGGTTGCTGAAAGCATAGGAGGCACTTCAACTCACTGAAATAACCACCGACTGAATTGTTTCAGGTTTGTCTAGGTTGAGATATACTGTGCCTCTCACAGGCGAATCTTGCAAGACAGTTGGTATATGCTTCGAAAATGACTTGATTGCGATGATTTCGAGAGCAACGACTTCTTTTCTGTTCTGATTAACAGCAAAGAGGAATCCCTTTGTCTCTGGAGTCTCCCTTCGGGGGTTTCTCGGATGTTGACAAGAGCTGTAAGTCGGTAAATCGTTTGCCAGAGACGTCGGTATAGTATCATAGGTCTCGCTCGAAGTGATAGACTCATGCAAAGAGGCGGAATAGGATGGCGGAATTGGTTCAGGTCTGGAGTGGGACATTCTAATAGGTAGAGAACAAAGAGTTGCGCGAGATGTAGAGACCGGCGACCAGCGTTTCAATTAAGTATAAGAATGGGCCAATCTGAGAAATGAATTAGCAAAGAGCCTGAGCATGCGACGTGCTGCCTATGGTTGGGCAATGGCATATCGACCATGTGGGTGCAACAGTCCCCAAGTAAGAGGACCTATTGATCGTTCAATATGTTCATTTCAATGTGCAAAAATAGAACAACTTTGAAGGTCGGCCGATTCTCACACAGGCTGGCCTGTCAACTTGCAGGCTGCGCTGCTGTTGCTCGCTACAATAACCTAAGTGCATGGAACAACGATTATACGTAACGTATTTTATGTCCCAAACGAAGACTCGCATTAGAAATCGCTTCAGTTTCCTACGATATGGAAGATTGAATGCAAAGGGATGCGTCTCGCATGTTTACATTCAAAGTGGGGAATACGTACAAGAAGTTCCTGATATCTATCAAACGAGTCATCGTGTCGTAGACTGCCGCATGGACGGAATGATGACGCCAACAAAACATTACTTCGAGTTGTCAGATGCATCAATCCCAGATATGTCCGATCTAGCAGTCTTAAAAGCCTCCCGCTCACTTTCTGCGAGAACAAATTGGGCACATTCCACCTTGCTCTTGTCCACGTCTACCATCCACAGGAAAATAGTGCTCACGACGCCACTGAGCACCCAGAGTCAGTCCGACTTATGTACGGTGGAGAGGGAAATTTCCAGGCAACTTACAGCCCGAAGAGGAAAGCAAACGGCATGTTATCATTGTTGCCCGAAGCCGTAATAATAGCGCTTGATACCAGAGGCCCTATGAAGGCCGATGTTTTACCCATCTTTACAGACTATGAGAATTTATCTTTGCATTGATTATGTTTTTGTAACACACCACCGAGAACAGGGAAAAGAATAGAAACCTGAAATGCAATCCAATTTAGTTTTCAAGTAGAATTATAGAGTAGCATGAGGCTGACATTTGGGGCAGTGGAGAGACTTCACTTATCATCGTTTGACTATACGCATACCACGGGCAAACCATGAGACCGTAGAACACCTGATACACCCTACACCGTGGTTAGTAAAGATAGGACCCTGGCCAAGATAAGATTCCTTGAACATCGCTCACCAAACTTCCCATACATGCTTGAATCCAAATTTATTGGTATGGACACCAATTAATCCCCATATTGTCAGGACCTGTATTCTCTGTCTTTAGGCGCGTTACGCAAGGTATCATAGGCTGGGTTCTGACGCACGATGATCCATAGAACATTGAATGCCAACATCTACGACGTTTTTAAATGCAATAAATCGGGTTGAAGAACTATTCGTACAGCCTTGGTCGAAATTTTGTAGTACTTTTGGACAAGCCAGAAGATGCTATCATGACAGTAAAAAGGATCAGAACGTGGAGGCACATACAGGTAAAACAAACTTAACTAGATCCCGAGACCTTGTGCAACGATTCCCACAATAAGAAGTAAGGTAAGATCTAACGTCGAGTAGAAAACCACGCTAGAACTGGCGTTAAAGCTTCCTTTGGTTGAATGGGATAAAACGAACCTATTTTGCAGCGTTCCGATGACCGTCCTATAAATAAAACTTTGAGCTGATCGGTGACTATTAGCGCAGCAAGCGTTTACACTGTCGTATTCAGAACATCGCCCCTGAGTCATGATTAACTTCCTGCTTTGAAGCAACAAAACAGTTCTCTCACATTAAAAAGTAGAAGATAAGGTATAGAAATGTCTGCTTCAAGCGTAGGCATTCTCGAAAGGCGACGTAAACTTGCTTGAATCCGATTGTCCATAACGATGCCCCTGGAGGAAGATCAAGCCCTGGACGCCGCTTCTCAAACACAAACCATGGTAAGGCGCATACGACTATAGTGTATGAAAGATGACAACACAATACGAGAAAAGGAAAACTTACGCCAGACAGCGCCAGAAAAGGCAATCAGGACGCTGAAAGATTTTGTGTTATTTTCTGTATTCTGTTCCGCGTGCAACCCTTTGAGTATGCCGACCATGATCGCTAGAATGAGAATTTCTCCAGCTGAAGAGACAGCAAAAGAAATATTTGAGATTCGATTACGAGCAAGCGAATGAAAGCGTTCATGCTCTTCGGGACTATAGAAGGAGGGTTCGCGTATGATGATAGAAAAGAGACAGTGGCTTACGATTTGGCACCTGAGTCAACTTCGTGTCGAGATGTGCCGACCTCAGGCAGGTCATACGCCAGTCCAGGGAATGCAGCAGTCCAGAACGTCAGAGAACACTGTGTATGAAGGATAGAGTGAACTGAAATCGAAAGCATGAACAATTGGCAAGTCATGCCACCAACCTGATATGTGATTACTGCAGAGAATCAAGATGACTAAAACCAATATAAGCCAGGAGCAAAACTCACGGCCTACGATATACAAAGCCACGCCTGCTTGCCATTGTGAAGGCTCTTCTACGCCTAGCCAACCAAAAGAAACACCAACAGCGAGTAAAGTAAAGAAGATTGTGATATTTGGCCTACAAGCCTTTCGATCAGCAATAAAATTTGGAAACCCCATGATTTTCGGACCTCCAATGCCCGTAATCTGCCCAGGCCCCTATGAACAGAAGCAAAACTGCTTGTATGGCAAAACTTATACCGTTGGTGAGCAGGACGATTGAATTGACTATTGAAAGTCAATTGAGAATCCTCCTGAGAAGACGACGTATACGCACTGTCGCGAATATCTCCGAGATAAGGCAGGACGCAGCCGTTGCTGCCGCAAGCTGTACCAGGACCTTCAGTAGGATCGTATCCGGCGAGGAAAAGGAGATTCTGAAATTGGGAAGGGCCAAAATTGAAACCAGAGAGTCCATTGTTTCCAATATAATAAATATAGTAGGACCACAGCTCAAGATGCGTCGTTGTCCAAGCTTTAGAAGGCTGAGCGTTAGAGGATACTTCAGGTTCATTTACTTCTTCAGCAGCTACTTGAGCTTGAGTTTTCTCGTCGTCGGACAGGGTAGTCATGCTGGAGTAAGAGGTTGAAAATAAAATAAGATAAGAGTGGATTAGCATCCGCCATGCTTTTTACGCGTAAGGAAACAATTTGTAATTGACATGAGAGCTTGAGCCCGAGTGGGACGGTGGTCGCAAGGTGGTCAAGGCAATACCAATCTTGCCGTTCGCGAGCACGTGCACTACATTGACGAAACGGACAAACCCGGACGGACGCAAACATTTCGACGTCGTCTGCCACCGCGTACTCAGTACTTACTTTATAAGGGCTCGTCGAGGCTAGTGCCTACCAGCTGCAGGATGTATCGAGCCCTACCCGTGTCGAGGCAAGTTGCCTCGACCTCTAACAGGCAGGGTCTGAGAGTCGTCAGACGGGTAAATTTCATGTCTCTACTTCAATAGTCTGGTTCACTGATACGTTCTGCACTAGCGCCTGGCCACGGAGGCTACATCGGCACCGAAGAAAAAGAAAATTTTCCGACGCATTATTGTAACCACGGCCGCTGTGACTAGCACATTCTATGTCGGCAGCGCTTTCTTGGCTTTCCATAACCAGGCCTACTACGACTTGTTCACTGAGCATGTTCCTCTGGCTCAAACAGTGCTCGAATTTGGCGAGAGCAATGGATGGGATAGTCTGACATTCGAAGATGTCACCGAGGCTGGCACCGGTATCGTGGTCACCACTTATAACTTCGTGAGGGACACAATAAACGATTACACGAGACCGTCGGAAACCGTTGAGAAGGGCAAGGTTCCAGTCTCGGCGCCAAAATCACAAGAAGGAAAGACATTAGAGCCAGCGTCTCAGCAAACCAAGCCTGCGGTTAAAGTCAGCAAGAAGGTCGTATCCAAAGCTGAACCCGCTGTTCAGGAGAAGAAGGACACAACCAAGGAGGATGTCAAGAATGGTTTAAAGAAAATCGCTGAGAAAGTCGAGACTACCGCAAAGGATATCGTCGACAAAGCCCGATACGAAGGCGATGAATTGGTGCAAAGAGCTGAAGCTGCTATTGCTGGAAAGCCTTATGACAAGGGTGCATCCAGTTCCGTTGAAACGCCCTCTGATAAAACTTCTACTGCAAACGTCTACGACCGCCCATTACCCATTGGTTTCGAACCCCCTCCCGGCTTCTCTCGACCATCTCCACCCAAGCCTAAACCTGCTGAAGCAAAACCTGCCGAAAAATCCTCTGAGCCAGAGCCCCAACCCATGCAATTGCCCTCGGTTAAGCCGGTCGTCGCCACTGCTTCAGAACCTGTCATCACACAACTTGCTGGTACTATTGATAACCTGGCGTCTTTCCTGAAATCCGATCCTGAGGCTGCTCAAAAGGCCGGTGATGTCCTCGAGACCGCTAAAAGTGATCTAGCTGCATTGGTGGACAGGATTGAAGCAGTCAAGGAGCATGAAAGAAGTGCATTAGAAACAAAACTTGACGAGCAAACGCGAGAATATACCCTAAAGCTCATGGAATTGGAGATGGAGGCCCAGGATAAACTTGATAGTCAAGAAGAAGGATTCAAGCAACTTCTAGGGCAAGAACGATCCAAACTTATTCAGGCCTATCGAGAGAAGCTGGAAAATGAACTCAAAGCGCAGACTGAGCTTATAAATGAACGGTAAAAAATGTCATCATTCTTTTTTTCATGTACTGATATTCATGCACCTTATAGATTGAAAGAGGAAGTCATCGCTCAAGGAATTGAACTACAGCGGCGGTGGATACGTGATATCAAGATGCGGGTCGAGCAAGAACGAGGCGGTCGTCTGGCTAAACTCGACGAACTATCTGCCAATCTGAAACGCTTAGAAGGCATTGCACTTGCTAACTCAGCCCATCTCGACGAAAATCTCCGTATTCATTCACTCTGGTCAGCTATCCGAGCGCTCAGCAATAGCACTGTTTCTTCTGCTGTGCGGAAACCTTTCCGAGATGAGTTACGTGTGCTGCGGCACATCACTGCTGCCCGAGAGGACCACATTGTTTCCGCAACGCTTGATTCTTTGGAATCTACGGATATTCCGGACGTGGGTGTCGAGCCTTTCGCTGACCTTGCGACTTGGTTCGTCAACGAAGTCTCTCCAAAAGTATCGCAAGTCGCGTTGGTGCCAGATCAGAATGCAGGTGTTCTGTCATATATTGCCAGCCGTGCTCTTTCTAGTTTGAGGTTCAAGCGCCAGGGACTCGTTCCTGGAGATGATGTCTTAAGCGTCCTCGCTAGAGCAGAATACTATTTGAACGAGAAGAATCTGGACTTTGCCACTCGGGAACTCAATCAATTGAAGGGCCCTGCAAAGGTACTGCTTCATGATTGGCTTGAAGCTGCTCGTAGAAGACTAGAGGTGCAGCAGGTTTTAGAGGTAATGGTCCAAACCAGTCTTGTTATGTCGAATATACTCATAATTACATTAATAGGCTATACAGACAGAAGCCACCCACGCTTCCCTTCTTGTCATATAAATGCAATGGACGCAATTCTTAGAGATGTGTGAACAAAATGTTACCCGATATGAAGGTTTTGCCAATGTGGAGGTAATCATTTTCAGAAATACCCAGGTTGCATGGGCATGCCACCCATCATCGGAGGTAGAGCTTGAGGTAAGCCTGCTGGCTGAGCATCGAATGGCATGGTTGGCACACAAGAGCCTCCCATTGCACACTCACATATCACTTGTGCTCTTCTTACAACGGTCTAAAGGACCAAAAGTGAAATTTTGAATATGTCTGAGTAGAAACGCATTTACCTGGACAGTTTCCTCCATACCAGGTACAGTACCAGTTCGAGAAACTTTGACTAGCCCAGGAAAAATCGTCGCACCAACGCGATCTGTCTCGCCTCTTTCGCTCTTCAGACACCTCTTCACAAGCTCGATCTGACGTGGGTATAGCACGCTGCCCAGCTCAGGGACGAAGGCACGGTAGAATGCGTCACTTGAAGATGCCCCAGATCCATGAAGCATGCGCGAGAACGTGTAGGCAGATTCGAGGATGGAAACACCTCCCGATGCTGGGATCTTTCCATTGAGCATTTTCATTAGCTCTGGTACCTGTTCATACAAGATGCTCAATGTCATGTCAGGCGTGCATGAATCAACAGCTGCTGAGAAAGTCTGTCTTCTCCACACGCTTGCCACGGTCGGATCACCTAGGACATATTAACACAATTCCAATCGGTCACCAAACTGCTTACGGGCAAAAATATGCTCATGAATCCTCGTTAGCTGAATATTTGCTTCTGTAGAATTGGTAACAATGAGGCAGTTGATGATCCCTTCTGAAATTGTTTCCGCCATTGCATGCCGAAGGTAACTCTGGACTTGCATAGGCGTAGCTTCCACTTGATTTGGAGTGACATCGAGGCCGCTAACGATGTCATTCAAGATTGCTGCACATAAGTCCTGCAGAGGAACCGGAGGCGCACGAATGACATCCGCTGCCCATCGGTTAATGAGTTTATCAAGTTGAGATGCCGAGTTCTGAGAGATAGGAATTCAAGGGGAGAAAGAGAGATCTTGTCAGTTAACCCGAGTATGATGTTGCCGGCATCGAATCTTTGCGTACTTTAATCGAAAAATCGTCAACAGTGTTGCCATTATGCCCACCGATGGCAGGGTTCGAAACGCCCTCCAGCAATGCAATGCGCGCCCGCAGTTGTGCAACCTGTCTTTCCTGTTCTTCCAACTGTTGCCTCTGCTGTTCTACCTTTTCGTGGGCTATACGCTACTCGAAAAGTAGATCAGCGGCAATCATCTGGATGGAACAGAAAACTCACGAAGTTGGTCAAAGCATAGCGGTACTGGTCTCCAGAAACGACGTCCGGTTGCACTGGCTGTAGTTGTGAATAAGGAGGACTCTGCTGGTATGCCATGCACTATTCTGTCCTGTCAAAGGAATGTAGTGGTTAACAGTTTAAACGAAGATGCGGAACTTCAACTTGGACTCGGATGCTGCAGGGGGTTAATAACGCAAGCTACCTCAGGTTGCGATGTGCGTTTTATATCATAACCTGATACTCCTGTCAAGAAGAATGGATTACTTCCGGCGCTTTTGGGTTCCCGTTTCAAGCTGCATTCAGAATTGCACGGAACGACGGAGCAAAAATCTGTCAAGGATCGACAGAGCTGAGCACTGCTCCCAATCATGGAATCCAGCCTCGACCCAAGCAGACTTGAAATCCAAGTAACGGATTCAAGTTCTTGTGTTCTATTTCTAGCGGCCATTCAAACCTTGCCCACCACCTCACATGGCCCGGTATTTGGTCATACTTTTGCGTCTTCTCTTCAAATTATATAGAGCGATGTTACCATGATTTCATTATCATATTTTCCGTACCGTTTCTAGGAGATATACTGACGAACTCATGGCACCGAGTGGGGCCAAGCTGAGCAGTTCTTTACTCCGCAAGGAGAGAAGGGTATATTACATACACAGGCTACCTTACACTAAGACCACTTAGGCCAAAATCGTTCACCGTTTCACTGGACTTCGCTATATCATCGAAAGGATCACGCACGCTTCCTGTCTTCGATCGCCAAAGTTGGGTGTAAAGAGCCTTGATCTTTTGCAGTTCGGCATCAACAGCTGCTGTTCTACTGGCAAGTGCTAGGAAGGTCGAGTGCTGCGCTTGAAGTGTCGCTGCAATGTCTAGAACGATGGCTCGTCAGCAGGGAATCTAAAACTGGGTTACTTGGTTTCACGGACTCTGAGGTGTCTGCATGGAACCTGACGCAGAAGCGAGCTTCCTTTCAATTTGCTGCGAAATTTGTTCCAGCGTCAGTAAGTGGTTGATCATAACTTTGGGTCATGACATCGAACCTCAATCGTCGACTTGTACCACGCCAGTCTCTCCTTCATCTGATCTGTCACGCGGGTGAAATATCTGGTGAAACTGTTAAATAAAAGCATTTAACGGAAAAACTTCCGAAACTCACTCAAGGGGGAAAGTAGCGTGGTCTTTGAGGTAGGTGTTCCCACTTTGCGGATTCCTAAAGCCATCAATGATGCGTGTTGCAACTATGGTGTCTTCTACGGCTTGGTCGACCTTCTCTTTCAGATCCTTTGTCATGTGGAGATCATTTCGGATGGTAGTTGCGGTATTGATTAGTTCCTGAGAAGACGCATGTATGAGAAAAGATGCCATTGAAAGAACCTGGTGAATTCACTTTATTTAGCTGGCGTATAGCTTCGCGACTTTTCATAGGTTCGTCACCTAACTTACGCTGCTGGAGGTCCTTGCATATCTGAACGCGGCCTTGTATGAACGTACTGATAAGCGGAAGTCAGAATAAATATTTACATAAGCAGCGACGTAGCGCTTACTCGATGTTCTCCAGTACTTTCTTCACTTCATCTGGTAAGTCATTAAACTTGGTAGATTTGATGAAAGGAGGAGGCCCAAGGGTTTGTGATGGACCAGTAGGCTGCGCAAACCTTTGCAGAATGGCATTATGGCCTGGTAGCAATGAATCTAAACAGACTTCACGCACCCTCCACTATTATAGAAAAGTCCTCACATGTCAGTTGTTGGCAAACAACGAAGAAAAATCCAGCCTTACAGTTGTTGCTGTTGTGGTTGTTGGGATTTACTTCCAAAAAGAGTACTCCCTCCCAAGTTGCCGAATGCACCGCCGGTGTTTATACTCCCAAATGCTCCTGCAGGTAAAGTGGCTTGTGGTTGCAATGGATTGGTTGTGGCGGAGCCAAAGAGACCACTTTGCTGGGGTTGTTGAGTACTCGTATTCGTTCCAAATAGAGATCCTCCTCCGAAGACATTGGTCTGTTGCTGAGGCTGTTGTTGCTGTGCTTGGCCAAACAAGCTACCTACAGGTTGTTGCTGTTGTTGTTGTTGGGGCTGTCCAAAGAGACTTCCTGTAGGCTGCTGCTGTTGAGGTTGGCCGAACAAGCTACCCGTTGGTTGTTGCTGCTGAGGTTGACCAAACAGACTACCTGTAGGTTGTTGCTGCTGCTGCTGAGGTTGCCCGAACAAGCTTCCACCAGGCTGCTGTTGGGTTTGTTGCTGATTTTGGCCAAAAGCGCTGAAAGCATTTGTGTTTTGCTGCTGGTTTTGGCCAAAGGCGGAAGTGCTAGATCCCGAAGGTTGTTGCTGGGGTTGATTGCTGCCAAAGACAGAACTTGTGCCAGTGGTGGCGGGCTTCATTCCAAAAGCTGAAAGACTGGAGATGGAAGGCAATTTCTTTTGGAATATGTTAACTATGAGTTGAAGTTACATACCTTGTTGGAAACGCCATGTTTTCCTAGCCACTGCTGAGCTGGAGAATATAAGATAAATAGATAGCGCTTGGATAGCGCGGCTCGAATTTCGTTTGAACGCGATGTTTGCACGTGCCAACCCTGCGACTCAAAGAGTGCTTACATAAGGAACAGATTTGCTATAAATTAAAATGGCTCTCAGCGCTCTTTAAGTTTGCTTGCAAGCCCGCTTGTTCCTGCACGAAGAAAATTAAATTGGGTCTGATCTTTGTTGTTCCGGAAGGTGCCTCTTTCATTATCATATCATATCATCCAGAGTCCGAGTTTGACTGCACCGACTATGACGCGTATCCAATTGGCTGGTTATTTTAGGGCAAGGGCAAGGCACTTCGTTATCCAATACACATCAATAGAGGTTATCTGCAAATTCCGTTCAAACAAAAAAGTGGAGCCTACCGGGTCTCTGATTGGTTGAAGGCCCTACTTTTTGCCTTATGAGGGCATATTTTTCGTTCGTTCAGAAGTTGCAAATAATCTCTAATGCTGTAAAGTGCATCTCTGTCCAAGAGTCTAAGAATCTTCCACGTCATGTTATTTTCTTCACTTGTGAGAGGAACCAACTGCTAATCTCCGTAATATGAATTGCTGAGGATGAAGGACGGGTGGTAAAGGGTCGATACCATTTGGAGTAAAGTGAGGTGACATTAACGGGCCGATGTATGGGGTACATAATCTCTCCAGCCGTCCACCAGGTTGACCAAACTTGAAACGTCTGTCCATTTCCAAGTGTTGAGGGCGGAAAGCACCCATCTGCCACGCATTCGCTCATTGTCGGGTAGGCTCTTGACCTGTGTGCCCTTAAGAATGTCCTAATCGTTGTTGTGATCGATATCAGACAAGCGCCATTATCGACTAGTTCTCTTTCAAACACGACCGTCGTTCTAATATCGTGCCACGTGCAGTGAATTATCCATCGTACGAATTTCTGTCTGTACCGGTAGGAAAGTTGCATTTATGACTACCATATAGCCAACCAGTTCCCCGTCTTTCCCGCCACATTACCCCATACCGTTCAACCATCCCCAATTTATTTAACAAGTTCTCTCTACCCCGCATTCTTACTCCGAAGTATCTCAATCTAGCATTTAATGCCACCAGCATCGCTTTATCACCCAGCTGCCGTCACCTTCCTCGACGATCAAGCCCCAAGGCCTGTCAACGTCGACGCGGCCACTTACTATGGTGGCAATGAGTCGTTCCATCGCTCACGCACCTACAGCCAGGTATGAGGTTCTGGACATCTACCTGACACGTCCTAACTCCAGTATCAGTCCCAGGCCCATGGTTACAAACCCAAGAAATTGCCTGCCTTCCAAGAGGACTGGCATCTACGTCCTCGTCGCATGTCCCATGATGAGAAGTCCGTCTCTGGCCCACCTAGGCGGTTCCTCATCGATGTCGAAGAGACTATTCGTGTAATTCTTGAACAGGAAGACACAGATGGCGATTTCCAAATCAGCGTTACCGACGCTGGCCCAAAGATGATGGCTTTGGGAACGGCCACTAGCAATGGTTTCAAAACATTTGACATCAGGGTTTGTCTTCCTCTCGTTGTCTATTACCCAAAAACCTTGATTGACGTCAATCACAGGGTACCTATATGTTGTCGAACCTTCTCCAAGAGCTTGCCCTCGCTCGCGACCACAACAGGAAGCGTATCGTTTTAGATGAGGCTCGACTGACTGAGAACCCTGTTGACCGTTTGTCGAGGATGATTAAGCACTCTTTCTGGCATTCCCTTACACGACGCATTGATGGCGATGGTCTTGAAATTATTACTGCCGACCCCAAAAATCGGACTGGGCGTGTAAATCCGCGTATCTACGTCCCTCACGGAGAACCGGCAATGGCTGAGTATTACCGGAAGGTGGCTAAGGAAAAACCTCACATGAACCTGGACGTTCAAGTCCTCCCTGAGAAGCCAGATGATCCAGTATTTGTGAAGAGTCTCAATTCTAAACCCGGCCTGTTAGCCTTGGCGATGGAAGAGGTGGATGATGGCGCCGGTGGAAAGACATTGAAGGGAATTCCCTTCATCGTTCCTGGTGCTCGATTTAATGAGGTCGGTCAAATCATACATCTCCAGTCGTGTTTCGAGAGTTGACAGCGTTGCTCATAGCTCTACAACTGGGATTCTTACTTCATCACTTTAGGCTTACTTGTCGACGGCCAGGTCAATATGGCCAAAGGCATGGTTGAGCACTTCATTTTCGAGATCAAACATTATGGCAAAATCTTGAATGGTAGCCGAAGCTACTATCTCTGTCGTACGCAGCCACCCTTCCTGACGGACATGGCACTTCAGATTTATAACCAGTTGGACCGATCTGACGTCGACTCTAACCGAGATTGGCTGAAGAGGGCAATCCAGGCGGCTATCAAAGAGTACCACACTATCTGGGTGGCAGAGCCTCGAATTGATCCCAAGACAGGACTCTCGCGTTACCGCCCAGATGGACTTGGTATTCCACCGGAGACGGAGGCGACGCATTTCACTCATATCCTCGAGCCCTATGCAGCTAAGCATGGCCTGTCCGTGTTGGAGTTTAGCGAAAAGTACAACGACGGCAGTTTGAAAGAACCGGGGCTCGATGAATACTTCTTGCACGATCGTTCTGTTCGTGAATCTGGTCATGACACCACCTACAGGTTTGAGAAGCGCTGCGCCAACCTTGGTACCATTGATTTACAGTGCCTGCTTTATAAATACGAAGTCGATATTGGTACAGCTATTCGCGAGGTGTTCGATGATGAACTGGAGATGGAGGAAGATTTCCCTCTGGCGCCATTCCCTCCCTCCGCTGAGTCTTATGCGAACCCCCGCAGAGAAAGGTCAAGAGCCGTGCCCAAAAGAGCGACGAATGGTTTGAAAGAGCTGAATACAGGAAGAAGGTGATCGATCAGTATCTCTGGAACGAGAGCAAGAGTTTGTATCTCGATTATGATACGGTTGCTGAAAAGCAGATTCTATACGAGAGTGTAACGGCCTTCTGGGCACTTTGGGCTGGCTGCGCCAGCGAAGATCAGGCCTGGAAGCTTGTGTATGCTATTTTCATTGATCTACAAATTGACAGGCCCTGACCCTTTTTTCATAAATAAAAGCTCGCGTTCTTTGCAGAAATTTGAAGTCCTCGGCGGTCTCGTTTCAGGAACAGAGGAGTCTCGTGGAAAGATTTCTTTGGATCGTCCCAACCGACAATGGGATTACCCGTAAGCTACTTTCTCCTCCAAATCGTTATCTTTACTTATGACTCTGTGCAGGTATGCCTGGTATGATGATTCTAAATTCCTTCATAGGACTGTTTACTGACCTATATTCAGGCCACCTCATCAGATCATGGCCTGGGTCGGTTTGGAACGTTATGGATACCTGGAGGAAGCGCAGAGACTCGCCTATCGTTTCCTTTACATGATGACCACTGCTTTCGTCGATTTCAATGGCGTGGTACCAGAGAAGGTCATCCCACCAATGCTATTTGCCATTTCACCTTGCTCATATTTTTTATTATTATAGTTCGACGCCGTGAAGCTTTCGCACCTCGTTGATGCAGAATACGGAAACCAAGGTATTGATTTCAAAATGGTTCCTCGTGAAGGCTTTGGTTGGATGAACTGTAAGCTATTTTGTGTCCGAGCCCTATGACTGTACCAAGTGACCGTCTTCTTTAGCTGCCTACCAAGTTGGTCTTTCCTTCCTGACCACACACATGCGACGTGCCGTAGCTGCTTGTACGAGCCCAGAAGTCTTCTTCGGTGCTGGAGTCAGTGGAGTTAGTGGCGATACAACTTTAATGACCAATAACCTTCCCCCTTCCGATCCGCTCGGCATGGCAATGGAGACTCTGGACCTCAGCAACTCTTTGCCGGATATATCTCAGTAAGAAGTCAATCCGTCCGATTCTTTTGTCAGATCTACCCCCTTATACTTTCTTTCGAGTTGGGGGCTCGCCTGGATCCAGTTACATCATGCAGGGCTTAATCTACTCTTACTTCACGTCTTTTAAGTTCATCCTTCCGTCGTTTCATTTCCATTCACCTCTAAATTCTTAATACATATAATAGCAGAAACCAATTAGACATAGCATTAGATAGCATTCTCCATTGTACACAGCATATTTCAGTACGTCACTCCATTTCGTTTACATTCTTTAGAAGATGTCTTTTTTTACATTCAGTAGTTACAAGTTTATTTCCATGTTCTTTCGAGCATGTTCAGTGACTGTCATGATCAGTGTCAGGTAATTTCTAAGTAAATGATTTACATGTGACTCGGCGCGTGCTTCAGCTTATCCCAAACTTGGCCGGGTCCAACCCTCCTTCAAGGGATCATCCTGCCGCAGCTGGTTATGCCTGATGATCTTATCATTGGCGGCGACTTTGTTCGTTCTCGTGCCATTCCTCAGCTGGCTTTCTAGTAACAAGTTAACCCCGAATAACGAACTGTATCACGAAAATCCTAACGAGCCAGTGCTGCAATTCGAACTTCGTCATCTCCATGCGGTGTCCCCCACCTCTGGACATATCTTATTCTCAGACGTGTCTTCACAAGCTTTGAACACTTTATCCGGAATGTCAGACCCCTCTGGAAGCACTAAGTCGTCCTATATTATACAATCTCGGTTAAGCAAACCTATCGGCCGTCTTCATTTGCTGCGCATTCGCGAGCACGCCTACGGTCCATCGAGTTTGGAGAAAATGAACGATTAGACTGGAATGAAGATGAAATCTTATCACCGAACGTTGAAAGTCTGGAAACCTTGCGAGAGCTGGCCAAGATGACGAACAATGCCTATGTCGAGCCGGACGACCCTGCGTGGTATGACCTTCACGGAAATTGGAATGTTGTACGTTAAACCCCTGTTGCACAATATCTAATTTTCTAACATTCATGAAGTCGTTACCTTTCGGCTGGGAGCCCGACGCAGATGGCTTCCGCGGTCATGTCTTTGCGACGCCTGATAACTCTACAGTCGTTGTCTCAATAAAGGGGACATCGGCTGCATTTTTCGGTGGAGGTGGCCCAACTGCAAAGAAAGACAAACTGAATGATAACTTACTATTCAGTTGTTGTTGTGCACGCGTTGATTGGACGTGGACGACAGTCTGCGACTGCTATCGGGGCGGCTGGAAATGTGACCAAACATGTCTGCAGACGGCCATAATCACTGAAAGCTTATTCTACCCTATTGGCACGGTAATGTGTCTATTCCATTGCTCTGGTCAACGCCGTCTCAAAATATATCTATCAGAATTTGTATTATAACGTCTCATACATGTTGTAAGTCTCTTGGTGAAGCGGGCTCCTATCTCCACTAGCTCATCTGTTTTCACAGCCCACATGCAAACATATGGATGATTGGGCATTCACTAGGTGGAGCTTTGTCCAGTCTGGTTGGTATAACATTCGGCGTCCCTGTTGTGACGTTTGAAGCGCCAGGGGATAGATTAGCAGCCAGTCGTTTACATCTGCCATCCCCCGTACGTGATATCCGAAATTCTCTCTATTCGCTATGTTGATACATCCCTAGCCTTCAACTCATCATGTAACTCACGTATATCATACCGCGGATCCCATTCCCATGGGACATGCAATGGTGTCCTGTCCTCTTGCGCCCTTGGCGGGTATGCCATGGAAACGGCGTTAGTCCAATCTCTCCTTATTGCAGGCGACTGTTTTCTGAGCGCAAACTTCGTAGTTGCCATCTTGGGAAGTCAATTGTGTTCGACACTGTGTCAAACGCATCATGGACAGTGGACATACGTACACACGGAATCGTCAACGTCATCGAACGGTTGCTGGCAGAGCCCTGGCCGCCAAGCGTGGATATGGGTAGGGAAGTGCCAGAAGCCAAGGCCGAAGAGGATTGTGTTGTAAGTCTGGTCTGTTCCATCCACAACCGTTTGTCTAAACGAAGCTTAGGAATGTTTTAGTTGGGACTTTGGGGATTTCCCAGCCTGACTTCCTATTTTATCACTATCATACACGATATAATATATATGTACGATCCCCCTTCTGGACGACATCCTCCAATCAGATTTATGACTTACAACATGCCAATCTCATCGCCTTCTATAGTTTAAGTTGACGACGATCGACTACAGGTAGCAATCATCAGGGATGAAGAAAAAGATCAATTAGCTGCGCAATAGGCTGTGTTTATCATAAATTAAACAGGGTATGAAGCAATCAAGAAGTAATGAGGATGCATCTCATAGATCAAGTCATTAGTCCAAAGACCTCCTCTCGAGCAGTTTAGTGATCTCTCTACGTTCGCGTAACCATTCCTGGAAACTTTGTTCTGGGCCCCCATGCAGCTCGCGCATTTCAATGAGGTAGTTCGCAAACACAATCAAAGCGCCATAACGATAGCTATTGCGTGTAAGTAAAGTATGGCCACGCAATAGCGACGGGGCTTACAGATAATTCACAGTGATACTTCGCAACTTCTGCTCTTTGAGGCTACCTTTTTCACAGGCTTCCACCTTTAGTTTATTACTGTGACAGATAAATGGTTTGACAGCGTGGGGGAACAATTATTAGAATTTAACTCACTCGTATATGGCCTTCCTTAGATTCTGGACGTCCTGCATCAAGTCAATAGCCCGGTCAGTCAACCGCTTGGCAACCTTCCCATGAGAGAGGACTCCGACAAGCTGTAGAATTGTCTTGTATTCGCCTGGAACATAGAGTCGCATAAGCCAGTTGAAATTATATCCAACACGGCATCTTACCCGCAAGGTATACTTCTTCTTCGGACGGACCATCCATGGTGTTATACATTTCCACTGACATTTCGTCCTCAGCGACCACTTCGTTATCTCGATGTTGCCAATGCATGGTTGAGGCAATCAGGCACGCTGTAATCATGCCTGTCGTTGTTCTTCCTCTTCCCATCTGACAGTTGAAGATAAAATCGCCAGCCTGGTCAATTCCGGAGCGGATTCTATCAAGTATGTGCGCCAGAGCACCAGGAAGCGGCGCTTGCTCGTCGGTCTAAAATAGCCAAGTCAGCAATGAATGAAACGAAGATCTGCAGAGTAGCATACAATAGCAACACGATCATAATCAATCTATTGAGGAGTGAGATTTAGCCTCTTATCGCAAGGGACTAGGAGCACTAAGACGTACACGATATCCTTGCTTGATGATATGCTCAAAGACATCTCTAGGTGTCAAGATATCGGCTTCGGCAACCTCTTCCCATATAGGAATAATCGAGAAGACGCCTGGCCTTTCTTCTACCTCGTCATGGAGTAGAATGCGACCACGTCCTCGCCGCAGTTCGTACAGAATATCCTTCTTGAAACTTGTTTCCATACCCTCAACCATAGCGGTAGTCACACCGGTAGCTCTGGAAAAATTTCACTACATGTAAGGCAAGGTAAAGAATGAACGCTTACTCGACATTTTCCAAAGGCCGATTAACGAGTCGTAAGACATGTGGCCTTCCGGCAACGTAAACAACGGGTTCCTAGAAGTCAGATTAGAGCGCAAGTCAGAGTTATTCCAGGAAGGAAGTCTTACCTCTCGCAAAGAAGTCCAGTAGACCATGTTAGAGCCGCCAGGGCCAGCATTGACACGCTCAAGGGCGCGTTTCAGCCTGCAATACGGTCAATTCTCGAAAAAGATGAAGTACTTCATTGAAAAACATACCCTTCCACTGTAGGCATGCCGCTGATAATACGTCAGTAAAGAATCAATACTTTATTGAATTCGAATTGAATCGACATACCTTCCGCAGACCATTTTACTGCCTTCACCAACAGTAAAATCAGTACCATCCAAGGGAGATGAAGATCTGATAGGTTGCAAGGTCATTGCAATTCTACGGAAGTTCGGTGCTCCTTCGATGCGCCTGGAACACCATTCAGCAAACATGTGTACGTCGACTTGGCTGTGACATACTCTGGTAGAGTCATTTTTGCAGATTTGAAAAAAAGTCGGACTTGATGATGGTAGACTGTGATAAGATGCTACCGGATCGATTGAGGACCACCTGTGTGACTTCATCTGGGTCTGCCACTCCAACTTTGGAATCACCACCTTCCAATGGTTTTAGAGCGTGTAGTCCTTCGTTGATCAACTCCTTCTCAAACGTCTTGATGACTAGACAGTATTATTTGATTACTTCTCGTAGACGAATGCATAAGGGACGTACCAGGCCTGTCTTTGACAAAGGTCTCAACATTTTCAAAAGATTGCATGGTATCCGGTTCTATAGATTGCAGATAGGCCTGGAAAACTATTAGTTCGAAGTACCTCCTGAGGTTGTATATGCCTAAAGGATGGGGATGATATATTCAGAAGAATGTCATGGAAGACTAGCCGACTTACCTTTTGACGTATGGAGCCGCCTCTGTCTCTCTTCAGTAGCTTCCTCTGCCCTAATTCTGGATTCCTCGATCGAATCCCGAAGGTTGTAAACCGCTGAGCTTCTATCGATGGCATCGTCAACTGCATTCTTGACGGCGGGACCCTTTCGAATCACTCTCAATAGGTCTTCAGGCGGATAAGTCACTTAACAAAAAGCAAGTAACAATGGCACCGTTTACTTACTGTCAATAACTTCATATGATCGACGACGTGGTTTTTTTGAAGGGTCCACTGGAGTCATCGAGATTGATAAAGAGCGTTTGTTTAGCCGTGGTGTGGTTGGCGTCTTCGGTCCGCGAGCTTGCAACCATTGTCGAATAAGGAGCAATATAATCTATACCAAAAGTTCAGCTAACTTGATCAGTCTGGCATGTTGATCCTGTTGACCCACCGAAGCCAGCGTGCTCCTACCGCGTCCTAATTGGCAATTAACAACGATGGGTGTGTTTGGAGACGTCCTGAGTACGACATCGATCAAGTCCTTGAGGTCGGTGTAATCCGGTGGTTTCTCAGCCGTCATTGGGATGCGGTTGTACTGAACTGACACATCCTTTCCATCGAGCCGCGCTGCCATAATGTCCCTCAGAACCACGATATCTTCAGGTAGAACCTCTTCCCAGACAGGGACAACGGAGCCATCGCTTGTTTCTGTATGCAGCAAAATGCTACAGGCAGATGACCGACCGTGAACCTTTGCATTTCGTCGTATGGACATTTTGCACTTACCGTCCCCCGAAAGAGTTCAATTCTGCAACAACGTCATCTCTGAGTCTCTCTTCCAGTATCTCCAGTCGCGATGCAGATATTCCGCCATAGTCTGTGGAAGGGTTTAAACAAGCGTCACGGGAACAGGAATTGAGTTGCCCACCCTTCATATTCCTTAATGAAAAGTTTTCTCTCCTCAAGCAATACGGAGCACCATTGATGTACACAATAGGCTCTTCTCGTAATGTTATCCACACGATTTTGGAAGCATCTGGATGCGCTGTTCTGATTCTAGCCACCACTTCATCGATGGCCTCTACTGTAGGCTGCCCGAGTGCATATATATCCGTGTCTGGAACTTGACGGAAATTGATGGCACCTCGGACACCATTCTCGACAAGGTGAGATTCCGCATACCATTGGTCAGACTTCAATAGGGTGCTAAGAAAGGTCAGCCGACAGAGAAGATGGAGGACTGAACTACGTGCCCCTCGCGGAGAATGATACCACTTCGATTCTGCAGACAAATCGGTTTAGGAGGACTGTTGGATGACTGAAGTACAGGACACTTTACCTTAACCACGTGGTCGGAATATTCATCTCCAAGAATCTGACCACCAGCAATGGCAACATCGTTCTTCTTACCAGCCACTAGCGTCCGCGTAGCCATACTTGATTTTGACAACGACGACAGATCATTTACAGGGGAAAATACATTGAGCCGCGAACCATATTGCTTGCGCAAGAACTTGATTTGCCTGAAAGAACGTAAGTAGGAAATATAAGAGGTGAGACGGATCAACATACGTCCAAATTTCGGGTCTAGCCATGAGCCAATCTGAGAAACTTTGGCTGAAATTCTCATCTGAAGTTTCAACGAAACTTGCAAAAGCAATAATGAAGAAGCTAAAGAAGAAAATGGTCATAATGTCAATCTATGGATTTATGTAAGTGTGAACTCACTATTTCTCCAAAGCTTTCACAGCTTTGTTCAAGAAGATTTCTCCTTGGGCTTCATTCATGCTGGTAAGAGAATACTTCAAGCGGTTAATCAAAATATCTTCGCGGAGGTTCGTGACTTGGTCGGCTACAGAAAGGACGATAGTTAGAAAAACATGACAATAAAGGAGAAGAATTAACTACACACTAGTGTCTATAACTTTATCCACCAATTTCTTCGCCTGTAGGCCATGATCGAGACATCCTAACAAGCTCAAAATAACACCATAATTACCCAGGTGCGCCTTGCGAAGGTTTTCCAGAAGGGTAGGTTGTGTCATTAGAAGCTCGATTGCCGATTGAGTATTGTTATCCTGGAGACCTGATGGGAGTAAAACACCCGCCAGAAGGCGAAAAGACGAACTGAGACTCACATTGTTGTAGCAGATACGTTAACCGGAGCAAGGACTTGCTCAGCTCTTGCTGGGCATTGGCTTGCTCAATGGACTGGAGGATGCGGTTTTCGGCTTGCTTGTGGGAGAGTCAAAATGTGCTGCCTAGAAGATTCGGTTGATCTTACCATGCTCGTGGGCTATGTGCGAAAATGAACTTAGAAACTTCGTTAATATATATTTAAACTAAACGTCACTCACTGTGCTTGACCCAGACGGGCTGGTTGAAAGCGGAATCGGCACATTGGAAGCTTTGAAAGCATACGGATCAGCCCCACCCCGGCTCATGATCTGTTTACGACGGACAAGAGATGCGGCCACCATTGCAAAAGTGGTTCTGACAGCCCCCATGCCACATGAAAAGACCAAGGCAGTCTGCGTGGGGTCCGTCTCTCGGATAACGCGAAGATAGGCGTCAAGGTAGTTGTCCTGAAAATTTTGTTAGAGGACAGAAATAAGAAGAATTACGCGTTCATCGAACCTCAATTGGTCGGTCTGGGGAGATGGGGATGCTGGTACAATAAGCATCAAGGTGTTGTTTTACAAAAGCCTCAATCAAGCTCACCGGTAATACTATTTCAAATGATTACGTTGAGCAGTAAAATTTTTAGAATAATATTAGAAGACTTACATCAACATTCCAGCCATCCTTCTTCATAGTTTCCCATAATTCTCGAGATGTCTTCACATTTCCGGTATCAACTGCTGTCCAGGTAGGCAAAATAGCACCTTCACCAGTGTGCGCAGCTGGATTGTTTTTAATTGTCAATATCCCTTGAATAATATCCTCTGGGCTTACTAGCTACTTCATTATGTGTGAGAATGACACCTCCATATCTAATTATCACTTCAGATCAAATCAGGATTAGGCTGGTTGACTTCGTTAGACATACCGCATTGCCTCCTGCAGAATATCGTTCTTCATTCTATTTTCGATTGCTTCCAGATTCTCGGCACGATCCGACATGGATAAAGTACGCCGAGGTTCAGATGCGTCTCGCAGGACAAAAGGACGACCAGAAATATAAACTGAACAAGACAAACAAGGAAATTAACTCTAATCTGAGCAAGTCATCAGAGACGGAAGAGGGCATGTCTCGAGAGATACAGAAGGCACATTTGCGACAGCGCAGGGAAAAGAAGAGGACATACTTATGGGTTCTTCACGCGTCGAAAACCACACAACGTGCGCAGGGTTAGAAACATTGGGTCTACAGCGTAGAATAGAAAGGATGGCCCTGAGCCCTTGAGTCCGAGGTTGGGCCGCACCAAAAACATTGAGGTCCCCATGTCTAGGGGCTCTAAAATTGGGTGCACCATGGACGTTGAGGTCAAGATCAAGAGCTCTTCCTAGAAACATAGGTGAGATAAACTCAAGACGAATTCTGGTGCATACACACCTGACGGATAATGATCGGTCTTCAGAATAAATCCTCTTGATAATACGCTCCCGTTCCTCGTCTTCACCACCGACGGTTCGGAGCGCTCGAGAAGATCCGTTAAATCCAACGATGTAGCACTAGCCGTGCCTTTCGACATTTCCGAAGTACTTTCAGTTGGAGATCTAGACGAGCTTCCATGTCTAGGTGGTGTCGGGGTTGGTCGAGAGTCCGACAACAAACGGGTCGGCAGACCATGTGCTGGAGGAACAGTGGCAGGCCGGGCTTCATCGGCGAGCGAAGGACGGCCGTTGGGGGCCTTGTAATGGGACATGGATTGAAAGAAAGTTGCCCTTTGCTGTTGGTTTTCTCTGTTGTAGGCAGAAAACCGTGAGGTTGGGGGAGGAACACGTTGGACTGCCCGGATCCAACATGTGTTGAGCATACAGAACGTAAGAGCTAAATTAGGGTTAGGTCTTCTAACTTTACATTATTGACGTCATGCACGAGAACTCTGACTTTCATCCACTCTTTCTGCAAGTCTTTATTTTTTCTTTATACCTCTTTTCTTCCTCCTTTTTTGCCCTTCTTTCGTTCCCTCCATGCTTCCTAGTCCGCCTCTCTGTCTGGCGTATTACTGTTCTGGCCACGGTGAGCTCAGTCCGCCTTCCGACCACTGCCGGGAGTCATTGATCCAACGTTCAGGGTATGGACATGCAACGCGAGTGTCTGCATTTGCTAGATACCTCCTGAGCGAGAAAGACGAGTCCAACAGACCTATCATTTACATCGTCTCTTCCGCTCCTGAGCGTGTTTTCGCCGACAGCATCGCCTGCGGGGCCAGGTACCGCTTTGCAGAGATCGACCCGGTCATCGTTCAGCCTTTGGCGTAAATTCAAATTATTTCGTATTTCTTCTGCAAGGCTTGACATTAGAAACAGATACAGGGTCGACAGACGGAAAAGCGTAGATGTTCTCGAAAGGTTTTTAGATAAAAAGGATGGACTGCTGGACAGGGAAATAAACTGGCTGCTTGAGATCAATGCACATAGTGTGTTGAGCGACGCAGCCTTCCTCGGATGGTGCGCTTCCCGTTGTTTTTATTCTCGCCTGCTTTATTCATTGTTTCTCAGCTTGGCAGCCAAGGCAGCTGGACTGCCCTCTGTTCTCATTACCAACTTCTCATTTGACTCTGTCTATTCCTACCTCTCCACGCCCTTACTAGATATTTCCCCTTCCCCTCACCATATCATGCCTCATGCAGAGGTCCCGCCTATCATGCCCGATGCTCCAATTCCGTATGAAGAACTTGCTCCGCTGGTGGAACAAATTCACTTGGGATACCGTTGCGGAGACCTCCTGGTCCGTTTGCCTGGTAACATACCAATTCCCTCATTCTGTATTGACCCGCCATTGCCTGCTTTTGAGTGGATCGATATAGAGACAAGATGCCTTCGACCTGACATCCTACAGAAGCTTACGGCGCCATTCGATTCACGCCCAGTTCATCCGGGTTTACCATTTGCTGGACCTCATGCTATGGAAAAGATGGTAAAGCGTTCGGTTCTACAAGCTCCACTACTTGTAAGGCCCCCAAGTTCAGAAATGTCCGTCTATACCCGCGAGGGAAGATCTCAATTCCTATCCTCCATTGGGATTCCATCTCATTTGCATAATCCGTCCGAGACAAAAATTCTTGTCGTCTCTTTCGGTGGGCAAGTATTCCGTCGACCATCATCAAGTCGGCCTTCTAGTAGGGCTCATAGTCGTAGCGCGAGTCGAGAAAGCCTTCCAGATCTTGTTTCAAAGCCATCTGCTATCAGACCTTCAGAGCGTGTTCATAGCCATGCGTTACGACCGAAAAACTCTAATGATCTATCTGTCGATGCCCTCAAGAACAACAATGTTTTCCGGGAACATATACCCCCTTCAGCTCATCTTGATTTGCATATACCGGCCACACCTCGTACGCGTTCCAGTGAATTGCAGGTTGGGGGTAGCCCTGCTTGTCCGATTGTATCCCCCTTGGCTACTCCAGGGCACATCTGGGTTCCGGGCGCTCCGCCAGCATCCAAGCCTCCTTCATCACCTAAGCCTACCCAATCATCCTCATTCCAATCTTCATCGATACTAATACCAATTGTAAATACGATCCCGCCTACACCACTGGAGGTTGAAGTTTTTGAAGAGCTTGAAGAAGAGGTTCCTCGATTACTGCCCGACTCTTCATGGATCGCCGTAGTGTGCGGAGTATCGAAGGAACGGTGGAGCAGCCAAGTGCAAGGAGAAGACTCGGAGTTGCCTGAGGGATTCTACGTTGCGCCGAGGGATGTGTATATGCCTGACTTAACTGCTGCTGGTGACGTTCTATTGGGGAAGCTAGTGCGTCATTTCATTTTGTTGAACCTTGGCGCCAAGGCTTGGCGCTTGCGATAAAGAGCGCCTGGCGGAGTTTATGGGTCCATGAACTGATGATCCGTTTATACAGGGGTATGGAACAGTATCGGAATGCGTTGACGCGCGCACACCTTTCGTATACGGTTAGCTACCACTAGCCTCTTTCGTACCCCTTTTGAATACCGATTCATTATCTAGTCTCACGACCACTATTTGTTGAAGAACACGGACTGCGCTTATTGCTGGATCAGGAAGGCGTAGGCGTCGAACTTTCACGGCAATCGTATGAAGCTGGCGATTGGGCATCAGCTGTCAGTGAAGCTTTTGCCAAGGGAAAAGATATGAAGGAGAAGAAGAGGGAGGACATGGCGAATGGAATCGGGGTGCACAAGAGCGAAGAGGAAGGTAAGAAATTGGCTGGGCAGGTGATGGATTGGATAACGAACTGGTGGAAGGCTGATGAAGAGGTGGACGATATGAACGCTGCGATGCTCTAATCATGTAGATGGACGATATTTTGGGCTTTGTCCCACAGACTGTTATTAATGGCACACTACATCTATATCTTACCAGATAACTACGTGGACTTTTATTTGTAACGTAGATAACAGGATAATACTATCTTTACGTTTCTTCAGCTACTAGATCTATTGAAAAGGTCTCTCTGAGGGATTGCTCTACAGTGCCTTGGGCCACTCCGGTGATCTGGGGTAAATTGAGCTCACGTGGCCGGTTAAAATGTCATCCTCGAATGAAGAGGCCTTATCGGGACCCTCAGCTCGCCGCGTATGACTCCCTTGTAGCTCTCTTATTCTTCACCAATGACCTCTCCTTCGCAGCCCTTGAACATCAGGTCTAACAACAGACTCGATGCCGAAGCTCAGTCAGCTTCGTATACGCCTTCAGTCGGCACCCCAGACCTTCGACAGCTTCGTGCCCAATATGCGGGGACACCACCACCTCCCAATATTCCCCCGAGAGGATCGACACCCGCACCGAGACCTACTAATGCTGCCGCGTCGTCCTCCACAACACTCATAACTTCCCCATTATCCGCAACCTCACCGTACCAGCCCGTTGGTGGACTCACAGCTACCCGACAAGCTGTGGGACTCAATTTCAGCTCTTCTACCCCACCGGGGTCTGCAAAAGTCGACCTCAACGACCTGCCTCCAGAAGAGAAAGCCAAAGTAATTGAACGTCATCTGGTTTCCAATGAACAGAGGACCAAGACCGGTCTAGCTGAATCAACCAAGTCGGCTGCAGAGTCCCTGCTTGATGTTCCGACTGGTTCTGACGGTGACGCGACCCGTTCGAGGCGCTCGTCCGCTACTGGTACCCCGCAGCGTACGGCCAGAGAGGATTCGGAACCATTTCCTATACCCTACCACGCGCCTGGCGCGGACGTGACGTGAGCATTACGTTTACTTTATTCTCGGAACTAGAACTCAAATGGTCTTCAAAGGCATGAGATCTACAAATGGCATACAGACCAACGTAGGCAAGCTACTAGAGTTCGTTCAGCCTCGTTTGCCGGACCTAGCCAGCCTCCACATCCTGCATTTCAGCATATCCACGAGCCAGGAGGCTTCCGCCGCAATTACGTACTGCTACGTGCGAACGAGAATGGGGAACAGCCCGAGATTTTGAGCAGCTTCATAGATTTCTTGTACCTTTTTGGTCACTTCGTGAGTATTCACGCGATTCCGTACGATTTTATAGAACAAGCCGACTCAAGTTCTCTAGGCAGGTGAAGACCTGGAAGAAGAAGAGGACGAGGATAAAGATGAAGAGCCTACTGGTGTTCCTGAGGACTTGGCTGTGTCACCTGGGCTCCCTGACGTAAATGAAAGGACTGCCTTGTTACATTCTCCGAGCGCTTCACGCTCCAGATCGAGGAGTAGATTCCGAAAGGGTTCCGTTTCAAGACAAGGTACTGCCACGGTGACCCAAGCGGTTCTTATGGTATGTGGTTCGTTGTTCATTAGGAGCTAAACTAACTGTGCGAAAAGTTGTTGAAATCATTCGTTGGCACTGGTGTCCTGTTCCTAGGAAGAGCGTGCGTACCTCCAGTCTCAATCGTCTTTTTTAACGTCTATTCACTAAGGGCATTAACAGTTTTTACAACGGCGGTCTTCTTTTTTCTGCTGTCACATTCACGTTCATTGCTTTCATATCATTGTATTCATTCCTCTTATTGGTCAAGACCAAATTTGTGGTCTCGGGAAGTTTTGGAGGTAAGTTTGATCTACTTCGGAAGTATATTTCTTTTGCTTATATAGTGCTAAGATATCGGCGGCGCGTTATATGGTCCATGGATGCGCTATCTTATCCTGGGTTCAATTGTCGTCTCTCAGATTGGCTTCGTTGCTGCATATACCATCTTCGTTGCGGAAAACTTGCAGGCGAGTACGACAATATCCGTACTGGCACCCAACGCTGACAATGTCTTCAGGCTTTTGTTCTAGGTGTGACGAACTGCGTGAAGCTAGTTCCAGTACAACATTTCATCCTGCTAGAGCTAGTAGTCTTCTTGCCGCTGGTCCTTGTTCGCAATTTGGCAAAATTAAGTTCGACGGCTTTAGTGGCTGATGCCTTCATTCTCGCTGGGTTGATCTACATCTTTGGAAGTGAAATATCGATCATCTCGAACCGAGGGATTGCGGATGTCAAGATGTTCAATCCTAAAGACTTTTCCTTGTTCGTTGGGACTGCTGTGTTCTCATTCGAGGGTATCGGCTTGGTGAGACGGATATGTTATTATGACCGTCTCTTTTGCTGAAATGGTTCTTAGGTCATCCCTATAACGGACGCTATGAGGGAGCCACACAAATTTCCAATGGCCTTGTCTGGCGTTATGATCTTCCTGTTGCGTAAGTCTAGATCATTTACCTTTAGAAACATTGATTATTTATTATATGTTGCTTCAATAAGTTCTCTTTGGCGGTGCTGGTATGCTTGCCTACATGACATTCGGATCGGATATCCAAACAGTTGTGCTTGTTAACTTCGATGCTCATAGCAAGATGGTTCAATCGGTATGCCAACGCGTCCTCCTTAGCAAAATTCAGTTATTAACATATCTAATTCTTCAATAGGTGCAATTTCTTTACGCCCTCGCCATTCTTCTGTCCGTACCTCTTCAACTTTTCCCCGCAATCAGGATTTTAGAGAACGGGATTTTCACGCGAAGTGGGAAAGCCAATCCACGTGTCAAGTGGCAAAAGAACATGTTCCGATTCGCCACAGTATTCCTCTGTACCGCGATCAGCTGGGTTGGAGCCGCAGACCTAGACAAGTTCGTGGCGTTTGTGGGGTGCTTTGCCTGGTGCGTCATTTTTCATTTATGCTCATTTTGTGGGTGATGTGCTAATTAATGATGACGGACCCTGCAGTGTGCCACTTTGTTACGTGTATCCGGCCATGCTTCACTACAAGGCATGTTCGAGAACGCGCATGGACAAGACGAAGGATATCGCGTTGATTATATTTGGTTTGGTTGCTGCTGCGTATACCACAATGCAAACTTTGAAGGTTCGATTTACCTTGCTCTGTCCATTGGATTCTACGATATCTGATGGCTTCCCCCTTGCAGTTGATCCTTGAGCCCACGCCAGTTGAAGGTTCCCCTTATGGGAGATGCGAATCCTGAAAGGCTTGTGTTTGCGATCTCTTCTTTTTCCCCAAGAGATACCTTTTAGATTCATGATATACGGCACATCACGCATCTATGCATTGCCTATTTAGACTTGGACGCATTTCCACACCACTATCATAGGTCTTCGCTTGTTTACAGTAATCATTCATTCATGTGCAATATTACAGGATTCAATACATGCATGCAATAAGGGTGCCCATGGTTGTCGAGCAAGATAAATACAATAAGAATGAAGGGATCCAATGTGGTGGGCGCAGCAAAAGAATTACGCGACGGTGATAAATATAACGCAAAAAAGGTGGGTGGTCTTGCAATGTCGAAAATCTATTAAGCCTCTTCGTCGGTGTCCACGAAAAAGTGGGTGCTTCTTTTCAGGCCAAATCGAATGGGCACATCCACGGCAGATGGCAGGCTGTAAAGGCTGGCAGACTCCGTGGTTGACTTGAACGACCTCCTCCACGTAGCCCACGCTTGTCGAGAGGACGATCTTATCACTGGCGCATCCGTGCTCTCTTCTGCATCAGCCAGATCTCCGCTATCTTCCACATCAGACATCGGTTCCCAATAGCTCTCGCCTCTCTTAGGATCATCAGACTTCTCTTGGCCCCGTCTCTCCTCCTTCACCGGCTTGAAAACATTCGACACCGGTGGCCGCTGCAGCTCTGCAGTTGCGGGTCGCCCTATCAGACCCCTCCGGCGATTTTTCCTCTCCCTCAGCTGCTCTATATTCTGCTCTCTTTCCTCCATCCATGTGTCCTCATCCTCCCTAGACATTGTTCCACCAACCATCCCCACGGAGAAGCTTTTTGTATGCCGTCTTGACCCCGCGTTGTAACCTTGTTCTGATGGCTTGGATGCTTTAGAGCTTGGTGTCCGTTTCGGTGGATGTGATCCAGCCCGCTCGATAGACAGGATTATATCGTCTGTAGTCAAGTTTGGGGATGGCTTTGTACGCCCAACGTCGCCTTGCTGTGGAGCGAGCGCCACGTTTATATCAATGCCAGCCGCAGTCAGCACGTCTCCAATGGGCGCATGGCCTCTTGGACTCAGCATTCGATGAGCAAACGAACATTTCAATCTAGAAGTAGTGAGATTCCAATGAGCACGAATGCAAAAGGCATGAGCTCAAATTTCGGACCACGACTCACCCAGGACCAAAGATAAATTCGCCGCCCAACTGATCGACGTCACCACCCCTCTCCCAGACAGGCATGCCAACTTTAATAGCGCGCCCAACAACCATGGCGATCCCGCTCATTACTCCATGTTTCACGTAGCTTCCGGACCTGCAAGCCGTAGATGTGGTCCTAGGTTTGTCTGCAGAAGCCGAAGATAGTGGGTCGACAGAAGGCCCTTTAGACTCGACATGAGGGTGTCCGTCTCTTTCCATTCCCAATGCCTGATAAATAGCCAGAGATGGATCCGTGTACACTTTAAACGGGAGTCCAAACATCTGCCTGTATTTTTGAATCATCCCAGGAGCACCATTGCCTATGACCACGAAGCTTACAAGGCGCGATGTCAAGTCGCCTTCACCATCATCACCATCGGCCGGCCATGCAAAAAGCATCTCGGGCTTCACGATGGATTTGAGAGATGCCATGTAGTCTTGGCATAGAGGACACCAGAAGTGCCGGATGAACACAACGATGGTCCGGGTCTTCTCAAACAACGATCCAAAGGAAACTTGGGACCCGTCCTCGCATGTCACAGGCAAGTAAGCCGCATGTGCAAGCTGTTGCACAGTCGGTAGCGACCATTCTTTGGGGACAGCGACAGGGGTGGAAGGAGGAACGGGCGGCAGGGCAGGATCGATAAGGACAGTTGGGAATGCAGATATCGACAGAGCAAAGCCACTCTCGCCATCGCTGCTGCAGTATTCGGATGCATTATGTTTGTGGCGCGCATCGCCTTTTGGGGAAGCGCTTGGCTGACCATTAGCGATTGTGCCTGGAGGATGCGGAGCGGGCCGAGGCTTGGTATATACCGAAGGGTTACTGGCGAAAGAAGGAGCGGACAGAGAAATGTCCACAATGGAGCTATTCGAGAGCGAGCGCATACTGGGCTGAATAGGTGACAGCGGTGGAAGTGGGGAGGACAACATTCTGTTTCTATTCCTCGCTTTAATGCTGTCGTTTCCTTCCTTCGGCTTGAAACTGTTGGGAAGGGGGTTTGTCAACGACCGGAAAACTGGACGACTCTTTTTAATGTCCAGAGGATTTGGCCCGATATCTGAGGCATATCGTTGCTCACTAATAAAGTGATGATCAACATCGTCTTCCAGGTCATTTGATTTTCTGATGGAAAACAGATTGGGAACGCCGAAGTGCCTTCGGGTATATCTTCGTCTGTGATTTGCACCCCTTACTAGGTAATTCTCTTGTTCGGCATCTAAAGATATCGATTTCCCAATGACTGCGCCTTGGAAATGAGATGGTCTCTGACCGTCGTCTGGGTTTGCTTCCGAAGTTAACTTCGTGATCAGAGTCGAGTCGCGACGACGAAGGTTATTTTTGGATTCCCCCAAGATAACCGTTGATTGCACTGGCAGTGGTGCTGAAATGGACGACTTGGACACCTGACGGAATCCATTTGCACTGGATCTCCCCCCAGTGGTGGTGTTTGCTGTCGCAGATGAGCTCACTTGGCCACGGCCTTTGTTGATCAGGGAATTGATTTTCCTCGGGAAAAAAATCTTCGCGAAACGATTATGTGATGTTGTAGTATTTGTCGCTGGGGTAGAGAGGCCGACCGTGCGATCTTGTTTTGAATGGGAATTGAAAGGCTGTTGCAGATCAAGATGAACCCTGTCGGATGCCCTAACACTTAAAGGTGAATCGAAGATGGCGCCGCCATCGCTCTCTGTGCCACTGACACTGCTGTCTGATAGTTCGGACTGAGCCTGATGTTCACGATTATTTCTCGGTGAGAGCGGATGCTGCTTGGATTCGGGCGAGCCGAGGTCTATATGGGTTTGCGACGCCCGTACAGTTGGTATGCGCGGAAACGCCTGTAACGTACCGACAGTATGGAGGCGCGAGTAAGGTGTATAGTGTCCGGTTTTAGCACCTGAGTTTAGGCTTGGGCTCTTGGAGGATCCTGGAGGCTGAAATGATCCCCAGAAACCGAAATGCTGGGTTCTCGGTCTATGGAGGTATGAGCGTTACTCGTCGGGGAAGAAAAGCAGGAGTCTGAACGAGCGCGTTCAGTAGGTTATTCAAGGTCTCCTCGCTTCCATACAGGCCTGACACCTGTTGCAGAGGCGTATGTATGCGACTGCCTCGCAGGAGCTGGTGGTCCTCTTCCGCAGCACCCATAATGGCGCAAAAGGATCTGTGGGGTCCGGCGAGGGGTACCTTTCAGAGATATCGATGACTGGGGGAGGTTTCCTAGGGATGCGGTATGCACTGGGTTGCTTGAGATCAAGAGCAAAGGACGAAGCAGAGGCCATATGGAACAAAGAACGGAGAAAACACAAAAGAGCGACAGTGGGGAAAGCAAACGAACAGCAACTACAGGAGAATAAGGTGGCAAGCCATTTACATGTGGGACTAGTTATAAGTTAGGTGTCCGAGCCAAAAGCCTGTCTGTCGTGAGGCTGACTTCCGCTGACACGTGCGGATGCTTCTATTCCTACCAAATGTTCCCGTTTATGGCTCTTGACCAATACCTACAAGCAGTTGTTACCTTGGAATTTTCCCGTATTCTTGCATCTACCGACACATCATGATGTGCGCCTGACAAGCCTCAAACAACGTGGCAAAGGACAGCGCTGATGCTGCACCTCTGCATAGTATCGCGAGGGATTATTTTAACTGCTGTCAGTGTCAAAATTGGCCGGCGGAGTGTGCCTGACAGCACCATCGGCATGGCGTGAAATGGAATAACGCCACCCGACATATTTCTCAGTATGGCAAGTAGTAGCGCTTGCCGCTCGCAATGATGTCATTGTCTATTTTTGGTCCTTGTTGTACACCCCAACCTTCGTCATTGCCGTCATCTTCTACAGTTCGTCTGCTATAAAGTCACGAAGAAATAATGATTCAACTCACTCCAAACCATGACTTCTACACCTCAGAACATGCCTTCTACCCACGACTCTGGCGCTACGCCAACCGTGGCCCCTTCTACTGCTCCCAAACCTGAATTAGCCTCTAATACGAACAACTCCCAATCACCTGCTAATCCTATAAAGTCTGCCTCACAGTCAGCTAATACATCTAAATCTCCGTCCGACTCGACATCCCAATCAACAGGTTCTCCCCCTCTCGAGTCCTACCCTGAACAAAAGCATGCCGGTAAGGTAGGATACGGCCCAAATTACCACAGTGGTGCGGTACGTTGTGTACTACGGGATTTGACATTCAAACACTTAACTTCCTCTAATAGACTCTTGAGGATAAGATTGAAGGGTTGAAGGACGAGCTCAAGGGCAAGATTACACATAACCTGATCTCGTCAAGCATGGACACGATCTCCTGAGCGGAGAAGAGAGAAAGAAGAAGTTGACAGGCGAGGTAATTCCTATCATCCATACAACCTTTTTCATGGTTAAAACCTCATCGCAGGACGAGCCTAACCCCTTCGAAAGTGTTGAAAAGACAAGAAGAGGGTCCACCCACATGGCGACGACTCCGCAGGCCAATCAAAGGGACAGCCCGTACAAGGGTCTGCTGGCAAAACCACTTCCAAGGATCAGCCGCAGAGCAGGGAACAACAGACATCTAGACATGAGGGTAGTCAGATTTCCTCCCAGCATCAGTCTCAGGCCAAGGAACATACCCCTCAGGCATCTGGTCAGTCCGCACTACCACAGGGTGTCCCTTCCAGTTCTCCCTCCGTCACCTTCGCGGGTCACCGCTCACAGTCGCAGAACCAACCTACCAATGCTTCCTATCAGGCAGCTCCTCCCCCTTCCGCTTCGCAACCTAGCCAGGAGACGACCGGAGTTCGACCTGAGTTTGCGACGCACGGAGCTCCTAGGGCTAACCCTGCCGGAATGGCTCTCAATCAAGGTTATGTAGAAGGTGCCAAGGAACAGGCTGCGACAGTTGACCCTACTGGTACTAGTGAGGCTGAAGAGCAGAGAAAGCGCAATGCTTCTGAATTTGCCACGAGGCCGGTCGATGCGCGTCAGTAAGATTCATACTCGAAGTCTAAACGACGAAATTATGCCATACAACTGTAGTCATGTTCTTGATAAATTGTGCGGTGGATTGTAATACTAGAAGATTTTACTAATGTTGTCATCGTCGAAACAAATTGAACTATTTTATGTTATCGAATGGTTTTTCACCGAGGAGTCACTTCGTTCTCGCGAAGACGTCGCAAATTCGAAGGCCATCAAAATACACTAGCATAGACATATCATAACGTCCAATAAATGGCCGACGATCTTTGAATGCGATGTCAAGCCACCCATGGTGGATGGAATTAGATTATTCCCTAATTTATACGAAGGATCCACAACGCGCCAACCATATCATACGCAACCTCGGTGCGGACCATGCCCAACTCTTCATTAACCATGGCTGTGAGGGGGCTTGCAGAGGTTGTGCGACGCAGCATGCTTAAAGAGAAAATGGCGTATTTCTGCCCAGATATCAAGAGGTCAGTGTTCAAATGATCCGCATAGATCAAGGGTGCTCTGCTGTTCTGTCCTCGACGTTATAGTGGCTTCTGCCGCCGAATTGATTATAAAATCGTCAAAGATGAAGGCTAGATCTGTTTGATGTCTTAGGAATACAGTATGTGCATACAAAGAACTTGTGTCAATCCGATGAGGGGGACTTGCAAGACGCGAAGAAAGATATACGGGAATACGTTCAAGCCCAGTTGTCGATTAGAGAGTCACGCATCTCTCCGATCACTGCTGTAGAGTCTTGTCCTTGTAATTCTACGGAATATTAGAAACTGTCTGCAACGAATTAAAAAAAACGTACTGAATGCCGCTTCGATGACACTGATTTCTGTCGCTGTCGTCTCCATACCTGTGAAGGCACACCAATCGTTCACAATAAGACCTGCGCCAATAACATCTGAACCACGGTTTACTGTGCCAGCCTATAATTTGTAAATAAACATCAAGGGTCTTTCATACAATGAGTCAAGATCACGCACCACCAGAGGTATTTGCAGCAAACTGCTCAACTCATCTTGGTCCTGGACGCTTGTTAAAGGGTGCACAAGGCCACCCTGGTTTGTGATCGCGCAATAACTGCCCACTAGCACATTGTCGGCGATCGTCTGTCTGAAGACTTCGACCTTCAGCACGTCGGCGATGATCTCTTCTGTCTCGCGATCAACATCGGGATGCACGAGGGCAACGTAGTCGTTGCAAGCGATAACGTTTCCAAGAGCCGATAAGCGCTCTTCTACTCGCTGGATGGCTACAGCGTCGGGTAGTGAATTCCGGAGGTGCTGGAGTTCTTGATCGGTCGTCGATGAGGGTACGAGGAGACCATGTCGGTTTCCTATCGTTGAAAAGAAGACAGTTAAGCTAGATAAAATAACGAAATCAAGAGAAAAAGGTCACGCACCTGCAGTTAAACGGCCTATTATCCGCGTTCCGCCAATGCTAGTGTGCACGATGGGAATAACGTCTCCGAGTTCGCTCTCGAATGCCGAGTAAAAGTTGGTGCTGCCTTGGATTGCAGCCAGGCAGTAGCTATTGGTCAATTTGGCGAAGACGCCGACGTCACTGTGGTTCTCGAACTGGAGACCTATAAGGTTCAATTTTCAGGGCTGCGATCTATTAAATTAGAGGCCAAGATGACGTACGGGTAGCCATTTTTGAGGGGGGAGAGGGTGTAGTTTCGAAGGGTAGGGGTGAAAAGAAAAGGAAAGGAGACAAAAAGGAAAAGGACCTCTAGGATAGAGGCTTGTTGTAGTTGATGAGAGCAGATTGAGATTACACCTCCATTTATAGCGATTAGATAATTGAGCCTATTTTTTCATCGTGAGTCACGTTCAGTCACACGAATAGCACTGACGGTTCCGTTGACCGCGCTGACCAGCAAGAACAGACTCACTCCTCTCCTCATGGCCTCTCTGACTCGCATCTGTCGAAGCCTAGCGTCTCGGACACGTCTGGTTGAAACGCGAATAGCGTCAAATTGTCTTCACATTCGTTTCAATTCTACTACTGCCCCGGTAAATACGGAAATGCTCCTCCAAAGCACACCAAAATCGAAAAAATAATCCTGGACCACATCAAGGTTTTCATGCCCGTCGACACGCTCCAGTAACATCCTAATTGATGCCCAGAAATAGACTACCGGTCCCATTTCATTCGCAACTTACATGCAACTATGTCTTTCGCACCCCACAGATGGATACTACATGAACCCTGCGAATAAAGTATTCGGAAGCGGTGGTGACTTTATTACAAGTCCAGAAATCAGTCAAACGTTCGGAGAGGTATGGGTCGCCTAATCATCTTAATGAAATTGGACAATAATGAACTTGTAGACATAGTTAATTGCTCTATGGCTTTTGCAAGAGTACGAGAAGGCCGGAAAAGGTCATTCATTAAGACTAGTCGAACTCGGTCCTGGCAAAGGCACCCTTATGGGCGATGTCCTACGAGTAAGCATCTAACACTGGTATAAACTCTTTCAACGCATCCTGACCTTTTCTAGATTATTTTAAAGTTTAAACCCGAGAAGCATGTAGATGTGCATCTCGTGGAAACCAGTCCAGCCATGCGCGACCTGCAAAAGACACACCTAGAATCTGGTACACGACCAAATGTGCGACTACACTGGCACAATTCAATAGAAGAAATACCCCCAAGTGCGTCAGAATACACGATGCTGTTAGCCCATGAATTTTTCGACGCCTTGCCAGTTCATATTCTGCAAGTAAGACCCTCGCTATTTCTTACGAAATACGTTCTAATAGGTCTTGTCAGAGACATAAAGAAACAGGCTTCTGGCACGAGGTTCTCATCGACTCTCAACCCGCCGATGAGTTGGATTCGAATGAATCTGCGACGTCCCAAGCGGAATCTGCTGACACTTCTATTCCCGAATCCACCACCAGTCTTCGTCGAGTTTTGGCATCAAAACCTTCAAATGTCGGAGCTGTCCTTGGTTTATCATCACCCCGATTTGCACAATTGCCCAACGGGTCGTTCCTAGAAGTCTCCCCCTCAGCTTTCAAGATTGCACGAAAAGTGGGCGAACTATTGGCTGCAGACGATTCACAAAAAGAAAGTCCGTCCCTGGGGGGATGCGGCCTTATAATCGATTACGGAAAAGATGGTGCATATGAAGATTCGCTCCGTGTAAGTCTAGTGCGAACAAAGATTTCTAGGATCAAAAGCTGATTAAGTGCTACCAGGCATTCAAAAGGCATGAAATGGTGGACATTTTCAGGGAACCTGGGCTATGTGACATTACGGCGAACGTCGACTTTGCTTTCCTGAAAGAGTCAATGGAAGACCTCGGTGAGGACTGTTCTTGAGCATGTTCTGGACATCACATTAACAACTCAGTAGTAACTCCGCATGGACCAATATCCCAAGGATCATTCCTGGTACGAATGGGACTTCCAATGAGATTGCGCACTTTACTCCAAGCTGCGAAGACAGAGAAGCGGTTGCATGACATTCATGGCGCAGCAATGAGGCTGGTGGATCCGAAAGGGATGGGCGGACAGTATAAGGTGCTGGGTATCACGAGCGAGAGGCGGAGTGATGCAGATTCTTCGCTTCGTGAAGTTTGGCCGTATGTTAAAGAACCAGAGAGGGTCGATAAATAGATTTGGCCTCCCGTAGCTAATATTACGGGGTATGCTTCCATTGTGCATGTATCTGAGGCAGATTCTAACAATGTCGACAAGTGGTCGTTATCAAGTTTCATGGCTTCTGGAATGGAATGAACGCCGTTTTGCGCTCTTGCCATCTTTATGCCGTTGCTGAGGTGATTTTGAACGAGATGTGCGTCGTTTGTGTGATCTTTCTCTTTCTTCTATAGTCTCCCTCGACCGTTTCTTCTGCCGATGTCTTTCCGCACGATCATTTTCATTTTTGTTCTTCGCGGACTTCAAACTCTCTTCCTCTTCCTCCGGATGGTGTGAATCATGCAGCGCCGCAGCCTCTTCCTCTGCCCTCCGCCTTTTTTCCTTTTCCTTATTATGCTTCCACATCAGCTTCTCCACGCATCTTCCGCAAAGAATGACTTTAACAAGTGCAGATTTACTCTCGCCATGTTCGACGTAGGTGAAGGGTAGTTCCAAGGTCGTCAATGCGGGCTTCGCTTCTTCACTTTGAAGGCGCGACGGGAAGTGATGCTCGCAACGGGTATTGCCACAGGTAGTTTCACCTGAGCCGTCTAGAACTTCCTCTTCTGTTCTCCAACGAAGAGCGAACTGTTGAATAGACCACTGCATTCAGCAAGAGGAATAGTACAACGAAAGAAACCGAATTTACGCACATTACCAGACTTGTAGTGCTTCAGGTCGCATACTGCGAATTCACGGTAGAGACTTGTATAATACTTTTCTGCGAGTTTTTCGTCCCAAGTGGCGGGTCTCTCTTCTTCTTCTCGTAGAAATCTGGAAAAGAACGCAGTCGATTTAGGATCCACTTGGTAATGCGAAAGAAGGGGGATGTTCAGAGAACGAACTTGTGCGATGCCTTGAGAATCTCGAATTCCGTTATACCAACGGGTTTCGAGGTGGCTTGTGAAGAGCTGGGGTATCTGTATAGAGCCATGTACACAGTATGTAGACTCTGGAAGATGACAGAAGCGAATCAACAGACGTCAATTACGTCAGCATCTTGGCGCTGAACTTGGGAGCGGCATTTTTCTTGGCTTTCTGTCAACGACGAAGATCGCCTCTCGATGAGTGGAATTACTACTACCACGCCCTTGCTATTCTCTGAAATCCAGGCCTTCTACTCTATCAACTGAGTCTTCTACTTTACCACCTGGACATTGGACACATGGACGGAACACTCAGACGGAACACGCCTCTGATATTTGTAGCCAGCTGTAGGTTGGTCTTGAGACTCCTGTGCTGGATTTTCTGTATGTATTACCTGACTCAATCCGGCTTGGGACTACACCACTGGCCAGTGGCGACCCTTTCTTTTTTCAAATTATGGTATGCGGAGACGTATTCTGTCAGTTGAACTGGGCGATCAGCGCCCACGAGACAAGGCCCATCCTGAGATGAGAAAAGATAAGAGCTTTATCCTTTGCGGTCAATTCTGAGTCTGGGAACTTGATGGGTGCGCCACTCTTGCCTCGCCTATCCAAAAGGATATCTGTCTCACTTAGGAAATGTGTACGCATTGTAGAAACATGCATGCCTTTTCTGGTTAGTCTTCATGCCTTCGCGAATTCGTTCAGCCTTTGAGTCGAGTCATTGCTGAATGCGGTCTTGAACGCACACCACCTTCCTCGTGTTCCTCGTTTGTTGCACGGGCTCATGTGTTTCATCTGATCTATGACTTCCTGCTTCGCTGCATGTTAATCTGCTGCCTGGACCAATGCAAGAGTCCATTTCATACTAGTTCTTGACGTCCAAGCTTAACCTGTTTAATAACCACACGCCAGGTCTTAATCTTGGTTTGAAGGTATGTAGAAGGTCGTGATCCTCGTCTGTTCTTTGTTGATTAGGCTGTAAACAGGTAAATGGGGTGTTCATAAGCACACTTGTTTCTACTAAAATGACACATTAATGCCTTGTAACGGCCATCAACTTTCGAAGGCATGGAAAAATCAAAGATCTATATAGCTGTATTCTTCTACCTTCCACAGTAAAGCCCGCAGTCTTGTCTATATTGTCATGAATATGCTTAAATCTGAACAATTCGAGTTTTCCAGAGCTCATAATATGTAGCTAGCATCTAAACTTTCACCGTGAATCCATTTCATGATTCATTTCCGGATTAGCGTGATGCGAAGTTCTTTCCGAACGTCATCCGCGTATATGTTCTTTTCTCCTTCGTAACAAGGCAGCTTTTCTAAACAAGGGAGCTTCTTTTTCCTGCCAAGCACTTGTGCATATTTATGGACTCGAATCGCAGGAAAAGCCGACGGACGGCCGAAAGACCTAACGCCGCCTCAGGTTCGGCCTCTCACGCGACGCGGCGGACATACTCGCGCTCGCAGAGTTCGCCGAACGTGCGTGTGCAATGAAAACACAGAAAAGGTGGGTGCGTGGGTTGTGTGGCAGACTATAGATTTTCCGGTAGTTCTCCCACCTCACAGATGATTAAAAGTCAAAGTGGCGATGCCAGTAGCCTGCTCGCTTCCGATGATTAAATCCAAACTTCGTACTTATGGTGTTGGCTTGGCTTCCCACTAGAACTACTGCTAATGCAGCTTTCTGCGCCGTTAGCATTGCAGCCTGCAGGGTAGCAGCTCTTGGCCTTTGTTCGTAATAGGGCTGGCTACTAGCCAGCCGTGTTCAAGCTTCCATGAGAGACACGTTACATGACGTGAGGGGGGACTGTGGATTTGTTTGCAACAAAGCGTGCTATTTCAAGTCTGCGTATGAAGGTACATGCGATCTGTCACGGCCAATTACCCTGGCCCCAGGTCCCAGGAGAGTTTTTCTGTCCTGGCTTTTTTTACAAGTGTGCCTATATACATAAACATTTTGTCTGTTCAAGTCGAGTGAAACTAGCGCCAAAATTCAGCGATGCTAAAGCCGAGTCATCAATAGCCTTTCGTACCAAGAAGCCAACTCTCTTTTGATGCATCAGACCAAATGAATGAATTGTCAGTGGACTGAATTGGTTGCGCAAGAGAAGAATAGTTCAACCGCGCCCCGAGTCAGAAGACACCTGACCACTCCAGAATCCATTTAGCTAGGCCGCCATAACCGAGCGCCCAAGGTATACATAGTAGCAGCAGCAAAGAAACGGCAGGCCAGGAGGTGTATCAGTGCAGAGTCCACAAAGCCGTACAGAGCGTTACAAGGGTACCTAGCTGGCAACAGAAAGTCGAGATGGACGGAAGAAAGGAATTATCCGAAGACATAGACAAGACGGGTGACATGGAGACAGTCCATGTCTGATGCAATCAAGACGATTCTGCTTTGCAGTTCAAAGTTGAAAGTCGAGTCCATTTCATCATACAGTTTGGACTGGGACATGTGCTCTGCAGGGTACGATCACAGCCTTGTCCAGCCCTTCAGGCATTCAGTGAGAGAGATTCGCTCACTTCAAATCCCTCCTGTGTAGAGAACTTGGGTGCGGATTTTGAGAACGACAAATGACCAAGACGCGGCTTGGTCGCAGCTGGAGTGAGAAGGATGTGGGGCCGGTAGGAAAGATAGGTTAACAAATGGAGAAACGATCTTTAAAGCATTCGGACCACCAAAGGAGACGAAGGGCGGGTGAGGGCGACACGTCGGTGGCCGTTGTTGCCGATGAAATTGAGAAGATGAAAAACATGCGGAGCAGTCTTATAGACGCCTTAGCATTACGGCGGTAAGTGATGGTAGATCCGGTAAGCGATCGTCATGTGGTCGACGCTGTGTCTACCCCGCACTGGAGTCTAATGAGCTCTGCAGCTCTGAATGTCAATAATAAGGGTGTACGGAGAGAATGAAATGACAAAGGTCTGAGACGGAGAAAAGAAGAAAGGAGAGAGTGTGGGGAAGAAAACGAAAGCGGACGTGAATCTTTTTCTCGGGGGTTGGCTCCATTTATATCATGCGCCTTCTCACATGTTTGGGCGATTCCTCTGCAAATGGCCTCCACAGCCATGCGCCCTTTTCTATTCAGCGAGGAGTCTGCTAGTCTCAGGTCTTTCCGTCGCACCCAGTCTCTCCCTCGCCCCCTTCCCTCAAAGCATCCTCGCTCAAGCTCAAGACCGCTCTGGTCTTCTCTAACATCCTGCCATATAGGGGCCGCACAACTCACAAATACCCGCAGCCCACTCTCAACGATCTCATCCAGGCCGAAGAGGCTGACTCGCCGCCTGATATTCTCCTACCAGCCCCAGAGTGGGTACCATCCGCTCTCTATTTATCTATGCCTATACTCAGCTCCCGCCTAGATCGTCCGCAATGCCCCGCATGCACTCAACCTCTACGACTGTGCAGACAGAGTGAGTCCAACTTGTTCCGTGCTCGTATTCATACGGCTCACCACCTTGTAGCCAACCCGCGCTCCAGCGACCTCGCTCCAAGTCGCGCACCATCATTCGAATGATCTCTACCAAATTTACGCGCGTAACGAACTCCCCTCCTGCTCTCGCCAAACCCCCACCAGCGGCACCGACGGGCTGGTCGAAAGATCAACGAGATGCCGCGTTACGTGAACGAGGGTTGCTTCCTCCGCTACGACCGAACAAAGATCTCTCTTTGCAAGAGTCGGAACTAGACCAGCTCATCCCCGTTGTCGAGCCTGAGGAAGAGTCGCAGGACAAGCCTTCAGGCCCTTCTGCTGCAGACCTCATCAAGAAAGAATGGGAGCCAAAAACCAGACCACTGAGGTCGAACAGCGGCAGCGCATGGTCAATTTCAAGTTTGGTGGTGGCGCCTCTCCTGTGACTTCTTCGCCTCCAGAGGAGAAAGCCCTGCCATCATCCCCCCTTGACCAGCTGTCCCTCCAACCATTGACAAACCGACACCACCACCTAACGAACCCTTACCTCCTGTTCCTACCCTGTCTCCCGAGTCCGTGCATCAGGATTACCCTCCGCGGTCGTCGTCCGTGAATGTGCTTGCTGTTCCACCATCGCAGTCGGAAACCAAGGTCCGCCCTTTGCCTTCTCCGCCACTTGCCAAAGTAGCACCTTCAGAGATTGAAGCATGGACTGTTCCGTTACCTCCATCTCCATCACCTTCCGTAGCAGAACTCCCTTCTCCGCCTCAACCCGCAACTTCTCCAGTACCCTCACAATCTCGCTCTCTTCCAAGCATCCCAGATACTTCGCAATCTGCGGAAAGCTCTGCTTGTGGCAGCGGCGCTAATACGCCCCGACCTCTGGATCAGAGCAAGACGTTCATCCCCACACAGCCTACAACCCCCGTGATATCTCTTACACCCGCAACGGAAATCCCATCACCGTCAACGGAGCCGACGACACCATCAGCAGGTGCAGATGACAGGCTTGGCTCTGCGCTTCATAACCGTACTGATTCATTTGCCCAATTGGAAGACTCAATATCCTCTATCGCCACTCCATCGTTGGATAGCACATCGAATACGACGAATTCCACAACAGGGACTAGCGATGCTTCTTCGCATATCTCCAATGCGATAAAAGGCCCAGGAAAGCTGGGGATGCTGCAAGTGAAGACCTTGCAAGAGGTAGCCAGTACGGTGCCCGTGATTATCGAGAGCCCGGTGCAGATGACAAGATTTTCTGAAGAACTCGAGGTCGTAATGGAGGAGTCGCCCTCCATGGATTTTGGTATCATCAACGAAAAGTCGGAGAAGCCTGCAATATCCACTCCCCTTGTCCCTCCGCGAAGTCCTCCAGCTCCAACGTCTGTAGGAACAACTCTACGGCCGCAAAGGCGGGGAGTAACCGATCCGGTAGTGTCCATGGATCGAAGAAAATCTTTCAACCCATTCAAACGAGGACAAACGATGGATGTGTCTCCAATCCCAGAACCTCAACGGCGGCTGTCAATGGCCAGATCGCTCTCAAACCTCCGCAGGTCCGTCGTCGGCACGCTGTCGCACAAGCCAACAAAAGGCGCTGAAGGCGAAGGCGGTCGCGTCGAGAAGAACTTTGACGCATCCCATCTACCTGCGTCCCCTACAATCCCTCAGGCGTTTGCTCGTCCACGCCCATCGGATGTGAGCAAGAGCAGTGCTGGGTCTCCTCCACCTACGCCGGGAATGCGTCAAGCTGTCGCACCTATTATCTATAACAGGGGCAGCATCTTATTGGAGACGGCAGGTATTGAAGATGAGGAGACGAGGCGTATGACTGAGCTGGCGTTCTTGGGATGAGTGTTGAGAGTCGGTTTCGGGAGGGCCAAGTGTTGATGATCATGGTGGTTGGGGTTGTGGAGGCTCTTCAGTTGAAATTTTTGTGAGGTCGCCGTCTGATGGACGCGGGCATACATCACCGACTCGCGTCTCTTTCAAGCTCGTTTATATTCCGGCTCGACTTCTTTCTTCCAACTCTATGCCCAGTACACTTCTGTCATCCGTGACAAAAGCCCCCCTTGGTATTCATCAGTCCTCACGCAACCGAACAAACTGTCATTCATGCGTTGAGCGCTCCGCTCTTCGGTTTCCCATAACCCCATCGGGCTCTATAAGGCTCCACCTTGTCATCAAAATTTCAGTGCAACCTTCTCGGCATTCTTGCACATTGTCATGATTTACTGTGCACTTGCATTTTTTCCCCATCTTCATCGACGGAATATTTAATAAAGGAAGGCAATCATCATCCATCCACTCATTATTCTATTTTCTTTCCCCCCTGCATCATCACGATCTTTATTTCCACCTGCATTTCCATCTCCAATCTGCGATACCCTGCCATCTTTATGCTTTCTTTCTGGGTGTTTCGGTTTCGATGTATAACTACTTTCTCTCTGTGCTATTTGTTTTTCATCCTTTTATCCCTGTTTTCTCATTTTGAATCGCTTACTTGTTTATTTTGTTCTCCCCGTGCTCCTTTGACCCCCCGTCATCCATGTACAGTCTTGTCCATCAGCTACCTATATCTTTGTCGTCATAAGCTACCACAACTTGTAATGCTCAGACAAATTCCTCCCTCCGCGCTGCATTCAGACGGAAGCTGGTCAGACCAAGGTCTCAAACATTTTACCGCGTGCCCCACCTTTTGAATGCTCATTCGAACCCAAGCCTTGCTTGGCCTAGTATCAATTTGAAATTCGATTACCGGCGTGCGCCACAATAGCGATTCGTGGTCGTTATCGGCGTATTTATTGGTAGTGCTGCTGTGGGGCTTTGGCTGCATCGTGTACGTGTCGATCAGCCAAGAAAAGCATGTCGTTGAATTGACGGACTTTGGCAAGGTCAAGCATTGCATGGTTGATCATGTTTAGCGGTTTCGGTACATAAACTGCAAAGTTTATTAGAGAGTCAGATGTTATCTTAGCAGACTTTGCAACGGGTGGATTTTGATCGCTGGTTGCAACCGATCCGCAACATCCGTTTACTTGACAGTGGGTTAGTATGTATTGCTCAACTTCTATCCAATTGACGGTAAGCGAATCGTGCTGCATGAGGGAAACGAACCCAACTTGAAGTATCCCCTTCACGTGAAGTGGTGCTCCGAGTCATGTTACTTGTCGCGGAGACGCGTAACACGTTGTAGATTCCCGTTTTAGAATCTGAAATGACGTGGTAAATAAGGTCTCGCGAGAGAAGAAACATCGACAACTAAGATTTCCTTGGTGTATCATTAGATATTGTATACACTGCTTGAGAACAATGCCGTAGTCCCGAACCCTTCATGTACCTAATTAAATGCCTGTGCTCGACCATGAGGGTAATTCACTCATGCGCAATTTCTAATGAATAAAACAATGAACCAATAGTTACAACAGTTTTGAAATTTGATAAGAAATATTGGTATGAATCAATGAAAGCTGATGATCCAAAATTTGCTACCTGAGCAGCGTTTCATGACAAGAAGGGATATCACTCACCACTGAGCACAGTGGCGAGCGCTAAACTTTGATCTATTGCGCCACACTGATAACGACGAGCTAAAAATAGATGCGGGGTACATCAATGGACTGTCCACATCGTTCACATCCAGTGTTCAACTCTGCATCAAATACCGCAACTTTGGTAGGCTAAAATCCATCCTTTTATTAAGATGTCAAAGTTATACTGGATAACCTATAAATGACACGCTTACCGCACTTTCCCGATCCAAAGATATTTTAGAGTTTGGATATCAGAGTCATGGTGAAGAAGCTGTAAAACGTCTACGTTGGGAACCTCTTGACGTTTTCATGTGGGAGTAGCGTGGATAAAAATCGGCCGATTCCTGATGTTGACTCCAGAATGAGTAAATAATGGAGACATGCGGCAGTACTCTCACTTGCTTTCGAGCTCTCCGATTTGCAAGGGAAATAGGAAATAATATACTGAACGTCGAGCGATTAACTCATTCGAAACGATGACACTGCAAGGGTCGAAGGAATAAGGCGAGTCATTGAATTATGTCAATAGGCACGGCCAGGAAAAGTAAGCCCTCCTGTGCAGGATGCTAAAATATAGGGACGGAACGGTTTCCCGTATTGTTACGCAGACCTTTATTTGCGTGGACTTCGCTCAACTACTAGGCTTCCAATTTTATACTTCTTCCCAATTGTAATGATGAATATCATGTGTGGAAAATCCCGGAGATTTAGCTTCTGTTCGCGACCGCAGGAGGTGTTGTAAGCACTTGAGGGTACAGCAAGGTTAAAACATTAAACACTAGAGTAGTTAACAAGTTGTGTCCAGCCACATATGGGTTAAGTTGGGGAGTCGTACTTTTCTTGGCATAAATTATCTGCCTAGATTCAACTCATTCTCAAACATTTGGAATTCTAGGAAGGACGATAACTGCGCAAGGGGATTTGAGACAATGGGACCGAAGTCAGCATCCTCGTGGCCGAGATGACATACTGTATCATAGGAAAGGCCAAAACCAGGAGAGGGGTAAGCTGTAGATAGCCTTCGCAGCTTCTGGCAGAGAACTAGAATCGAGTTTGTCACAAAACACTGGAAAGCCTTGCCGATGCCAGATTGTGGGGATGGAGGACCTATTCTCGGAAGGCAGGCACTCTTCGAAAGTCTGAGTCTGCATGAATGAATTGTGCTGATGCAATAGGACCCTGAATGCGGGGTCGGAAAGTGCGATCAGGTGGTGGGGTCAATTACCATTTTCGAATGACATCTTGACGAGATCTTTCCTTTGGGTTTATCTGAGAGGTTGGAAAACCCCACATTTTTTGTCAAAGTTGACAATTTTCCTTAACCAGGATGACTCGTGTGGAGAATCCCTGTTAGAGGTGACGGAGTCAGTATGCGAAAGCTCCATTTCCAAGTTGTCGACTCCAAGAGCAGATAAAAAGCCACGTGACATGGAATGGACCTCATAAAATGAGATTTGAATGGCGCTTTGACCCTTCCTTCCTTCCACCACTTTCGTTACCCGCTAGATTTTTAATACAACCAATTTCCACGCACGATGTCTGCAAACGAGCGCATTAATTCAGGCGACATGAAGCCCGCCGTGCCCATTTCAATTCCTGTGCCCGCGAGGGGGAGAGCCCGGTCCACTTCCATGTCGTCTGGGTCGTCTGGGTCCACCAGCTCTTCCGAGATTCCTACTCCAGAGGGCTCAACTGGCTCTCACAGACCATCCATCCCTTCTCCTGCAACTTCACCCATTCTTTCCCACTTCCTTGCCCAGTCTCCTACGTTCAAGACACCCACCAGTGCCACATTCCCTTTCAAGCGGAAGTTTGGCACAGCAGCACCTGTTTTCGAAGGTGAATTTTACTGGAGCCATTTATCGAGTTCGTTTTCTGATGATACTTATTACACGCAGCTGAGGAGGAAGCTGAAGCTGAAATACCGGTAGCAGCACACGCTCGCCGCGCAAGCGTCAATGTTGCTAGTCGATTCGTAAACAACCCAGCGTCCACATTTTCAGACACTCAGTCCGATCGCGGAACAAATCTTCTTCGAAGGCTTTCTCTAAGCACTACTGCCTTCACGAAGGTGAGTCGATTCACTTGTGATAATGCGGCATAAATATATTAATCATCATATGACCTCTTTTTGAAGCCCCAGTTTGATTCTACTGGGCGGGCAGTTTCTCCTCCAAGCCCTCCTCCAAACACAGCTGTTAGCCCTACTGCCAGATCTGCTCCGTTTTCAAACAAACCCCGCCGTTCTGCTACTGTGAGCATTGAAGGCGGAAAGCCGCGCAGGGCTCCATCCCCAATGGGAGAAAGGATCCTCAAGGGTCACTTTGACGGGTTCAATTAACCATATTTACTTTCAGCCCTTGACTCTAGGGTGATACCTCTTTGAGAGTGTCTTATTATTCATTCAAATCCACAATGTGATACCCCTCACTCGCTTTCTGCATTGCCATGTCAACGTCAACACTTCTTGTCGAGGACTTTCGTCCATGCACCATTGTATCGATTATATGTTATTCTTGGATATTCCTGGCCGTTTCCCCTCCACGCAATCACCGCAATACGGTTTTCTGAAACTTTCCTTGTCCTTCTCTGGAGGAAGCAATGGCCAGGAATCACAGCGTAATCAGGGTTCACCTCTGTCGTTACTCCTTGTATCATTTTGTCCCCGCCGCCTGTGCGTTCGCAGCCTGGTGAAATTGTTCTGTGTAAGTACATTTATTTCCATCCTTCTCATCTCTAGCTGATCTCTTTTCCATTCTTCCATCAGCTGAAGATTAATGGTTCTACAAATTGTTCCCCAAGATCCGTGCTCTGCTACTCCTTCGTTTACTATCTGTCTTTCTGGTTTCTTGTTCATCTTTTCGTTCGCCATCATGCAGTGTACTATCCTAAGATGTATATGTACGAATAAAATGAAAAATGATATTTATTTGCTCTATTCCTCCCCCACGCCCAACTTACTTCCACGGGTATAATTGGAATGAGTTTAATTCTCGTTATTTTTTCCCTATCACGGGCATAGGCCTCTTTGCAAAGATAATCTTTTTATTGACGATCGCAGCAATGCTCCAGCCCGTGCCAGATCCTTCTTCCCCGTTCCCAGATAATTCTGGACCGGCGCTGTTGTGAGTGTCTGTATCCAGATCCATGGCATCGCCATCGATGTCCTCGGACAGACTCGTTTGTCTTGCGGCGGTGTTCCGCGCGGGTCCGGTGCGGACGAGGATGGCGTATGGTTTCGGTAGAGCAGCTATTTTCCCTTCGAGAAGATGGTGGCCGATGACGAGAGTCGGCTTGTTCTAGAGTGCCAATATCGCAGGAAAATAACGCATGAGAAGAAAAATCAGTAAACTCAAAGCCAGGCCCCTAAACGTAGTTGATCTACGAAGAGAGATGCAGGCGTGTAAGAGTAATCGAACACGTACCGTTGCTTCGTCGATCTTTAGCTTTCCCACTAGCTGACTGTCCCGCTCGCTAGGGTCATTGAGCTCGACTTCGAGCGACCCCTGTAATTCAATTAAAAGATACTCGTCATGGGAGATCTTGACTAGCCCTGGTGGGAGCTTGGGGTTTGAAGAGGAAGAAGTGAGTGTGATCGGTATTAGCATTGCGGCGTCTGCGCGGTGAAACCAATCTACAGATCGACTCTTGGAAGTTGCGACTCTGGACTAGTGAGAAAGCAAGTCAAGGCGTAGAAGGGTCGGTGATGCTGGCGTATGGTTATGAGGTATCTCGTCTAGACATGGGAATCAATTAGGACGCGACGCGACGCGTTGTTGTCTCGCGCTTGTCATTTGATGGGTAAATACGCGTGCTGTAACCGTTAGTCTTCGCTTTCTTCAAAGTATCACTTAAAATCTCGGAGAGAAAGATCCACCAATAATTTAGAAATGTCAGCGTAAGCAGTCTAATGCCATACCGAATCGGAACATCGCTCCGATATCTCACTGTCAACGCAAAACTTTCCGGGCAGCATCCAGACCTGCAGATATCTGAGTGCTGGCTGCATATATTATCTGCCCGCTGCAGGAGCAGGAAGTGGAATAGATAAACAATCAGACATGTTTAAGTGTGCGAATGTTACGAGGGTTTGAATTCGACGGAGTGTCCATGGCCATGTTCCTTGTCCTCCTCGTCCCCACCAAATGCCATATGCCAGAGCTCTGGTCCATCTCTAATGAGGGCCTGACTCGATCATAAGTAAACGAGGGAAAGGAGGCTTCGGGCGTTGACGTACAATGACCACTTCTACTGCAATGAGAGCAATAATGATGAGTTCCATTGAATGGGTCGAAGACTATAAATGACAATTAGGTTATGTCTTTACCCTAGAGGAAGATCATACCTCAGTAAGCAATTGGCGGAGCATGGATTGGATGTCAGAAATATATGTTATTTTGTCATTGAGCGAAGATGTTCTGGCCTTTACTTCCAGAGCGTTACTGAGCGAGGTGAAGTATCCTGAAAAGTTGTCAATTTAGATTATACCGTGAGGCAAAAAGACAACTCACTTTCCAACTCGGGTTCCGCCCAGTAAAAATCAGGAACTTCACTAAAATTCTCCCTACTGAGGTTCAATTGTTGTCTGAACTTCATCAACTCGCCCAACTTCTTGATAAGCTGTGTACGACTCATACTGGGCTTCCCCGTCTCCGCAAGCGCATGGGGAAGAAGCGCCATGGACGTAAGGTAGCTGTCGAACGACGCCTCGAGAGCTGACAGCGCCGTGGAACGAGAAAGTGCTTGAGAAAACGCATAACGAGCTAGCAGAGTCTCCTGGGGGAGAGCCATAGGTGGCCAACTTTTTGGGAGCAAGTCTGGCTCGTCGAGAGTTCCCGTTTGTCCGAGTAAAATCAGATCCCCCTGCAACCTCGTCTGCCTTCAAACGAAAAAAAAACATTCATGAGCCAAGTCGTGAAAGGTCGTAGAGCACGCACCACTCAACTCGATAGGGTCGATTACGAAGTCCAATTCTTCAGTCTCCGGCTCATTCAAAGGCGCAACCTCGATCCCAGGAGCGCGATAAATCACTTCTTTGACGAAGTGATTCGCTGCAGACTCTCCTAGACCCCAACAAACAACGGTGCCATTTGCAAAGACAAAGACTTCACCCTCCTTCCCCTCAGCGCCCCATTTGGGGACCCACCAAGCCTCGTGAAGAGCTTGAGAACGCGATGGAAGCTCAGGATGAGAACGTAGTCTGGACAGAATGTATCGTTCAGCCGTGGAGATTGTGAAAATTGGTTGAATTTCGCCTCGAGTGGGTGTTGGATTCGCACGAATAGGTAGCGAAGCAGAAGCAGATCGACGTAGAGGTGTCGCCGACTTTGGCTTCGTTTTTGCATCAGAGAGTGGGTTCTCGCCTTGAGAAGCTTTAGTCCCATATCGACATCGAGAAAGCCATGTAGGAAGGGATCTGGATATGTCCCTGGTATGTGCAGCCTGGGTGGTTAAACTTATGAATGCACGTAGAGCAATTGAGGTCATGGTACCGGAACAAGTTCAGAATTCAGAAATTGCCGAATGCTTCATAGTCCGGTATTTTTTTAGAGCAGCGCCAAAATCTACTTACCAATTAGCAGTGGGTACAACTGGTGTCTCAAATCAAGTAAATTTTTGGTATACTCTATGTGCATGTACATAAATTGACTGAGTACATGGAGACACCAAAGATGACCTGGGTTATTTAATTTGAAAAATCTAGCTTTCACCAACATGCATCCAATACAACAGGCAACCATATCAGCCATCCGCCCCTCCCAGAACGAGATCGTGAAACAAGACAAGTGACCAACAACATGTCATGGCGCAGTGACCCTTGACCGCCCATACAGTTTTGCGCCCTTTCTTCAGAGACCGAATCCGAACAACCATGGAGAGAACGCGATGCAACTCTATGGTCCCATCGCAAGATACATGTGCAAATCTGAGTGGCCATCAGCAACATAGACATAAAACTGAGCTATACGGCGTACTCACGCTAATCGAGAGAGAGCCCGACAAGGCGTCTCAAACATCCATCACCCTTTTCAGGAACGATGGAAACTGGTGCCGAAAGTAACAACAAGACAGACATAGATCCTGTAGAATGGTAAGAAAGATTCAATGAGGCACGCAGAAAGAAAAACTGACCAAACTGGTCAACGAGGCAAACCGTGCCAAACCGCTCTCGGACAGATTACCACTGCCGGCGAACACAACGACCCAAACTGATCACATATCCAGCCCCTATACAATCGGGAAGATACACCACTCCGAACCACTAGCATAAAAGTCAGCAACGCTCGGGATGTAGAGGACAGATACTGATACGTACTCAGAGATGATGGGGACCGCGTCCAAAGAAGCAGATAACGCTTGGTCCTGCCTTATATAAGGCCCTTGTTTACTTTCGGGCAGGCCAAATCTAAAAATGCTGCGGGCGTGTGATTTTCCGAACCGAGGGCGGCCCGAGATAGGGCTAGTTGCAATTAGGATGGAGGTTACATGGCACGGTCAGTAATAATTACAATGTACATAGGAATTAGCTATCGAACCAACCAGCCTGCATCATTTCTTCAGCCAGCCCTGTCCACCCTCTTCTTCTGGCTTTGCGACCTGATAATTCAGTTGCAAACCTGTAGAATTTTTTTTCAGTCGAAAACATGCCTCTCGGCCCTCGGGAGAAAAGAAAATACCTTAGACATTCATCCAATCTCCATCTTCCTCGACTATCATCCGCGTTCGCTCCATCTTCTTCTTCCCCACTCCATGCAGGGGTATAAGGCAAGCCTGGACATATTCTTCTACTCAAGGCAAAAATCATGCCTGATATAAAAGCATCTTGTGCTCCGACTTCATCCACAATTCCGTCATCCATGTCGTGGTCTCTATCAGGCGTCTCCGTGCCTTGAGAGTCATTATCGTCTTCTTCAGTCGCAGTAGTCGTGTATTGACTGCTTTCGTTCGTTCCCTGTCCTGAACGCGTATGCGAACGCGCCCTGTGGTACTGATGTCGCCCCTTCTCGCTCTCATCCCCGGTTTCGGACATATAATGACTTCCACCAGCCGTGAAAGCATGTGAGGATGGTGTTCTACTCCGACCGTCCGCCCAGAAATCGCTTCCGCTCCTCACCGATTGAACTTCTGCGACAGTTTGTGGAAAAGGTGTCCCGAGGCGGCTTTCTGGTTCCCTGGATTGAGGTGGCGGCGGGCGCTCCTCGACCCAACCAGAACTTTGAAAATATTCCTTTGTCGGTAACGACAGTACAGCGCCTCCATCTTTACCCCAATACGCAACAAGGAGCGCATGAGGAGGTGCAATAGATGCCAAGGAAAGAAGGAATGCGCGTGGACTAGACTCAAACTGCGGTGAATTAGTTTGGGCGTATTGTTTATTGAAAAATAGAACATCCGCGTGCGGTATAAGCTTTCATACGAGGTTAGTATATATATCGGGCAACATAAAGGTTATGGACGTACTGCTTCTACACCTTGCCTTCCTTTCCTCCCAACATCCACGCTAAATACACAATGACTTCTCCACTTACGTTCGCGTGCTAGACCATCGATTCCTGTCATATTGCTTAACGTCGTCTTTACCGATCTCCCTTCAAAATGCAGCCAATCAAAAGGGGCTGGGCTATTCGGATTATGCAACAAGGGTGTGGTTAATGGCCTTGAGCCTACTTGCGAAGGCCTTGGCGACGCAGAGGATGGAGCAAGTGATGAAGGAACATAGTTGGGCGCAGTCGGTGTTACTGCAGGGGTAGTCTGTGGATAGTTCTCCGGAGCGAGCAATGGTCCGAGTAGGGACACGAAATCTTCATGAGTAATGTCTGGTAGCGGATTGTGATTCACTACCGTCCTCGTGTTATCAGCCTCTAGAAAAAAGCTACAGCTTAGAAGGAAGTGATAGAACCGAAGAAGCAATATACCTGAATGCAGAACCCACGCGCTGGGAACACCGGCGTCGCGCCAGATCTTGCAATACTTGGTGATGACCCCCTCATTCTCCAGATCCCTCAATATCATCCGTCCCTCCTCATTACCGCTTAGAGGAGCAACAAGGACGGCATCCACTGAAGGAAACTGCGCGAGAAGGGACAGCAGCTGGATAGATCGATTGAGCCAAACTTTGCTGAACGGAACGGAGGCACGCACCATATTCGCAGATCCGCCCCTCACTTTCTCGACGGAATGGGCGCGCACGACAGTAGATGGCGATGGATGGCATGGTAAAGACAACGTATGTGTCTGAAAGAGCGTGCCCGACGCCACGATGCGAAGAGGCTTGAATGGGATATACTGGTGTTGGTTATCGTCAGATCGTTCGCGTCGTAATCTGGTCATTCTGAGAAACGCAGAAGGGTATAATTCGTGAGTATATTCGTCGTCAAGATCCAACAAAACGGAGAGTAGATATCCAAGAAAAATAAGGCGGAAATTATGTGCAACGACTTAGCCACATGTTTGTTTTTGTCAGAGAAGCATGTCGAGGTAGCGTGCAGGAAACCAGCTCTTTACCGAGATATAAGGTTAGACTCACCTCTTGATTATCATCATGATTAGAGTTGCACGATCTCCAGATTATGTTACGGAGAATTTACGCCATTCACAAGATGAAGTTGGTCGTTCGTAACCCCAAGTAGTATCCGTTAAAATCTATTGCCGTCTATTATACTTTTGAAAGATCATGGGCTGTCAAAGCATCGGAACCCACCCCTATTAGTAGGGTCTACTGCATCTCGACATCCCCATCCCCATCCATACTACCATCGTCACTCTCCCAGTCCCCCTCCTCATCCTCACCACCCTCGTCTTCGTCTTCCAAAGGAGAAGGCGGGATGCCTAATGAATCCAATTTAGATATGAGCTCCTTGACATGTTCCAACAAGGGTTTGTCTGGATGCTCTTGATTTCGATGAAGCTTCGAAAAAGGCAGGTTAAATAAATATCCTTCTCGAAGCAAGCTAGGCAATAACTCACCACTTGACATGTCTCGAGACAGTCTCTTGCATCTTTTCCCAATTCCTGCCAAGTCAAGTCGTCCAGAGAACCTCCTCTTTCTTGTGCTTGTTCGGCCATCATATAGAAACACCATCCTTCCAGATACCATGCCTCGACGTCCTGATCGTCGGCCGACATTATACCATGTAACACAAGCAATGCAGGTGTGTACAGGGATAATTCAAGGAATAGCTTGACAAGAGCCAATCGTGTTGGTATTGGCGGTAATTTAGGATCATCTAAAAAGTATTGTCAATTACATCTCCATTTGCATGCGGGTAATAAGATGCTGACCGAGATCGAGGTCTTTCCATGTCGCCCATGCTTGTTCAAGGCATTGTTTGGCATCATCCGGTCGTGATTGTGACATTCGTACAGACGCGAGAGTTTGTAGAGCCTCAGGGTTCCCTGAATCTGTCTGAAGCGCAAACATAAGTAGGTCTTCACATGTCTTTTCGGCCTCTGGCTGGTCGCTATTACCAAGAGTCAGATAGAATATCATTTTGACAGATATTACAACGTACCATAAATCATATTGAGGATCCATCCAGATTTCTACTTGCCCGACAAGTGCTCTTACGACGCTGTTTTTCAGCTCTGTTTCATCCTTGGAATCTTCTTCGTCGGCACGAACTTTGCCTTTTAACTTGGCTAGCAAAACATTGACAGCCGCTTGATAGTGTTCTAATGCAAGTCGAGGATCTTCATCGCTAAGTTGGGCGAGATATAGATGTGCTGATGGTGGTGGTGTGGCAGGAGCATCAGGATTTGGAGGGAGCAACGCTTGGAAAGCCTAAAGCTGTTCAATCGATACTAAAACAAGCGCTGTACAATAGACGAAATACCTCTTTAGCAGCTTCGATCTCCCCTATCTCCAGAAGAGCTACACCGAGCATCTCTTTGGCCTCGGCATTTCTTGGATCCTGTTCCAGAATTCGGCGTATAAACCGCAAGGCAAGTTCATAGTCACATTGAACGATTAAAGATTGCGCTTTTTCGAGCAGCGAAGCTGTCGACGGCGCACTGGAAGCTCCTGCGATTTGTGCATATGGCTCTTTCGTAGCCTTTTTCTGTGTTCTTGTTCGACCCATGAATGAATGCAGTAAAGATTTTGAATATCACGTGGGCGTAGAAATTCTGCTTCCAATTTCATTTTCATTTCAAGTCCATGCCACCACGTACAATTCTCTAAAGCATTTTCTCTTTCAACCTGTCAGGCAATGCAAAAGGACATTCGAAGCTCTTTCATAGCCAAACTCGTTTCTTGTACATTATTCTTGCACTATGAGCACAAATTCCCTCAGCATGTTCGAGTATCAAGCACCCGGAGAGGATGCCGCAAAAGACGGTCTGTTCTTCGAACGCCTCGACACATTTATGGAAAAATCTCTTGGGGATATTAAGGCGTTCGCTGACCGCGAGCTGCGACCTTATGAAGAGGTCTCTCAAGGCCCTTTCATTAGTAGTATGATGACATTTAACTGACTGACCTTTACATAGACCAGAAGATGCATTGCTCAGTGGCATGCTAAATATCTTTTTCAACCTATCACACCCTCCTTATCCACCAAATTGTCTAAAGACGAACAAGGTCGGTTCTGCTATACTCATTATGAGTCAGTCTTATCATTCTATCAGTGCGAGCAGTTTTATGTGATACTTCGCGCATTCTCGAAGGCTTATCCGTTACGGCAGGAGTGCAGTCTTTCCTTTTGGCCGTTGACCCAACCGAAACCTCCGATGGAGGGTTTTTGGGTGGATCTGTTATCGGCCGTGAATTCTGGCGGGGACTAAGAGGCGGCGGAGACCATGGGGCTCAAACATTCAAAGCACACTGCAGTACACATCTGCAGAATGTTAATATGAACAGAAATCCTTCACAACCCCCTGCCTTTGACAAACATTTTTCGACCCCTCCTCCAAAAGCGGGTCTTGCCAAGTCAATTAAGAACGAGCTTTATGAAAGCGCTCGTACCGCCTTAAGGTAAAAGCTCTCAGTTGGTAATTCCTTTCACAAAGTGGTTGACACTTTTGCCTTGACTCACAGACTAGCCAGCGGAGTTCGCAATGCCGAGATGAAATGGTCCAACCCGGAGAGGTTGGATATGTATGGCGTCCGGTTGGTCGGCTGGCCAGAAGGTATACCTGCTCAGAACCCTTCAACCCTGAAAGTAGGTCAAAATAAAGCCTTACTTGAGGCGTTACAAAATGGTTCGATGAAGTTCGAGAGATTCTTCGATCCAAGCATATTGAAACCTACAGCCCATAGTTTGGACGGTGAAGACACAATGGAAGACTTCTCATGGGCTTACGATGCGGACGCTGGATCAGATTCACCGCCACAAGAACGTGCAACTCGGGGGTCGACAGCTCCTTCATCTTCTAAGCAGTCTGTAGTTGTTGATCCTTCGCCTATGCCCGCCATATCAATAACTGAATCAGCACCTGAAAATAGGTCTTGGAGCATGGAGTTGCAGAGGGCAGGTGATGTCGACCCTGGGCTTGCTACGTACAGAGAACGTAATTCATGGGGCGAGGAAGTTACTGGACATGTAAGGGGTACTACACCAGACGAGTATTATAATGAAACGACTCCGGACCCGACTTTAACGCGACCGAGAAAACGACCAAGGAGCGAAGAGACGGACACCAGAATAACATAGGTCGGACCACATAATAGATGTAGTTATAGTATCGTTATGCCGTCTCTAGAAATCTATCTATCGATGATTTTGAGGACTGAAAAGCGAAATGAAAGGTTTAGGTCTAAGTTTCATCGATGCATGGATTCGGGACTGTTGTTCCGGAATACATAAATAACCAATAAATAACGGAAGGTTGCCAACCCCCACCCCTTTTCTGATTGTAAATATCCTCCTTGGATATCTACATTCACTACCACCACTATGTTTTCTTCAATCTTTTCGTGAGTCTCCGTTGTTCGTCTATTAATCGCAACGGTGTCAATATTTATATAGAACCGCTCCGCCTGTCGATCCCCATGCTCCCAACTTTCACTCAGTCTCCTCTAAGTTTCCTGAGTCGGAGCTCTTTGGTGAACTTGAGCACAAGGATAACGAATGGATTTGCGCGGGAGGCTTCGTTGCTGAAACGCAGACTTTCTATATCAACGCTGAGGATGGCACGTCCATAATGTGCCAAGTGATTCATTCTTCGGTTGGGTGAGTTTTGAATCTCATCGATACTAGTTCCTCCTCCACTAAACATGTAGCCTACGTTCGATAGTGTATGGTTTCCTACCATCCAATTCACTTGCAAGATTGCGAACCCAGCTAAGGGCGAGAAGATTTGGAAGTCTATCAATGTGAACAACTTTGTTACCCCTGCGCCTGGATACGACAAACGCTCGAGCAAGGCGGACGAATATTCTATATTGTTCAAGTCCAACCCTGGCTCTGAGTTCCCAGAGACGATCTCCATTCGTGCTAATCTTGGAGTCGATCTTCAGGTTTCGTTAGAGCTCCAACAACCTGCCTCGATTCCTGGATTCAAAGTCGGAAAGGGCCCTGAAGGAGGTTACTCATACTTTGGTACGGACCCCAACAAGGCGGATGGATATGTTGTCCATCGCTTCTGGCCTCTCGTCCGAGCAAGTGGCCACCTGATCCGCCACGGCAAGGCTGAACCCTTGAAGGGCGCAGGCATGTTCGTGCATGCCATCCAAGGGATGCGACCCAACTTGGTTGCATCTCGCTGGAACTTTGGATTTTTCCACAGTGACGAGCTTGGTGGGATATCTGCTATACAGATGGAATTTACGACTACAGATACGCATGGTAAGCGAGGCTCAGGCTCAGGTGGAGTCGTCATAAACGTTGGCAGTTTGGTCATTGGGGATAAGTTGGCCTGCGTCACGACGGAGACGAAGTGGCCTGGTGAAGAGCTCGCCAGAAATCTCATCTCGAGGACGACACATCTCAACCTAGAGCACGACCCTGATACAACCTACGATAAACCAAACGAGATTCTTTTCGAATGGAAAGGGCCTTCTATCGTCGCTGATGCACCTGGCACAGTGGAAGCAAAGTTGCAGGCTGATCTTGGGACAGTCGCGGATCCCAAAGGTCTCATTGAGAAGGTGATTTCCTTGCAGAAGTCCCATATGTGCTCAAAGTTGCCGTGAATTACGTGGCGGGGACGAAGCCCTTTATCTACCAGGTACATGCTACGTTGCATTCACATCGCTTGTGCTATATTGACCTCCATCTGACAGTGGTACAATCCTGCAAAAATTTTGATTACAGGGCCTGACGGTGTTGCGCCCGGTCTTTCCTCTGGCATCGAAGTGCAAGGCATGCTCTACAACGAGGCTACGTTCATTTCTTGAAATCTGCATTGAGTATCTAGCGTAATGTACATAGAAGATAATTGAATAAGGAACTGGATCAGGATCACTTGGATCACTGCGCAATGTCAAATACATGTTGCGCAGAACATACATCGCTCCCGAACTAGTCGGAAAATCAACTTATCAGATAGGAATACAGCTCTGAGTCATTGAGATATTCAATCCGCACGTGCATGACGAGGCCCTGAAATGAGATCAGGGCTATACAAGTCGCAGCAAACGGTTCCGGAGAATTTGACTTCGGAGTGAAACTGGAAAGTGTAACAAGGACGGTCCACGTCTTCCTTATGTTCTATCATGAACCATGTTGCTTCACATAGTCCGCATTGTCCCCAAACCCCCTCTCCATTCCGCTGGTCGAGTACATCGCCAATACTCGACACTCACGCTGATTCCAAGGTCAGACAGGAGACAATCCTCAGGATTACCAACTTACAGGCCAGGCGTTCATAATCCCCAACGACTTTCAGATCGCCCCCTGCCTACAACATATCCGAGCCTTTCTGCTGCGTTTCATTCAACGCCGAGGAACCAAGGACTTCCAGTAATAGCCTTTTTTGCGTCTATTTTCAAGGTAGGATATCATTCTGACATATCTTCATATCCTACTGACATCTGGCTCAGGCTTCGACAGGATTGGAAATAGCACGCATAGCGAGTCGAATAGCGCTCACTTTCATTCCTTTGATATGGTTGAAAAATAAAAAGTCTCAGCGCATTATCAAATATGCTGCCTTACATGGCTTTCCTGCATCGGAAGAGCACAAGCAAAAACATTTGACCAGGATTCGCAGGCGGACGCGGCTGCTGCAGACACTGCTGGCCATACCTGTCCTTATCTTCTGGGCGACTATCGTGGGTAGCTTGGAGCAAACACCGTTGACGGGCAGGTTCGTTGGTTTCGTTAACCCCGGTTGTTTATGTGCGAAGCGCTAAATTTTCGTTTTTCAAAAGATGGCGGATGATCTTACTCTCTCCAGAGGAAGAGGATGAGATTGCCGCTAAACTTGCCGGCGTTGGCTGGTACAATGCCGTAGGCGAGATCCTTGCTGAGGAGGGTTCTCCAAGAGTTCTTCCTCCGTCTGACTGGAGATATCAATGGGTCAACGACACTCTCCGTCGACTTGAATCTAGTATTCCTGTATTGGCGCGAGAACAAGAGCTATGTCCCAATTGGACAGAAGGCAGAGAAGACTCGATACCTTTACCACCGCCAGCAGAATATCCTCTCCGGCCTCGCCCACGAGCCTCAGAGTACCTGCGTTGGCTGTGTGACAAAATGGCAAAGGGCGACAAAAGCTCCATGACTACTCCTGGTGGAACAATACCTGGAGCCCCGTATTCTTTACTTGTAGTTGAACATCCGGAATGCTCTAATGCCTTTTCATATGGCTTCGGTCCTGATGGGGGAAGTGGTATTGTTGTCTACAGTGGCTTCTTGGATGACATTTTCGCAAAATATCCAGCACAGTATGAGGAACCTCCTCCAGCCCCAAAATCGTTCTGGCAGACCCTTTTCGGTGGATTATTCTCCGTCACTCCCTCTCGTCCTGCCCACCCAACCCCAACAGAAGAACAGACGGCGGAGCTCGCCATTCTGCTGGCCCACGAAATGGCCCACCTTCTTCTTTCTCATCATCTGGAGAGTCTATCAGGTGCCAACGTCATTGTACCGGGCGCACTCTCCATAGTCGCAGACATCATTCGCGTTGTTATTTTCCCTGTCACCATGTTCTTTGGACCATTTGTGAACGATGCAGTTGCTGGCTTGGGTAAAGTCGGATCGGGAGAAGTAATGAAGATTTCTGAATTGTGCAGCAGCACGAAACAGGAAATCGAGGCTGATGTTGTGTCCGCGAGGTAAATGACCACCGCCATTATTTTATTCCTACCTTTTGAACCCCTTTTTTTAACAGGTTACTGGCGCATGCTGGCTTTGATGCTCGGGGCACTATCAGGTTTTGGGAACACAGGTCCGGTGGAGGCGCCGAATGTGCTAAGCCAGGTGGCAAGGCTGTCACTGTAGCTGCAGAGCCCAATCAAAGCACGGCCTCTCAAAAAGTCGCAAGGCAGATCATGGGTGACCAGCAAACTCATCCTGTGGGCGAGCTCCGAGTAAATCATCTCAAGGAGGAACTCGCTCGTTGGGAATCTGAAAGGCGAAAAGCAATCACTCAAGCTTCGAAGCCAGATTAAGGGGACAATTTGGATTGGCAATGTTGTCTTTTTTCATCGAACAATTTATGGTTTTCATTGCTGTAGTAATTATATTACGTGTTTGTACCGCTAACGCATCTAAATCTCTCGTCGTAAGTATCTTATCAGGGGCTCCTCACCACTCTTTCATATTTTGCTTTATTTTAATTATGTCGATAGCATACCAAAGTACTAGGAATGTAAAGCAATTGTTCAATAAGCTCCCCAAGATACGTGTAGACATCAAAGTCAAAAATAAACGTGAATTGAATGAAACATAACATTGCAAACGCACTCTACTAAAAATACAGCAATTTCCTTTTCTTTGATATGGCGTTAAACCCTGCAAAAAAAGTACAAATATGCCAATTGCTTGAGCTGATTCACACTCTCCCCATCGGCCTTGACGACTTTTTCATCATTGAACAGTACCCACTCATCTCCTTCACCAGCCTTCAACCCTTTCTTCCTGATGTGCGCGACATAGTGTCCTGAGTGAACCGAAGGTCCTTTGTGTGAGATGAATCCAACAAGCTTGTAACGTGTAGGGACTTCTTTGATTCCTGGAACCTGAGCGGGGCCCGAAAGAGCCGCAGAAGCGACGGGCGCAGCAGATTCTTCACCTATATCGTCAGGATGGTTAAAAAGCCATTCCACGGCACGCTCTGCATTCCCGCCCTATGACAGATAGAATTTGGGTAAATCGAATTAGAAGAGAAAGAAAAGGAACTTACAGTCTCTCGGAGCGCCTTCTTGGCTTGAGCAGTGGTGAAACCCATGTCGACAAGCATGGCTACCTGTTCTGGATTGGGTTCCGGTCCTCCTGCACCTCCAGCAGAGGCTGAAATCTGGATGGGTGCATCGATGTCTACATCAAAGAAAAACGAAAGGAGTCAATTAATCATAGTATCCCAGAAAAATGCCAGAGAGTAAAACGCACCAGGATCTTCCATGTGAGCGAATAACCATTCCATAGCGGCTTCAGCATCGTTATTTCCGGTCGCCAGAAGCGCCTTTTGGCAGCGGATCGTCGGGAATCCCATCCCTTCCAACTGAGCCATAGCCGCCTCGTTGAACTGTGGCAAAGAGGGCACTGCCACAGCATCATTTGGTAGTTCCAATTCCCCAGGCTGGAGTCCTCTTCCAAGATGTCTTTCTGTAAATTGAAGTTCGTCGTTCTCGGGCAGATTCACAGGAATATCTATAATTTAGGTTGCCATCGATTGAGGTTAAAAAGATACGATAGGTGATGCAGTTCAACAGACCTAGTTTGGCAGGAACCCAATTGGCGAGCTGGAATTTCTTGGCATGCACAACCAGAACCTCAGGGAAGGAAGCAAATTTGCTCTGCCTAAATATGAGACGTTGATCAGTACTTCAGCCATAATAAGAAAGATGCCTACTTGATAGCATTGACATTGCGTCGACAAGATGGACAAGCGTACTCAAGACCCTCGGGTTCCAGTGTATGGTCAATACATTCTGTTAATTGCACATTTTCATAGACCGACTTTCCATCAGTATCCTTGCCCTTCTCGCGAGCTGGGACAGCTACAGAAACGACATCCATCACATCAGTTCTGTAACGTACTTTGTCGCATGACGTGCACTGAAGACGCTGCTCAGTGGCATAAGTGAAGACAGTAGTCGGGTCTAGGAATATAAAGCAAACGGGTCAAACAGGTCAACTGCCAAAAAGGTCGGCAGATAGCTACCTTGCTCAATGCGCTCTTTATACTTTTGGCCATCCCTGCGAAGGACAGTAATGAGATGTGTAAAGAACTCCTCTGCATCTTGCTGTCGCATAGTGGCAAATTCCTCGTGGCCTTTCCCAATTAATGCCTTGAAGCTCGTCGGCTTAACGCCGGCCTGGAATACGGGAGTAGGAGAAGGGTGTTGTAATCCCTCGCCTGGAGGTATATCGTTAGTTGTGAAAGCTGTCGTGGCACCTCCTACAGGCTGCGCTGGGTGAGAATATCGCCCACTCAGTAAGCCATCTGCAACCTTGAGCATCTGACACTCAAGGCAATCAGCTGGCAACGGAACACTACAAGTGTCTGCATGCCGACGCGGTTGATTCGAGTCGTTGTAGCGCATTTGGAAGCTCGGCAAAGAGAACACAGTTTGCAAAACTGATGCCATGTAACAACTGAGGTAAAAATGGTTCAGGTAGTATCTTGCTTGCCCATGAAGGCATTGAGTTGATTTACCTATTTCCTAGATTTGCCAGCCCTGTCAACCCAGGACCAAAGACAGGTTCCAGAGCTTTTCCGTTATCCCCAGTTAGAGAAAAATCGTATTTAAGATTCTGCTCGATGTTCTAAATTTCACATTAAAGGTATGCGTGATAAGATATGAACTCAAAACTCACTAGCTCTGTCATACTTTTCTCAGTCTTGCTAAGTGTCTGAACGTTGATACCAAAGGCAGCAAGGTGTTTCGCCAAGTCAGGATCCTCTTTTGATTCATCACACAGGTAACAATAAACATCTACGGGAGAGATTCGTTTCTAACAAGTTTTTTGAAATTGGAAGCAAAGCATGACATACCTGCACTACCTTCAGGTGTTATTGTTCCCAGTTTCACGCTGACAGGGTGCTGGGATGCCTGGAAGTGCTCCAGACCATGTCCATTTCCACCGGTACCACCCCATTGCTGCCTCCCGCAGCCAAGGGTGCCACAGGCTAGACAGAGCCACAGGTTGTCTTTGAGATCGCATGCATTACAATGGGCAAGGCCTGTTGACGTCGTCAAAGTATGTAATGGTAGAAAGAGAATTGGACGCACCCGAGGCTGGGATATGGCCTGAAACAATTTGTTCGAGAGTTAGAGTGTGCTCGCAGGGTGTAATTTCCTCTTCCCAAGCCTTGACCTCAGACTGACGTGCGGAAGACATGGATTGCATTACGCCATCTGCTACAGCTTTAATCTAAATGCGGTCAGCAGAGCTAATAAGTGGTCGAGGTTCTCTTGGAATACCTTAGGGTTGGATGACGCATCTGGTAGTTCTGCTCCCTTCTCTGAATCGCAAATCCAACATTTAACGGTCGTGACCCATTCGTATTTGTCCTCTTCGCGTTCTTCTGCGATAGCAAGCTTTGTCATCTTTGCTGGCGGCTCTCCATCTCCACTCTGTTTATTGTCTGAGAACAAATGTCTTCCCTCCGAAATTAGAATACGAACATACGCGCTGAGGTGAAGAAGCAGGTTTGGGCGTTCTTTTGATGTTCAGGGTAAATCGATGACCAGATTTTTGAACGTGTGTTCGAGCATGATGCCGTGTTTGACCCAAACACCCTCCATTAAAGCATACAAGACAAACATCAATGCCATCGGGACTGTCCTGGACTCTGATGAGACCCCACATCAAACAATTTCCGGGAGAACTACATGCCTGATTATCAAAACACTGAGTACATTCCTCACGATGCACACTCTGGGAGAGCTTTGGCTGCTGTAAATGAGAAATTTGGTCGGTATGAGGACAAGACATGGTAGATGTAGTTCAAGAGATTCTGTTCTGATTTCAGTGGCGCTCCGAGTCGTTGCAGTTGTAATTTTAAATCACGTGGTCATCATTCTGAACGCGTCACTAAAGAGAGTAAAGAGGTCACGAGTCACGGTTTGCCTCTTTCTCTTCAAACTTAGTCTCTTGACCAGTATGGTGTTTGGTGAGTAAGAAAATTATCTAAATTTACTCCTTTCCCAACGGTCTTTGAGAAATAGCAGAATGACTAATTCGCACCATTCATTGGACACCTCCTTGGAGCACCGAACTTCTATCTTCTGTCATGTCTAAATATTCTCTTTGGGAGGTAGAATCCTTGTGCAATGATCACGCGTCCTCAATATCTCCACACACGGCAGCTTCTCGATCTCATGACATTTGCATATATAAAGCCTCTCCTTTAGTCTCAAGCTTTCGATTCAACTCCCACCACTTGACCATCAATCTCAATGGCTGGCACTTACACTCACCACTTTGATACTGAAGCCTACAAAGGCGATATAACTATTCACACTGGGTACATTTCCTTTACTCTTTAAGATTATAAAGATCGGTGTACTCATTACTCTCTACCTTTTCTCTCAACAGATTGTTCATAGGTGGCAAATGGGTCGACCCAGTTGAAGGAGGGACTATCGAGTGAGTCAACATCTCACAATGACCTGTCCTCCAGGAGGCTAGGGAGCTAGGGAAATTGATCGACACGTGTTGGTTATCCCGTTCTCTTCCAAATAGCTGTACCTCACATTCCACCGTTAACCTATATCTGGAGACATTTTTCTGATCGAATTGTTCTCTCGCAGCGTCGTCAACCCTGGTATGTCTCTTGCTTTGGACCCGGTTGTCGAATTATTGACAGCTGACCTATTGCCTTTCAGCTACCGGCAAGTTGATCACCAAAGTCTCGGTGGGAACAAAGAAAGATGTCGATCTCGCCGTCGATGCTGCCAGGAAGGTGAGAATGATGCCATTTTATTCAGTTAAAGGAAATTTTATCGTTGTGATACTGCGTTTTTGCGCGTCAAACATTGGCGTCAGAACTAGTTTACCCCTATCAACGTTATCCAACCTGTGATCGTGGTTTAATATGAACCTACTGACCTATTATCACTAGGCCTATAAGACCAGTTGGGGTTTCAAATGTCCCGGAGACGAAAGGGGCAAACTTCTCAACAAGCTTGCGGATCTCATGGAGGAAAAAATCGACGAATTCGCCGCCCTTGAAGCCTTGGATGTCGGTTCGTACAGGGATGATATCATCGACATATCTCCCCATTGACGTGTCCTATTCTAAATATAACAGGAAAGGTCTTCGAAATCGCGAAAACTTCTGACATAGCAGGTTGCATTGCCACTATCAGGTACTATGCTGGCTGGGCTGACAAAGTTCAGGGCAAAACTATCGAGGTGCATATCGTTTACCTTATCTCGGAACGAAGCTAAAATAGAAGCAGGTTAGGGAGAGTAAATTCGCATACACAAGGCATGAGCCCTACGGTGCCGTGGTGGGTTTCCCTTGAGGTGTTATGCATGACCAAGATACTGAAGGCCTACCTTGTAGGGCCAAATCATTCCATGGAATTTCCCCATGGTGAGTCTCTGTCAAGTTCTAATCTTACTATGCGGACCGTCATTGATGCTCATTGATTGCAGGGTATGGCTGGCTGGAAAATTGGACCTGCTCTCGCTACTGGCAATACCATCATTTTGAAGCCCTCAGAACAGACTCCCTTGACCGCTCTGCTCCTGGCCGATCTCTTCATCCGGGCTGGTTTCCCACCTGGCGTCGTCAACATTGTCAACGGCTATGGTAAAAATGTTCCTCTTTATCCAATCTGTACGGCTGCTGAAGCTGAATATCCAGGACCCGTTGTTGGTCAGGCCATCAGTGAACACCCTCTCATCGAGAAGGTCGCCTTCACTGGAAGTACTCTTGTTGGGAGGAAGGTGCTGAAGGCATCTGCCGAGTCCAACCTGAAAGTCGTCACTCTTGAGCTGGGAGGAAAGAGTCCTACACTTATCTTTAATGACGCCGACCTCGAGACCACCATCAAATGGTCTTCTTTCGGTATCTTGTGAGTAATTAATATTTTGACCTGGTCGTAGGATGCTCTGGCTGAACTTATACCTCTTTTGATAGTTACAACATGGGTAGGTCGATCGGGAGCCTTGGATGTGGCCTGTGATGAACGATACTTACAAATTGATGCAGGACAGTGCTGTACAGCCGGCTCTCGTATTTTCGTTCAAGAAGGGATCTACGACAAATTCCAAGAGAGATTCGTGGACTATGCTAAGAACCTCGCTCTGAAAACCGGCGACCCGTTCAAAATCGGCACACAACACGGTCCTCAAGTTTCCCAAGTCCAATTCGACGCAAGTCCTGAGTAATTCTACTAGACATGCTTCTGATTTACTTCCTCTCGCGTGTATAGCGTGTCATGAACTTCATTGAATCCGGAAAGGCAGATGGTGCCAAAGTACTCATCGGTGGAGAACGCGCCGGCAATGAAGGCTATTACATTCAGCCCACAGTCTTCACTGACGTCAATCTCGACATGAAGATTACTCAAGAGGAAATTTTTGGCCCTGTTTGCTCGCTCATCAAATTCAAGACTGAGGAAGAGGCAATCGAGATGGCGAACAATACTTCTTATGGTCTGGCCTGCCATATCTTCACCACGAACGTGAGCCGCGCAATCAGAGTGGCTAATGCTCTCGAAGCCGGTAGTGCTTGGGTAGGTCCGATCCCAAGAGGCAATGAATCTTTGAACTAATCACAACGGTTAGGTTAACTGTGCCCAAACCACCGAAGTCAATGTTCCTTTCGGAGGATACAAGCAGTCTGGTATGGGCCGTGAGCTAGGAGAGTATGCCCTTGATACGTATGTCATTCTTTTCTCTTTCACAATATAAAGAGTAACTTTCTCTTTTCTCAGTTATACCCAAGTCAAGGCTGTTCATATCCAAGTCACAGACGAGTAGGTTGCGCAACTGTGATGAGAGGGCAGTGTAAATTACGACTGACATGAATTATACATGTAACATCGTTTGTCACTCAAATGGATTCACTTGTGTATGCACGCTACCGTTAGGGTGATTTAAAATACAAAAGACACTTTCTTCAGAATGCGAAGCGTGACATCTACAAATTATATCTAATGACCAACGAAAAGAAATATATAGAAATCATAAGAGAGTATCGACTATTCTTCCTCTACTCGAGCCGCCTTGTAACGCCTGACAAGCCTTGTGTTTCGCGCACCATCAGGATGCTCCTCGACCTCTTGTACGATCTCATAACCCCAAAACTTTGGAAGCACAATAATCCACAGCCAGTAATACAAGCCGCATAACTATATTATATATAGATTGAGAGACCGCAAGCTTTAGATGTAGGACAACCACTTACGAGAAGGAGGACAATGCCCGCCACGCAGTAGCTGTAATATGATTGTTAAAATCCTGACTGAAAGCCCGAACTCCAAAGAAAACTCACGTCGCGTACCAGAACGAGACGTCAGCATGCCCAGGTTCTGGTGGGACCCTAGGAGTAGCGTTATTACGATTTGGAACCCGATGGCGCAAGACTCGCATACCATGGCAAAACAAGAAGAAGGGTGCAGGAGGCGAGATAAAGAATGATCACGATATTCCTGGCCTGGAAATTTGCAGGCTCCACGCCCTCATCCTGTCTCCGCTTTCGCAAGATCCAGATGCCGAATGCCATTGCGCAATGAAAAACCTGCATAGAGAAATTAAAATGCGTGCTATTATTGGGAAAATAGAGTCGTACTAAGTTCGGATAGGAGGCTAAATCCACAACGAAATTGAAAGCATCTTTGGCTGGCAGTGCTACTATCACCAATATAGTCAAAAAACCCTTGAGTGCGACCGGCGCAAGAGGAGTCCCAAAAGGTTTTACTGAAGTGAAAAAGGCGGGATACGGGAGTAAGCCTTGCCGAGCTACTTCACGGATAATGCGGGCCTTGGGGGGAAATCAACAACAGACGGAGAAAGAAAAAGGATGGCTCACTTGTCCTATAGTCTGTTGTAAATAGCATACAACGAGTGAGAATATTGTTCAGTCCATAATCTTTGAAAAACGATTACCACTGCGATCTAAACCTAAGGTTAGCAAAACTTTTAGATGGATTAAAATGACTTACTATGTTACCGAAGCAGCTGCACGCAACAAGTAACGGAAATATTCTCGCTCCGGTAGAACCAAAGACTTCGCGAAAGAACAAGACAGCGACTAACTGACCGGAATTTCGTATCTCTTCACGCGGAACCGCAGCAATATATGCCACATTTATGAAAAGAAACAGAACGGAGACAAGGAAAAGCGAAATAAAGCCAGCCTTGCGGACAGTTCGGACAGGGTTCTTGCCTCTTACTTCTCCAAGGACATTGAAGGCATTATGGTACCCAACGAAGGCGTGATTCGATTTGACCTTTCAAAAGTTTACTAATGAAAAAGATGGGAATCAGATGCAGGCTTACAAATGCTGTAGCGAGGGCATTTGCATTCCAGGAAGTCCCCTCGAAAGGTTCATGAAAATTTGCCCATGGGTTTTCAATTCTGGTCAAGCCAGTAAGCACTGCCATTCCAGTGGCAACGATCCTATTACCGTTAAATAATTATAAGCAGTGACACTATCAAAGTAATCCACTCACAGAACGAGAGATGATATTTTAAAGAACGTGAAGAAGTTGCTGGCCCTTAAGGACCATTTGGTCGAGATGGCGACACCTGGAAATCACCCCTCAGTCCGTTACAAATCAAAATTTATCCTGGAAATCAGTACATACTGCCTACAGTCACTATCACCATGGCCACGGCGAGAGTCGTCTGGCTTCGTGGAGTAATTGGGATGTCGAAAGCAGACAGAGTATATTGAGCAAAAACAAGGGCATTGGAGGCGCTGAATCTGTAGTTACGGTTTGACGGTTTGAGAACGTCGTCGTATTGCACATAAAGAGAAACATACGAAGTTAGAACTGCGGTGACTGCAAATGCAGTGGAAATCAAAAAACGGGGCTTTGGATACGCTTGTTCTAGGTAAACGACCTCTGCCCCAGACCTGTGAGGGAACATAGACGCAAGCTCGCTGTATATGGCTAGTCCAGCTTATTATCGTCCGAAATGCTGTCAGCACTCTAGAAAGATACCTTGTATATGAAGTTGCTCACCAAATGCAAATATGGGTGCCAGAACCCAAAATGCCAAAAGTAGGGCAATTGAACCCACCGAGTTCAAGATAACGCCGGGGACAGCGTAAATTCCAGATCTTAAGAGGCATGGTGAGAATTACAGACAAGCCTCCTGTGTTCAAAGTCTTACCCAATAATTTGCCCGATATTCAGCATGGTTGCAGATACAAGTGTCACTTCGCGTCCAAGGACATCTGCCTGAAGACAGTTGAATGAGCAGATAAGAAAGTCTGGTGGACGTGTGTATACCTTTTCCACAGGTGCAAGTACTGGCCGAAGTCCTGTTGTTGAAAGCAAGGGAGCTGTCTCGTCTTCGGGTGGGGGGGCTTCATAATCATCGATTTGCATCTTGAGAGTAGGACCCTGAAGGTGCTTGACGAGATTGAAAAGAGAATGTGTGTCGCATCGACATAGACTATTGGTATCTATCGTGTATGGACGCGTCCACGTACACCATCCCGAGACGGAGTGGCGTCATACGCGTTTCATCTCACACTGCTCATTATTCATGGCCTCGTAATAGCAGACAAGGTAAACGGAGCCAGTCAACAGATCAGGACCCCACAGTGAATTCTTCAGTCCGCAGGAAAAAAAAAAACAAAGAGTCGACTAGTAGTCAATATGGTTAACAACTTCAAGAAGAGAGAAGATCGAAATGAATTCTAACGTGATCGCGGCAATGCGGCTAATCGGCCGGCTGCGCTACTGGTTTATAAGCGCCCAGGACCTCACTCAGCGCATTAAATGAATTTATTGGATGGAATGAAAGACTAAGGCTACAAATGGCATGCGGCAATACTGAGAAGTCATGGTCTAAAATGTCTTTTAAGTGTCCTTTGACTTGTATGTGGTGAAAATATCTGAGAGGCTTTTCTAGGCCGCCGCAGCATTACACTGGCTCTGCTGCGCGTTGCACGAAGCAACAGTGAAGCCATTCTTGTTCCCAGAGGAGTTGGCAGCGTTTGCGCACTGGTTGTTCTGAACATCGCTGTATCAAAAAGAATCAGAAAGCGTATAATTCTTATAGCCTTGTTTATTCACCAAGATCGTTGGATTGCGCTCTTTTGGTCATTGAATGCAGAGTTACCCGTCACTTGAAACTTTCCATCACTGGTAGCGGTCACCGGTGGTGCGGTAACACCTCCAAGTGCGCCAGTGAATGTTTGGAGGTTTGCAGTGGCTAATGTATTCGCAACACTTGAGGACGTGCTATCAGAAGAGGCACTTGAAGATGTGGCGTTTGAGGGCGCGCTTCCAGCATTGCCGTCATTGGTAGTCTTGGTGGCCGCATTATTAACTGAAGGTGCATTGGCGGCAGCGGCGTTTGACCCAGTTGGTGCCTGTTGGATTTTAATTTGCGTTCCTGACAACATCAGCAGGAACAAATGCTTACTGCTACAACAGGGCGGCCTTGGTTGTCGATTTCCTGGACAGCAGCGAAATCCTGGACAATACACTGCATTTAGCAACAGTTCATGAAATACAGGAAAGGCCTAGTTACCGTCTTGATACCAAAGACAGCATTAAAGGCATCCGCTTGTGCTCCAGTTCCTTTTGTGGCAGTATCAGCAGCAGCCTCGGCTTTGGCACATGTAGCCTTGGCAGTAGCATCAGCTCCGCAAGAGTTGGTCAAAGTGTCGCATATGAATTCTGCGCTATTAGTGAGGAACAATGGGAACTGAAGAAAGGCAATAGCCTACGGGTGATAATATCAATATTGTCAGCGGATCCGTGGTTGAAAGATGCTAAGAATCTTTAGGTGCAAAACATGCATTGAATAAATGATCAACGTACTTTGATCTGCTGGTTCGAAACTGGTTTCCTTCCTGTTATCGAACCCAACACCGAATTTAATTTGCGGAACTGAGCATTTGCCGAAGTTTCCAACACTGCTGTCTGCAGCAACGGAAGCTGCAGTTGCGGTCGCCGCAGCCGCCTCCGAAGTGACAGAGGTAGTCGCTGGGGCGGCATTAGCAGGGGCTGCATTGGAACCAGTGCTCGCAGATACTACATTGCCTTGATCATCTATAACTGTAACCGATGCAAAGTCCTAGATATCAAATGCCAGTTGCGTAAGATCACTCGTCAAATATAAAAATTTTACATCAATTACCGTTTGGATACCAAACACGGCGTTGAACGCGTCTGCTTGAGCACCAGTCTTCACAGTAGCGGCATCAGCAGCACTCTCAGCTTGGGCGCATAGATCTTTGGCAGCTTGATTTGCCTTGCAGCTATTTGTTAATGTATCACAAATGAACTCTGCACGAATGAAACTATGCAAGTCGGCGACAAAGAACGGACTAACTGGTTATAATGTCAATGTTGTCGGCGGATCCATGGTTGAAAGAAGCTGAGGCAACATGTCAGAATGTCAATGTTTCAACCAGGTCAAATAAGATTTACTTTTGTCCGCAGGTTGGAAGCTGGTTTCCTTGCGGCCGTCGAATCCGACACCAAATTCAATTTGAGGGGTAGAGCAGCTGCCGAAGTCAGCCCCGTTTACGCTAGTGGATGTTGCAGCGGGAGCAGCAGCCGTAGTCGCCGCCCCATTTCCAGCTTGCACTGTAACAGCATCTGTTGGCGTAGACACAGTTCCAGAAACGGTAACAGTGATAGTGACATCCTCTGTGAAACAGCATAAGATACGCCAAGCGAGCTTATGCATCAATGCACTTACAACACAGGCACTACTGGTCGCGTCCGGTTGAGCGAGGAGAACACCCCGCTGTCGCGCTCTCGGTTGAGCTGGCCGCCGCACTAGACCTTGGGAATCAAATGAGTCGTATGTAGGTTCTGGAATAGAATACACTTACTGCACAACAGATCCACTCTGTCCGAATGGGAACGTGTTAGCTTGTGAACCTTTAAGGACAGTCTTCCCCAATGCAGGGTCGAAGAAAAGGTTTGGGTCGTTGGCTGGATCTTGAGCTTGAACGAGGCCGTTGAGTTCATGATTCCTCGGAGCCTTCTGACAGAAGACTGAGTTGCGCAGGGCAGGAGGATTTTGAGTGAAATCCTGAGCTATGACTTAGCGTGCAGATAGACATTTCTAAAGGGACCACATACTGGAGGTGTATTTTTCTCGACCTGGCGGTATTCAACGGCTGCTGCGACCATGGCAGCTGCTGTCGCGGCATCGAATTGTTGGCTAGCATCTGATAAGATTAAGAATAAATCCAACACAGAGAAATAGCCAAGACCATCGCACCAATAATCTGATCCGCCAAGTCCTGTTGTGAACATTCCGGTTGCGCAGCAAGCAAGGGAGTAACGGCTTGGCCAGCTAGGGTACCACAGACGGCTCCAGGGCAAGCATCCCGGATTTTCTGAAGAACAGCGGGTTGTTCTTGGCCGAATCTTCTGGGATATAGATACACTGCACGTCCATCTCGCTCAAGCCATTGTCCACGGGCAGAAACCACTGAAGAAATAGCAAATATAGACAAGGCCAAAAGAGCATAATTGGGTTTCAAGACCATATTGAAAAGCGTCTAGGAAGCGAAGAAAAGCGTGCAAAGGGGGGCCTAGGAAGGAAAAGAGCGCTCAGAAAATGAAGGAAAGGGGACACCTGGTCAAAGTCGAATGAAAGAGAAAGAAACGGCGAAGACACTAGTGTCGATGGTTCGCGGAACCAGGAGAATCAAAGAGAAATAAATTTCTTCCAGTGCATTGCGCTTCCTTTATAGTGCGAGGTATCGCGTTCCTGGCCATAAACCAAGCCTTCGAAAGTGGCCGATATAATACCGAGTTGCTTTGCCAACAACAGAGTACAACGACCGCTTAACGTTTTCGCGTATGAGGTCAATTTCTGAGCCCTGGCTCATGGGAAAACGGCGAGCATAGAAATTCCATTTAGAATAGTGAGTTGTACGACCCTTCACAAGAAGCCAAGAATGAAGTAGATGTGCAAGCATATATGTACTAGTATACGTAGTGTTCAGTGCACATATATTCTTTCAAGCAAGGGACTATTTAAGTAAAGTCTACATAACGAAGTTTAGCAAGTCTATAACTCGGGATCGACCCACCTTGGTCCTTCACGTCGCGATAGACAGGTAATTTATGTACAATGTAGATCTGCAAGGCAGAGGCCGCGCTTTAATCGTTTCAGTAATAAAAACCATGATTCCAATTCCCAACAATTCCCTCTCCTTTCATCGTGCATTCTCCAAACGGTAAGGCCATTCCGTGCATGTCTGGACCAGATGGGACGCAATCAGCAGATAGAGGCAGATAGTCCGATAGCAACCATGATCCCCGGATATTCTGATTCCATGCTGGCGCATACTTATCAGCGTGCGATGCCAAAGTCGAGGACCATCACAGAGCCTACCAATAATCACCACCTCGATAGCATTAAAGATTCCAAAGTATTTTCTCACCTGTTTGGCGGCACAAACTTGAGAGCAGGGAGGAGCAGGGCAAACCTCTCGTTGTCATCACAGCGGAGGCGCGTCCTTAAGTTAAAACCTCCGATGGCGGTGATCGTGTCTTACCAGCTATACGGATGACATTCGACAGGATCAGTAATGCCATTGCCTATTTGATCGCGCCCTGGGTCCTGTATAGTGGAAAGTTTATGTTCACTGTCATGCCATGCCAATTCCAATCAGATTGGCTAGCGACGAAGTTGAATCTCGTCGTATTTGAACCACATGTTGTTCCATGACGGCAGCACATATCATAACCAGCTACTATTAGTTTTCAGTTCGGAGGCCACCTGAAGCTCGAAGCACCAGGAAGGCGCAAACTAGTTTAGAAGACATGAACAGAGGCATAAAGAGCAGGGCAAAGTATTGAAGTACCTACCTGCATGTCGGGTCTATCAGCTGCGGTCCTCAAAATCTTGGCATCGTCGGACTTCCTTAACTATTTGACACGACTTGAGCAAGTGCACCGCGGTAAGTAGATGCTGTCGCGTACACCAGCAAGTGGCGTTTACCCTCCACATCCATGCAAAATGAAGAGAGAACATTAACGAAGGATATGAAACCTGGGACCTCGACAGAGAACAGCAAGAGCAAAATTTCTTTGCAAAAGCTAGAACGTCTCTTCAACGGATTGGAGATGACTGTCTGCAAGGATGACGCAAACTTGGTCATTATACCATGATAGGGAATATTTGCCCCCATGTGACTTAGTTGAGCCATGCCGGCAACAATGTCCCAACCCAGAGGTCGGCTCGACTGAATACGGTCCTGTCACGAGTTCTCCAATCCTTCAAAGCCGTGGTCCCTAGTAGTTAATTAGTGATTAGCCCTTTGCCTGCCTTATGATGCCCTCCGTTCCTTTTCAACACGCTTGCGGAGGAGTTTGGCAACAGGAGAAAGCGAGATGAAGGAATCGTGCAGCTCCGCAGAAATTGGCGGACGACGCTTCCAAGCTCAGCAGCATTAAAATGGAAACATCGGAAGACATGTCATCGTAGTGGGCAGCAGTGAGATCCCAAATCCTGTACCAAAAGGTTGGATGACTTGTCGTGAAGCTTGAAGCGATAGAAATTCGAACATGGCATTTCGAATGAGGGCATCTACAAAACGGCCTGGAGAAAGAAACCTGTGTAACGTTTCTGCTTCTATTGTCCTGCAGTGAGAAATTCGTAAGATTGTCAAAAAAAGACCCATGATAACTAACCTGCTGATAAGGCGAAAAGGGCATTTCGGGACGCTTTGCTAAGATTGTGGGACTTGCTTTATAATGGCTGGACCGTGGCCAAAGGAATGGAGTATTGAGGAACAGGAACATTTATTATCATAATCGTGCTAGCTAGCAGCGCCTCCAGACAATTCCTCCATATACTAGCCCGTAATTCTGTGAACTGTTCGAGGTAAGTATGGAGGTCAAAATTGTAAAGGCCTATGATAAGATGAACTGCACAAGAGGAGGGTGTGGGCTCCACTCAAGAGACAAGGGTGGACTCAACGTAAAATTCAGCAACGAAAAGAAAGGTTTACTTCCGACTTTAGTCTACACGTGGTCACGCAAAAGATAGCTGCTTGGTTATATTTATCTTGCAAAACACAAATTCGTCTCTAACGAAATGACACTTTCGGACCACCGTCGATAGTTTTAGTGGTGATGCTCCGCGTGGTGTTCTTCGCCTTGGTAGTCAAGAGCGTAGACTGGGGATGACTCGTAAGACATCCTGAAAGACAGAAAATGTTAGTGGGACACGCACCGGAACCGCATTCTGTGCAACGGGCTTGCTTATCCTTCTTCAGAGTAAACCAAAGAACGTCATGGGAATCGGCTGGGACACCCGAGCATCCAACAATACGCTCAACGTCCTAATTAAGACATGAGTAAACAGGTGAGAAAGACGTGACGCGCAAGAAGGATCACATACGAAGGAAGGAACGAGGACAGGATTGGCCTTGGTGCCAAGACGGCTAGCATCGAGGCCACTGTCGTCGAAAACATTGACACCCTCCAATTCACCAAGCAACTGTAGACGCTCGAGACCGGTGGCTTGTTCAAGGTCGGTGGGAACTGTGCCGGGCTTCGCACCAGGACCGACCAAGGAAGGTGGAGGAGGACCTCCGGACAGCACGCGAACGCTGGAGGAGAAGGCGCGGACGGAGGAGGAAGAAGGCTTAGCAGAGGCGCGTACTGCCAAAGCGCCAGGACGAGCTGCACGGACAGCGGTTTTGAACATGGCTTTCGAGTGGAATATGCTCTGACAAGACACGGACAGTGGATTTGTTGGTCTGTCACGCGTTATAGTCACTCCGGCCTCTCCCGTATCGCTCTCGATTGCAACTCGATTGCTCTCGACTCAGACATAAGCCCTGTTCGTCAATCAATCGTCAAGTACTATCATAGAATACAGAGCAGTTGTAGCCATGTGCTTATATCGCTAATTAAAATCATAAAATCGAATCCCTACTCATGTTTACCGGATTCTTCGTCGCTCTTTACATCGTGTAACTTGGTTTCATTAAGCAGGCCAAGGCGACCGAAAATGGCTTCCTGGCGCTCTTGATCAGCTACGGCCAGGTTTTGTGAAGCTCCAAACACTTCATCCATCTCTTCGAGAGTCAGGCCTACGTTGTCAAGGAAAGGTGAATAGTGGGTGCAAACATTTGCTTTTCTATCAGACCTTTTGTTTCCGGGACCTGAAAATAGGATCGTCATTAGTATCATGAAAAGTAGGTTAGTGTCTAAAAACCCTTACAAAGAACAGAATAAACACTCCTCCCAAGAAAGAGAACACCTAATCAATGGTTGAGATGGCATGTGCATGGAGGTCACCAAACTCACCCCAAAGAATACGAAGGTCCCAAATCGCAGGTGGGTAAGCATGGTTGGAGTAACCTACAGCGGCGACATTAGAATACACCAAAATTAAACTATGGAAGGCTTACTTGTCCAACTACACATGACATGGTGATTACGGCTCTAATAAGATGGTAGAAAATAGTATAGGCAACGTAAAGTACGGACCGATGAAGTTATTCATCTTCACAATCATGTAAGTATAACCAAAACAACATATGGTGCGTAACTCACCCAATTAGAAGATGCCGCAATAGACAAGCCCTTTCCACGAACACTCAGAGGCCAGATCTAATGCGCATTTTAGCATAATTCGAAAGACAGGTAAACTCAATGACTGACTTCAGCAACAAGAATCCATGCACAAGGACCTTGTAAGAGTGAGAAGTGATACAAAATTCGGGTAGAGGAATCACCAACCCCAGCTGTAGCCAAAGCCTAGAAAATGAAGGGTGGTTAACAGGGAGCCTATTAGATCCTTGATGATGTTACTTTACCTATAGCAAAGATCCAAACGAATACGCAGGCAACCCATCCGGCAGCTGAAGTGAAGGTTCATAAGGACCATGTTGACAGCGGTCATCCGACTTCACTCACCAACGTGTCTGAGAGAGGCAGCCGGTCAGACATGCAGATGATTCGGAGATCAATGGACTTACGACCCCCAAGAGTCTTCGAATAGGCCAGTCAAGATAGCAATGATGATATGGCAGCTGGGAAGGATTAATGTTAGAACAGGCATTCTTAATCAAAGAGTAGGTACTACGCAGCCATGAGGAAGGCGCCAGATACCAAAACCGGTTTCCGACCTAGCTTGTCAACATAGAGGACAGCAGGGATAGTGGCCAAAAACAAACTTCAAAAAGGAAATAAGATCTCAGAGGGGTCGTTCGTACAGATAGGAACGTACACAATTCCGACAACCCCAGTGGCAAGAAGCGATAAGGCATTTCCAGTCAACCCAAGAGACTGGAAGATACTTGGTGCGTAGTACAAAATTGCGTTAATTCCGGCTGTTCGAGCCATTGTTAGAGAAATCACAAGGAGGGAAGAGGGGACGCACTCCACTGTTGGAAGAACATAGTCCTAGAATCCCAATCATTGGCGCCGATTTTTCTTGAAACACAATGCAATAGTTTTTTTGCAGACTTACAAAGTTCCGACAGCGACGCGATACAGCAAAGCTACATCAAAAAATCAGTTATGGCACAGGAAGTCGTTTGTGATGAAACCTACTCCTGTCCGTGATGAGGCTGAAATAATCGTATAAACCGAGCTTGAAATTGGAACTGAAACTGCCATCTTGGTACTGAGGGAATTTTATCTCCGAAGTCTCTTTTTCGAAGAGGTACTGAGCACGGATTTCCCTGAATGAAAAAAAAGGAAAAAAATAGTTAAGCACCAACAATTTCAAACTTCCCGAAGACTGACAGAAATTCTATCTGAACCAAGTCAGAATCCGGGGGAAGCCTCCGCGCATTGCTGAGAACCGTCAGGGCCTCGTCATCCCTTCCTTGGTTGACCAACCAACTGAAATCCTGGATTAGAACAGATAACATAACTCCATTGGAGAAACGTACCGTGGGGAGAAGGGCATGAACAAGATCCCTACACCTAAAATTAAAGCAGGGACCAGTTGAAGAGCCAAAGGAATTCTCCATGCTGCCTCGTGCTGTCCAGATCCTGTACCTCCGATGTAATTTGTACCTAAGTGGCAGGAGGAGTAAAATTATCCGTGCTAAGATAATTTGAGCTGATGATTCGTACCGAAGTCTATCCAGAAAGAAACCATGATGCCAAAGGTGATGGCAAGTTGCTGGAGAGCAACTAGACTCCCACGTACTTCTGGTGGCGCGATTTCGGCGTTGTAGAGCGGGACGGCCATACTGAGAGAGCCAACACCTAGACCGGTGATAAAACGCCCTGCAAGAAATATTCGGTATCAATTAGGAATCTCCTCTTGAATGTGGTGTTAGCACGTACCTCCGAAAATGGAGGAAGGAGCAAAAGCAGAAGTTTGAACAATTACACCAATGCAGAACACAATGACAGCTACAATAGCGAAAAAACCTTCAACCTCTCAATACAACGAACTGACAGCAAACCGCGTACCTAGAACAATAGTATATTTCCTTGACAGTTTGTCAGCGAGATAGCCTGCAAAGTGCAGTTGAGACATGAGCAAAAAATCCGGACCGATTGCGATATTGACCGACCTGTCATGAGTACACCTGCCCAAGCGCCAAGTTCAAGGATAGCGGTAAGCCAGCCTTTCTTGCTTGGATCTGCGACTGCGTCGCCCATTCGATTGTCAAAAGAGGTCATTCTGGAAGCAGATATCAGTCTTTTGGTCATACACAATGCGCGTTCAATTGCCTACGCGAGCACTCCGGAAAAGACACCCTACCAGATATAAATGAGAAAAGTATAATATAGAACGTATGAATTGTTACCGACCTGGTTGTAGCCTGCACATATCGCCCTCTCCGTAAGTGAAATCAGAAACACCTAGTAGAGGATGTATACCATATAATCTGTGTAACAGAGTTAGAAAAAGAATAACATGTATAAATTGGGACTTGCAGTCCTCCAAGTGATGCGAATACGGCAGTAGCAAAGACTCTCCGATTATGAACTAGCCCAGCCTAGCCAAAGGATAAGTTACATGTTAACTCACGTCCAGAGAGAGTGCTCACCCATCCGGACTGTCCAGTGAGGGCCTTGCGACGGCTTGCGGCAAAATTACTGGAATCGACGTGACCTCCACCCATAGCAGATAACTTTCGAGAGGGCGTTCGTAGAAAGCAGTTCCAACCCACATCCGGGCCTCTTATAAAAATCGTCGACCTGCTTTCGCTGTATTTTCGGATATCAAAGCAGAAGAGGTCAACAAATTCCACCCTCCCCATGGGCCGCCATTGTTCCATATTTCTCGTGTCATGAGTTCTTAGCGGAATCATCGGTCCGGAATAAGCGTTACCTTGCCCCGCACCGAAATCGAAAAATTTCCCAAAACTCAAGAGCGACACCAAGCGGTGGATTTAAAGCGAATATATTATACGATCGAGGATTGCGGACTAGCCACATGGTCAATAATGAACTATAGATAACATGGACGAACCACATCATGAATGCAAATCTCTCAAAGTCCGTTACATTGAAAAAGGGTCTAGGTCAAGGAGTCCGTATTAGATGACAACGTCGGAAGGAGGCGCCCGGTACTTTTAAACGACGATGGAGAGGATAGCAGCTCCTATCATAGCGGCAGCGCCAACCGGGGCGTATTGGGCAACAGCCGCAGCCTTGCTCGGGGAAGTAGTAGGCTTAGCCGTAGTGGAGCTTGCACCTTTTGACGTAGGGCTAGCTGGGGAAGAGCTAGTTGCAGAACTGGAGGCAATATTTAGTTTGTAAGACGTTACGAGAGAGAAGTTGACGTACTTGACATTTGCCTGGATAGAACTTCCGCCTGAGGTGCCACCAGTCACAGCTGGACCAGCGCTTATGGAGGCTGCTTGACCAACGCAGCTCGTGTTTGCTTTCCAGGAGAGAATTTCATTAATTCAGAAAGAAAAAAAGCCACGTAGCAAGGTTTGCTTACTTCCAGTTTGGATGGTGAACGAACCAGATTGAGCGAGAGTACCGGTGTTGTCGCGCAGGTCCAAGAATGCACCAGTTCCTTAAGAGAAATGAAAACCATGGAAGTTGACAAAGAAATAGCACCTACCGACAGGCAAGTTAGCAATCCATGTAACAGAGTTACCTGATTGTTGACCCAAGTCAACGAGGGCATTGGCCGATGGCTGGCCGGCGGGTAGGATGCTATAAATATTGAGCATTGAGTTTATGATGGGAAAGAATAGGGAGCTCTATACCTCTGTAAAATTGTAATGAAATTTAGGTGAACTCATGATCAACGTATATCAAATTAGATGCAGTGACAAACCAAGAAATAAGGGGCTAATGTGATATATTAATAAGTATTAAGCCAGAGTAGAAGGAAATAGGTACTTACGAGTTCCTCCCGTCCAGTTAATCAAGACTGGCAGGCAGACCTGGACGTTCAAACTAAAGACGGTTGTATAAAAAAAATTTCTGCTTTTAGCTACGAGAGTTGAACTTACGGAGTGTTAATAGTAAACGTCTGCGCAGCGGCACTCGAGACCAAGGCGGCAATGAGAGCGAAAGGAGCGTTAAAAGAGCGCATGGTGAACACAGTAAATACAAGGTGATGAAAGGAAGGAAGGTTTGGTTTTGTACTCCGACGTTGCAAGCGTTCATGCTTGTTTGTCGGAGGCGGTTGCCTTGGCACACGGAGCTCGCCGCCCGGCGAAGGTTCAAATCTCTGACGGGAATGCCATGCCGTCCGAGTCCGCTCCAACTTTCACGTCTCCAAAATACAATTCAAACGTCTGCCATCGCCCAACAGTCGAGCCAGAATGACACAGCCTGATGTCAAAGATGATGCATATAAATGTTTCAGTGATACATCTAGTGCTGACCACTCAAAAAGTCCTGATCCTTCAACATACGCCTCAATGATGCAGTTGAATACTCACCCGCATCTTAGTCCGATTTGCTTAGTCGTCAGTCCGTTCAAAGTTAGCGTGGAAAAATCGGACACAGACGCCGTCGATGAGAGCACTGTCACATACATACCACTTTTAGACTCACTTTGACCGCCTAAATTTGTTCTCGCTATTTTTAGTAACATATTTATTGACGTTGCTTATGATCTGAAGAGTTAATTGTCCTGTTCAGAATACTTACGACACTACAAAGGCAGTTTTTTCATTCTGAAAAAGCCGAAAGCTGTTCAATAGTCCAATATTCCTTCCAAATTCCGGATTTTACGTACGTAAAGGGAGTTATGAAAGAATGGAGAAGCAGATTATGCAAGCCCTGATGTCGCATCAAGGTTCTGACAGACCTTCGTACGGCCGAACTCCGCTTATGTATGATAATAGTGGGTGGAATGCTTGAGGTTGGCTCGAGGTTTCTGAGTCGTTGCTACCTCAATATCTGGTACTCCAGTCTTTCGATTGACAGTCGTATTAATGGAGCAATGATCTGCTGCGTAGAGACACTCAAGGTTGACTATCGTGTGACCTCAAGACGGAGCATCCCCTTCAAATATCTTCCAGATAAATTGAGTGGAGCTTCACTAATGTCCGAGAGTTCATGCCGGAGTATGGATCAGCCGACGGGGTTCTGTAGGATAATACAAAGCTTACTCGAGGTGGATGTCGATACCCTAGATTAACTTGAAGGGTGTAAGGTAGCCGGCATCTACTGAACGGTTATGTGAGGGCGAGCACCGACGCCAAATTTGACAAGATTGAAGTAGTCAACAATGAATTATCAAGGTATACCCTAAAAATGCGAACCCTTCCCAAGATAACAAGAAAAAGGAAGTCACGACTAAGACCCGCATTACAAATAGTAACGATCACCTGCGAAGAACATGAACTGAATGAAAGTGAAAGTGATAGTAAGATATCACACCTATCTGTCCCATCCCCGGTTTTATGACCCAAACTTGCCGCCCATTACCCTCAGGATTACCTTCGCCCTTGTAACCTTCTAACCAGCCTTCTTGCATTTCATCATCCACAGCACCACAGACTATCTTGACACCTGGAAAGGCGCGCTTCAAAACAAGAATTCCCCCTTCACGAGACACAATAAATGTTATGAAGATAATGTGGTCCTCGGGTACTCCGTGATCAAGAAGAATTCGAATGGCCATGAAAGCAGCCGCTGCGGTTCCAATCTGAGAACATGGAATGGAAATTGAGCCCAAGGTGATGGAACAGCTATCCAGAACAGTACCTGGGAGTCGAGCAAAAAGATGTATGCTTGTTGTGCCAAGTGGCGGAAGCGAACATAATTCGGCAACATGAGGTGAAGCAGCATTGCTTCGCCTGACTTACTGTCAGACTGGATAAGCATCGAGCCTACTGGCACATCGTTGATGACACGACGGAAACCACGCTCTAAAGCACCACCTGAACGAAGGATAGTAACACCACACACATACTTCAGGTTACATGTCAGAAGAAAGACGCTATAACGAAAAAGACGAAATAGTACCTTAGCATCCATTTTTTTGCCGTGGGACTCGATATCGATCGGTGTAACCACCATTTTGGGTGCATATGGCAAATGTTGTAATGCACACTCAACTAAGAGCGTTGACAGGCGATCAGCAAAGAATATGAAATCTTGACGGCTTGTAGTCCTATCTCTCAAAATGGTATAGATTCCCTGAGAAAACTTGTTAAATGTGATTCTGTGCCTTTTTATAGGACATACTTGAACTTGCCAAGTCTGCGGTAGAAGCGTCAGATGCAAGTCTTCGAGGAAGCTCTCAGGCGTGGAGGCCCCAGAACGGGGAGACATATATTTAAGAGGCACTGCGATCTTTTGTCGAAATGTGCTAGATCGTTCTTGGAGCTTTTCTCGAATGTGCGTACATATCAGGTCAATAGCGACATCGTTATTTGACCCGGGAACAATCTGTTAGAAATAAAGAGGCGTAATTAAGTTAAGCTCATCATTCAGATAGTACGGTCTGCCTTACAATGTCTGCATAACTTGAAGAGGGGCGGACGAATGTGTCATAAGATGGCTTCACGTATCGGAGATATCTGAAGTAAAAACTCAGGTTTCAAAAGGTTGCAAAAAGATGAGCGCGTACTGGTCAATTATTCCATCAACATCCCGTCCTCTTTCTTTGACATCTCGTTTAATACGTCGTGCAAGCATTACATCAGAGTCGCATTGTACAAAAACCTTTATATCTTAAATTTTAAGAAAAGTAGTCACAGCCAAAAAGTTGAATATGCAAACTTTAAGATCATAGAGGGCTCGCAATGCAGGATCAACCAAAGACATAATGCCTTCCGCTAGAACAGTGTAAAAACGTCCGAATCAAAGTATGCATATCGTGATTGCATGGAACATACCAATGATGATAGTAGCGCCATACAGGTATTTCGTCTCAACCAGTCGCTGGTGTTCTTGAAAAGAGTATATAGGTATATTGGATTGCTTGCATGCTTTCAGATCGGCCAAGCACTAATGTAATAAAACACGATCAATGTGACGTTTATATAGGCGTGTCAAATAAACTGACCGCGGCGAAAATTGGCATGTCAATAGCATCAGGATGATCAAAATCAAGCATATTTGCATGGGCAAGTTTGAGTTCCTCTTCATTATGGTATTTGTAGAAGCTGTCCTGCAAAAGGAACCGTAAAGTCTGCATAAGTAATTCTGAGAAGTAACAAGGTAACAAACACCAACCTGAGATAAAATGATTACAGTGGGTATCGATCCGAGCTTGCGTACGATTTGCCTCGCGACATGTGTCTGCAAGCGCATTGGTACCGCACCACTTCAGCAAACGTGGCATTAGATAGGCATAGTCGTTAGAATTAACCTTTCCACTAGCCGATCCACCTAGCTTCCCAAGTGAAAAACTCTTGGACAACGATATTATAAGCTAAGACGTACCTGCTACACCGATGACGAAGGCATCGGTTATCCGTTGTCCATCTTCTGCATACCTATACGAAAAGTCATAATCATGAAGTGTAGGTGTAGTAACACGACGAAGCTTACCAAGGTGGCCTTCCGTGGGACACTAGGATGGTGTTCTTCTTGGCCTGCAAAGCGGGTATTGCCAGTCGACTCTGCCCGTCAGTCGGGCCATTGGACAGTTGGAAGCTGAGTAAGTTTGATCTATCGACGAAGTCATCGAACATTGCTGGCCCTTTCGGAGGGCAGAGTCGGTGTGCTGGCTACACGAGTAAAGTTCAATGAACGGGGAAGTCGTGCGGCACTGCGGCTGTGACGCCTCGAGGAAAGTAGCCGGGCCGTCTCCCGCCTCTGAAATTGAACTTCAAATTCGCCCTCAACTTTCCAAAACCACTAAGTATGTACAGGACGTGGATCAATTGGGCCTGCATGGTAATACAAAAAATATAAGAGTATGTCAAATATGAATTATAGTGCTAGTGTACAATGCCGATTAGACCTTCATAAAGGTCCCAAAGAAATGTCAAGATATCAAGGAGGTAGCCTCGAAATGGCCAGTCGAACTAGGCTGTGCATTTCACGGACACAATATCGGCTGTATTATGATCACCAAAGGGCAGAGATTTCTTCGTGTATGTATTAATGGGACCGTCAATATCGTCGTCTTCGTCTTCATTGGGAGCGTCTTCGTCAAAATTATCGTCGGATAAATCATCTAGAATGATTTCTTCTGAGCTCTCTGCGCGGCCTTGGATCACAAGAGCCGAGAGACGCCTTCTATAAATCTGGAATAAAAATAGCTTAATTTTGCATAAACTATAGTAAAATTGACTCACACATCCAGAGTCTAGTCCAAAAGACCATCGCTTGATATCCAAGCCACGCGAAGCGGCATGCCCGTATATGACAGTCGACGGGTAGCACTTCAGTCTGAGATTTTGCTCCTCTATATCCCTATCCCTACCCTTGTAATCATCGTCGAGTTCGTTTTCGAGTTCATTCCGGAAGCCAACACAATGTTTCATGTGATCTTTCCATATTTTGGCCCAAGGAGTCCCTTTATTAGACTTCTTGGAGACTTCACCATCGATGATGCTTCGCATGTTAAGAACGGCCCAAGGATCCTTGTTTTGCGGTATCCTCGTAAGTATTGCAATCTCTTGGAGGTTCCGAAGGTGCTCGATAGTCTTTGTAGGGGACGAATACGAAGTTGGATCATCCAGGTCCTCCTGTAATGCTTCTTCCCAAGTAATGTTGGCAGCTACAGTAGGACGTTGTGGGTGCGGTAAATCTGGTACAGCTGCCAGAGGCTGCCTTGCCTTGTCATCACGAGGGTAATCTGGGTCGGAAGGTAGCAAGCCAGCATGGACAATGAAAGCGTGAGCACTGGGGATGTAAAGCCGGAGGGGCAATTTGAGGAGATAGTGAAAATCGGCGTCAGACATGTCCTTAGCAATCTGGTAGTGGTCGCTGAAGATGATCCAATCCTTTGGGATAAGCTTCCACCATGCAATATCCTTTTCCGTACTAGATTTTCTTCGTTTCTCAAGCCAAGTCTCTAAGTCGAGATCCGGATCTTTCCGTTGAGCCTCGCTCCATTTGTTTTCTAACCGTTCTAGCCATTTTGTGGCGCCTGGAACAGAAAAGACCCAGGTCAGCCACCCTCTCCATTCAATGATCTTCTGGTCGTGATTTCCGCGTACGCCAATCACATTATTGGACGACATGAACTTCAGAACTGCGAGAGAACCGGCATGTGATGCCTTGACAGCAACATCTCCAACATGGATGAGAACATCGTTCGATGAAGAATACTTGACGCGTTTTAGAAGCTTCCTAGGTAGATGTTTCATTAGAAATTGTTGAAGGACACGAATTGAATGGTGCCCACTCAAGAGAATTTATCATGCCGTGGACATCGCCAACAATGATAGCCCGCTTTTTAGGATCATCTGCTTCAGCTCCTTTAGTTGATCAATACGTGCAGAAGATTCCAGACAAACCTAGAGGGAACTCCTCTTGAGATAGTTTCCTCACATGGACATAGTGAGCAACATCTGGGATGGCTGGCATTTATTTTAGCATGGAGTGTACGTGAAGAATAGCAATGGTATAGTTATACACGTTGTTTCGTGGCCCTGATAATGACTGAGCGGTCGCCAGCTGATGTTTTCGGAATATGCCTTCCTTAAGGAATCTGCAATTCCACAGGACATGAAAAACACGAGGAAGACGGAAACAATTACATATGACAGGATCTGGAGGCGTGAACTCATGGATGCGCTGAGTCGCCCCTTGGCGTTGGAAAGGGTAGAATTGTACGCTGCACGCCGAACGTTCAGAAAAATGATCGCAGAGAGTTTACACTGGTGGTGGTGCGAAACGTGAATGGATTTGAGCCTTGGGAATGAGTTACGTCATAAATCGGTCGCCAAGCACGTGTCCGTCAGTCCCGGTTTTATTACGAGACCTTACGTAATAAGGAATAACTCGTCCTTACATTTTGTACTCTGTTACCTGGTTAGCAGACTCAACACACGGTTAGTAAGTAGTACCCGGTCAGCACCCAGTCAATACCCAGTCATATTAATCTGAATTAAAGCTTCAGTATCTGTTCTCCTTCTTTGCTCCTTCTGATCTAGTTTGGACTCCATTTTTGAATATTTTTTCAACGGTTGCAGGCCGGGACTATTTGCCGTTCCATTTAGACTGGAGCTGACATTTTAGTACGACTCTCTCCATCTCTTGACGTGTAAATTGTGTACATCCCGAAGCTGACTCCCGCTTCCGTCGACCCAACGTCGACCAGAAGTAGCTGTTCTCTACGACGGCTCCCTGGAAATATGCTCCTGAGGATTTAATTCAAATTTCGATGACCTTTTAATCCAAATAGTGACATGACGAAGGTCTCGTACTCGCCAGCAGAGCTCAGCATGGCCCTCACCCAACAAGTTAGTATTTAGGGCAAAAAGGCCTCCCTCACGGAAAGCTACTCAGACTTTCAGTCAACTCATCGCAACTTGTTTCTTGTTTCTACCAATCTTATAACAAGTTAGTTCCTTCACTCTTCTGCTTCCTTCCCTTACTTGACTGCTCATTTGCTGGTATCTCCGAAATGGAGGCCCGACTGTACTACAACGGTCTATGCTCGATTCAGAATCAAGCATAGACCAACCTCGAAGCTTGCACTTCACCCGAAACGCGAAGCCTGGGATTCACCTTTCATGTCTATCGAAGGCCCAACACGTGGTGACTACGCATTGGTCTTTCCCAGCCAGAGAAGGACAAGCTTAAAGGCTTACAACAAAAGTTTTCTCGACTGGCAACTTGGGACATATTTGCGATGGCAGAGACAGTCACAAAAATGTTTCAAACCCTATCGAGATGTGGTCCCTTCAGGTGGGAAACATGTCGGACTTGCCAGGCTTTGTATTTGTCTGGAATCGTTGATTCAATCAATATGAAAGATCCTGCTTATCGAGAACTTCATATCGACTTTCAGCGCAATTATTCAAGATGCACCGGAACGCCAGGACATCATAGACGCACCACCCAATGGTTGTAAGCGAGCCGCAGACCACCTGGAAAACCAGATTAAATCCAGTCATAAGCGACAGAAGGACCTACCGACCGAGGAAAGGGACTTTTTACGGCTAAGTCAGCTCTGTTGTATCTTTACGCCCTACTGACTTCCGTAAACCCAAGGGAATTGCGAAGCGCGATCTACTACTTTCAAACTTGACTTTGGCGCATTCTGTTCGCCGACACCTTCTTTCTTGCTTAGAATTGGTCCTTCCTGCCTTCCAGGTCGTGCAGAACTGAAGAGGTACCCGATAGACCCGTTACAACATTCATGGATACCTATCTCTTACTCTGAAGGAACCCCTTCGGGCGCGGCGCTGTTGGTGTTGTTCATCCAGCTGTCGTCGAACTGAAGTTGAGTCTGGCGACGTCCTAACGCACAATATGGCCATTAAGTTTGCATTCACCATGGAACAGCAAGAGAAGTTCGTTAATGAATACCGAACATATGGTCATCTCTAGGAAAGAAAGTTTTAAGGGCATCGTGACTGTCCACGGGGGACCTGAAAACTGATGCCCAGCCTTCGGTGTCGTGAGATAGAACGTGGTGGCGATTGCCCACAAGTTTCAATTTCCGTGGAAGAGAGGTATATTTTACAGCTAATCGCATGTGCATACACTTACACAAGAGCACCTCTACAGGAAAGCATTCATAAGCGCGTTGAAAGGTCTTCACAAAGCTGGTGTTCGGCACCACGATAGTCGCGCTGACAACTTGCTCATCGATTCACGAGGTCAGGTCCCTATTATTGATTTGGATTGTGCAGACTTCACTTTCGATGAAGAAAAGTTTGAGGAAGTGCTTGAGTGCTTAACTGAGCTCCTAGAAGGATGATATCATCCCTGAATCTAACTTTAGTGCCCATTGTAATCTTGCATTCGCATCCCCAAGTCAATTGTATACTTTGTACCCGTCAGGTTCTTGAGAGATGCCCAACAGCATCGGTCAACTGAATGCGGAACAGGTCCCAAGATTGGCAATGATATAAATTGAAATCACTTCGTAACTTCTAATAATTCGTCATAACAAATATTTGCCAGTCCGACGATTCAACGAGTACCTCCATACCACTTCCATGCATTATTCTTAACGAAATCTTCGAAGGACCAAAGGTTAGCCTCAAGGTCACGTTCATCTCCATACACATATGTTTCTGCTTCGATAGCATCCAGAGATTCCGCGAAACTTGGCAAGGGAGGGGGTGTTCCGGCACGAGTGCACCTGCATCTGTGGATAATTCCGAGAATGGACCAAGTGGATGCACTCGCACTGTCTTTCTCGTGTATTCCTGGGAATTGAAAGAATGTAGTCAAATGACCAGTATATTTACAATTTTGAAAACACCTACATCGCTTTCGAAACGATCCAGATAAACAATATCTTCGTCTGTCAAGCCTGTCACTAAGGTTCCACGTACAGATCTTTCTTCTCGGGTCAATGGTTTGTTGATTATCCTGACTCCTTTGTCAAATGGTATAATTCCTGGGTAATCGCAGCCCTAGTATTTTTGTTGGGTAAGATCGGCCAGCGCCAAAGGCCGAAGGCTCTCAAATACCTTGACTTCATGTCGGGTATAATCCTGTCAACAATGTCAGCTCAAGCAGCAAGGTCTAATTGTGGGAAGACAAGTTACCTACTAGGAGAACAGCCGGGCATACTTTCAGATGCGCACCTTCATTCTTGATAACGGCTTTCAAAATCTTGGGATGCATGAGAGTGCCATAGAAAAATGCAGCGTGTTCTTTCGACATTGAAAGGGTTGTAGTCTCTAGAATAGAATAGGGTATCCAGGAGAACCTGTCAGCTCTGAAATTGAAATACGGCGTCGATGTTCGTAGTAAGTTTACTCGTCAATGACTCGAGAAGCCGGGCCGACCATCCGTACCAACGTGTTTCCAAGATAGGAAGTCAATTAGCGATTGAGTCAAGCTTTCTTCCATCTCCACCATTCAAAGACCTCGTCCTCATCATCATGTCTTCCTGTGAAAATCCCAATGTCGATAAAGATGCTCTTATGCCGCGTACGTCTATTTGCTCCTTTTTGTATGTTTTGCATTGTCGACTGGACTTCCAATAGGACGCCAGAAATTTGATGGTAAAACTAAGATCTGCGTAAGGTGCAAGGAAAATACAGGAAATGTAGTTATTCGGTATTCTGTGTATTGCAAGTCAGTGGAATACACCATAGTCTATATACGAGGACGCTTACTTATGTCACTATCTTCTGCACAGAACATGTTTCTTCCCTCTAGTCCAAACGCGCTTCCGGAAGTCGCTCGAACCTTCAATAAATGCAACTCCGGATGGGCCGAGGAAGAAAGCCCTAAAGGCTGTAGGATCGCTTGTTATTGGCCTTTCAGGTGGAACTTGCTCTACGGCTATGTTGGATCTGGTCGCTAAGTCATACTTCGCTCCAAAAAATGAACCGACTGGGAAGTTAAAGGGAGGAAAAGATCACCCTCGTAATTCTGATAAAGGGGTGTGGAAGGGAAAAGCGGGTATATCTTACGTCGAAGTCTGTGGTGCGTTTCCTGGAGTATGTTATCTTTATCGTCACTGAAGCTAGCATACTCATTAGTTCCTATACTTCTAGGAGAAAGATAGAACAGAAGATATCCGTGCCGTCGTGGAAAGTTATTCCAATTCTAACTTTGAATTTCTACCCCTTCGATTGGAAGATAGTTTTGATTCAAACTGGTGGAAGAGCGTTGGCGGTGATTTGTCCACTTCTGCACAGTCTCTTGGTTTGGACATGAGAGATGAAGGCAAGTGAATTATATTACTGGAAGAGGACAACTCCTGATAAGCGCGGCTAGATCTCCATCTGGTCAACTCCTCATCTGAATCATCCCCACTACAAGCTTTGCGGACTTATTTGTCTTCTTTACCAACGCAAACGGCATTCTACAGTGCAGTCCAAATGCTCGTACGGCTACTATTACTCCACACATCAGCTTCAAGAGATGCCTCGCACCTTCTTCTCGGCACTTCATTAACATCTTTATCCGTAAATCTGATATCTGGTATCGCTCAAGGATCTGGCTATCAAGTTACTGAAGAAGGAAAAGAGGAATGGAACCCGAGACCAGAACATGGGATGCCTTTACGCATCGTGCGCCCTCTGCGGGATGTTGGCATGAAAGAGTGTACGATTTGGGATTGGTGGTGTAAATTGAAAATAGTGGGCGAGCCCAGAAGTCTATATAGCGGAGGCAAGAATGCCATCGGCGCTCTGACGAGAGGTATGATTACTCATGCACAAAACCTCTGGACCGATTTCTATGCCATTGACAGATTTTATATTCGGATTGGAAAGTGACTATCCTGCCACGGTGTCCACAGTTGCGCGGACATGCGCCAAGTTGACACCAAAGGAAGGGTCGGACGAAATATGTGCTCTTTGCGAACGGTAAGTCCTAAAATCCATTGTTTGTAAACATTGGCACTGAAGGAATCTTGTTATCCTTTTTCAGTCCTGCCCAACATGGTGTACAAGCTTGGAAATCGCGAATATCAATTCGTTCGTATCAAGAAGTCTCATCTGCAGTTTCGGGAAACACTCGCCCACCGCACCTTACTGAAGAGGAAATCACAAATCTCACCAAGTCCTCCCTAGATATTACTCCTACTTCAGACCACCCTTTTTCTCTTACGCCGTTGCTGTGCTATGCCTGCCACACGTTGCTTACGAGCCGAAGCAGTCGTGGACTGGCTGCATCTCTTCCACAAGGCCAGTCCACAGGCGATGTTCCTCTACCCTTGTGGGTACGTTCTAGTGCCGACATGGCCATTTCAGCCCATAGTCATGAATCTGTTCCACTTGCTGTCAAGATGAGTAGGAGAGAGATGGAGAAGGAGATATCAGAATTCCTGCTCTCAGATGAGTAGCTATACATCTAGGACAACTTGTTAGAGCACGAAAGTAATGTATTGTAATAGTTTGGGACGACTTTCATTGCATTTACATAGTCATAGATTTATGAGGGTCCATTGCTAGTGCATGTTTATGTAAATTAACGTGTAACTTCGCAAACCGCCAATTCGACAGTGGAAGCTACGCAAAAAAAAAACAAAAGAATACATCAGTAACTGCGTGAGATATTGTGCCATTTCACATACCTGGATAGAACCAGAATGATACAGCGATAATGATATAAAGGCCTGAAAGAAAGGTTAGAGACATTTCTCCGATGTGTGATTGGGGACCCTCACAAATTAGAATAACACCTTCAAGCCAATTCGACTTTCCATCTGCTACCACGTAGCCCATGGTGTTGACTAGATAACTATTGAGATCGGCCAAGAATAATGATAAGCAACAAAAGAGACTGTACCAGCTATGTACAGGACCTGAGGACATCAACTTATCAGATAAATGTTTAATGCAGGCATGAACGGTGCATTACCATAGACTGAAAAGGATCCATTAAGAGAGACAGGGGCTTGTGTGTGATCCACGCGAGAATGACAGTGAACCTGGCATCATTGAGCATTGTAAATGAGTAAGGTGTAAGATCGCCTTACGGGATGACAAGAAGCGCGGTTTGCTGGAGTCCAAAACTTGTCAGTACAATGGTGACGGCAACTCAACGACGACTTACAATGGTAGAACCCACAGCAACACTAATACTCAGGCTAACCTCGTCCTTGACCGAAACCTTGACGGCAGTAATAATTTCTGCAGCAGCTCATCAACGTCTCACGCGTAGCGCAAAAGAAGGATTAAAACCGACCTGCCACTGAACTGATTGCCGGAAGTAGAATTAATCCAACCCATTCCTTACTGATGGTCATGGAAATTTCGTCCATCGCCGCAACAAGCCAGTCTACCGTTACTGCGACTGCCTGAAAGAGAGAGCGAAAAATCAGTTCAGCGAAAATGCAAGGAGGCAATTGGATCTCACCCCAGTCACGACAATAAGTAGTAATATAGTCAAGAACCAACTCAGCTGAGGCTGCTTCGGGGGAGGAGGAAGCTGTTCCTCGACTGATGCAACCGAACTCTCGACAGAGACAGTACTTGAACAGGCAATGCTATTAACAGTGGATGCGGTGGAATTACGTGACATCGGAACGCCTCCCATCTCAGGTGCCACCAGACGTACTGTCGTCATCCCTGGTGAAGAATATGCATCCTTTTCGGAAGTGCTTCCGGGTCGACTACTCAGTGTTACATCAGACGACGAAGATAAAGGGGACGAGACGAAAGGTCGACGGGGAGGGTCAAGAGAAGAGCTCTCAGTCGACAACCTGCTGAGGTCAACAGCTGAGTTCTGGGGACTACGGTGGGGTGTGTATGGACAGTTCTTGCGAATTGCGCGCTGTTCTTTGAGGACTGTAGATAACCTATTGCTTTTCTTATTATGTTGGTCGTTATATAGGTAGGTGTGAGACCATAGTTGGAATAGCATGTAGGCGAGGTAGACTGGAAGAGTTGTTTGGTAATTCGATGCACAGATATTGCTGAAGGTGAAAAAAAACATACTGAATAAGAGAATGATGGACACCTTATAGGAAGAAATAAAGTCAGCCGATATGTTGTTGTTTTCACCATAGAAGACGTACTCCATGACTCATGTGCAATATGTTTTCCGTCTGTTCCTCAAAGGATGCATCGGTCTCTGCGGCCAGAGTAAAATGATAAGCTGCAGGCAAGAGTATGGCGCCGATGCTGAGACTTAGCAGAGAAGAATTGATCTGTGTCGCAGCTGCCGAAGTGTTTCAGTAAATATCTTAAAGGCAGCAAAATGAGCCAGATTTACTTGGGTCGAAGCCTTGTTCAGAGAAACGAATCCCGCCTGCGAAGAAACAAAGACCCAATACCAGGACTGCACCAAACGATCACGAATAAGGATGATCATTACAAAGGAGCTTCAAAGAGCGACTCACGAAGTTTACATAACATTGAACCAATAACTACAAAATTTATCAGTCCCTGCATTTTAACGGCCCAAGCATTGACGTACGTGTTGATTGAACAACCCGGAGCTCGCATTTTCGCAAAGCACTGATCTAATAGAGGTATGAGACGTGGGTTAAGGATGAGATTGCGGATGGTGCATACGGCGACGACAACCTCTACGCTGTATTCAAGAATTGAATAAGGGAAGAAGAAGAAACATGTCTCTGTTGACTCACAAATTACTCTGATAAAAAGTCCAGGGACGTCAATGAATCTAGTATGTTGATATTGAAGAATCAATTTACCATGCTACCGTTCAACAGGCCAGTCTTGGAACCTCCGATTCTGATCGCTAGGTCCCTTGTTGACAGGTCATGAAGCTAAGAGGAGAGAATCGGTGTCATATCATTGGAAAGCGTGCAGAAGGGCGCACCCTAACTAAAGGCACCAGTGCTAAGATACAGACTGAAAACAACAATTAGCGAGAATCTGAGCACATTGAGTTGAATTGACTAGCATGTAAAGGTAAGGCCATGATAATTCTTGATGCCAAGAGTCATAGCCCACTATTAAATAAAGAAACATCAGGTGATGGCCCAACGCGGTGAAATACGACATACAGAGATAGGAATCAATATGAGACAGAGGTTGAGCCCTGCAATATATACTGTTATGAAGAATTGACCAGGCGCTCGATACTCGCAGACCTACATGATTTCAATGCCACGTCCCATCCACGCAAGGCGGTTGACCACTTGAATCGCAGCCTTCCCTTGGACACAAGGGAAGATGTAGCATCCCTATCACCAGCCGGGTGGAAGTAAGGCAAATCTCCCTGACCAGAACTAGACCCCTCAGCAAAATCGCCTTGACCAACAAGGTTAGAACCCGAGTCGACCGAGCATTCCGACAACTTGGAGTCGGAGCACATTCGTACAGGGGCTGGTAGATTGCTTCTCTCAACGTCCAAAGTTCTCCTAGCTGGAGGCAGCGAGTGTTGACCGACTATCATCTTGGGGAGGGATTTGACACGCGGAAGGGTGGATTAGTCTTTGTTCTTGGAAAAAGAAATAGAGGCCGCCAGCGCCAATGACCTTCGAAGCAAAAAAGAGGAGAATATCTTTGCACCGACGCTAGGACCTCTTTCAAAACATGCAACCGATCTTCTAATAATTCGAGCCGTATTTGGTTAGGTCGTTACCGTAAGTGGAGTAGTTGGTTGATAATTGATCGGGGTCAGCCACTTCAAGTTTCAATGTGTTGTTGCATTCCTTCCACGAAGAGCTCGACGTATGCATTGAGACAGAACGATCTAAACAATCGTCGCCTATTTTTCTTAATCTGAAGGTTGGACTATAGTCCAAGGAGAGTCGAGACTTATAAAGTTGAGAATCAGAAGCGGCGCTGCGGCGGAAAATCGCCTTGGACGCGCTGCGTGACAATGCGGTCACGTCACATGACTCGGTAATCAACGCGTCGACGCGTGATGTTCCTGAAATAAGAATTTCATTATTATTTCAAGTTGTTTCCCTTTCCCTTCCACAAAAGCTGTCGATATAATCTATCGGTCTCCCCTCTTTTTTGGGTCAATACTTTAAGCAATACTCCAAGGAATATTCCGCCTTCAGACTCCCAAAGTAATCGGTTGACTTATGAATAGTACCCCTGGACCCTCGCGTCGTGATGTCGCTGCCAGTGCTCAAATTGCTTCCACATCTGAATTTTCGGCAAATATAGACCGTATGCTGGCAAGTCTTAATGAAGCCCAACTTAAAGGTTTGATTTTATTTCTCGAGTTGCCAATTTCTCTTGCTCAAAAAATATAAGCTGTTGAACATGATCCAACAATACCTTTACAAATTCTGGCTGGTCCGGGAAGTGGGAAAACGAAAGTACGTTATGTGAAAGATTTTTTTGTATTGACTGATCTATGTTCCACTCAGGTTTTAACTTCCCGAATTGCTCGTTTAATTACAACCCATAAACTTCCTCCATCTACCATATGCGCCGTGACATTTACCAATAAAGCAGCTAATGAAATGCGCGACCGACTGACCAAACTCATCGGGAAAGTAAAAACGACTGCTCTGCAAATGGGGACATTTCATTCGATCTGTGCAAGATACCTTCGAATGTTTTCGGCCGAGGTTAATCTCGATACTAACTTTACTATATGCGATGCCGACGAGAGGTCTGTTGTCAACACTCATGAGTGTCAATCCTGCTAAGCTCACATCCTGCACTTTCAGCAAAAAACTGGTCAACACGCTCTTGAAGCCCTATGCCGACTATATGATTGAACACGATATTACTCTTTCAGAAAGCAACGTTGCAACCACCGTTTCGAAGGCAAAAGCTAAAGGTCAAACCGCTGCCATGTTCTATCAGGACATTGAAAGGGGCGAATCTCTTGCACGACGATATAAAACTCAGCCTCAGTGTGAAGAGAAAAAGAGCGTACATCGCATTATTGCCGAGGTGTACATAGGCTATGAGCAGGTCCTCAAGGACAACAATGCGCTGGACTTCGATGACTTGCTAATATATGGCGTGAAACTCTTCACGACTCACCAGGAATCTGTCTTATGGTGTCGACACATCCTTGTGGATGAATTGTGAGTTTACCGTCTCGCTAACCCCTTCGTAGATTTGCTGCAACTTAAATCCTAGCCAAGATACAAATACTATGCAATACGAATTAATGAGAGCGATAGCGATCCGGAAATGCGTCACTATTGTTGGCGATCCTGATCAGTCAAGTCCGTGTGACATTTACTGCTGTTTTATCTTACTTATTAAATTGATTATTAGTCTATGGATGGCGATCTGCCGAGGTCGTGAATTTATCCCGAATGCGTCAGGGTAATGCTCTTGAGGTTATTTTCACTTTTGCCAATTGCTTGTTCACCCTTTTATAGACTTTCCAAGTACCCAGCAAGTATTCTTGGAACAGAACTATCGTTCAACCGCATCGATATTGCGAGCATCCCTTGCCATTGTTGCAGAAGGTAAGTTCAAATTTTTGTTTTTTCTTCCTATTCTGATGTCGTGTTCCAGATAAAAAGCGGATTTCAAAGTCACTGCACACGTCGCATCCCCTTGGTTCGACTCCATTTGTTGGTGAATTCTTCACTGACAAGACGGAGGCTGATTTTATTGCTGATGAAATCAAACGCTGTACTGCCAACATGGGCGGAGTCCTCAAATGGGGAGACTTCGTAATTTTACGTGTGTCGTTTATGTGGTACCTTCATTAAGGAGCAATTTCTTACTCATTTCAAGTTCGCTTTAACGCGCTTTCACGACCTATTGAAAGTGCATTGCAGAAGTGTGGGATCCCTTGTAGGATCCTTGGGGGGCACAAGTTTTTTGAACGAATGGAGGTCTGTGTTTGAAAGGCAAAAATCTCGGCCATCTCTCACCGTAGTATAGGTAAAAGATGTCTTATCGTACCTACAACTGGCCGACAACCCCAGCTTCAATCCCGCATTTATTCGTGCAGTTAAAGTACCAGCTCGTGGACTAGGCGACAAGGTGCGACTTCTACCATTTCGACCCAGTGTCTTTGCCCACCCTGCATTCCTTAGTCTTTGTCAGAGATAGCATCTCAGGCCCAAAAACTCAAGATTTCCCAATTGGAGCTCATTGAGAGGATCCACGACAGCAAACTGCCGGACACCAAACCTTCAATCAAGAAGAAAATAGTTTCTTTCGTGAAGGCCATCCGTTGTTTGCGTAAACTTGATGAAGAGGTAAAATTTTCCGATAGTCCCTTTTCCGATAGAAGCTGAACTGGTTGGGCCAGAAATGCCCTCCTTCTGATATGATTCGAAAGTTGGTCGACTTGATTGGCTATGAAGGCCATTTGAAGAAGACCCAACAAGACTGGGAAAGTAGATGGGAGAACGTGCAGGAACTGATCACATTCGCCACCGAGGTTGAAGAGGAAGCTTCGAAACAGAAAAACGAAAGGGAACAAGGACTCTTGGTACGGACAACCCCTGAACAGTGAGAAATCTAGGTTCCAGCTCTCGCTAAAGCCATACTAATGATTTCTAAACAGGCATTCTATCTTACGAGATTTCCTGCAGGCTTCTTCGTTGTCATCAGAGGGCGACAATGAAACGGAAGACCAAAGCAAAGAGGTCAGGTCTATAAATCTTGCATGTACAGAAGGCTAACTGGGGATTAATTAAGAAAGTCACTATTTCAACGTGCCATGCAGCTAAGGGATTAGAATGGCCTGTCGTTATCATTCCCTCGGGTACTGTGTTTACTATTTGTGATCCTTGTCTGTCGGCTAACATCCCTTAAGTCGATCAGGACACCTTTCCTTTTTATCGGACGGAGGACATAGAGGAAGAAAGGTGTGTGATTTGACAAGTATACTGTTTTACGTTACTCACACCGTTATTAGACGACTTCTTTACGTTGCTTGCACGAGAGCTCAAGCTCTTTTGTATATTCTATTTGCCAAGGAGCGCGTGGTTGCAGGCAGAACCAAGGAAAAGAAACTTTCCGACTTTGTGTCGGTGGTGCGACGGAAGAACGAAGTGAGTAGTAGTAGTTCGTTGCATGCCCATGATATTGTTCATCTCTGATCTTTTGTTCAGGGTTTTTTCAGCTACGACGTCCCCCGCTTTTTGCCTAATGATCGAACCGTGACATCGACCGTGCTAAATAGGCCCGTTCCTGACGAGGCGGAAGTTGAGCGCCGGCTCGCTGAACTGTAAGAATCGATAATAATAATTACCCGTTGAATCAAGTCACTGAAAAATAATTAGAGAACTGCTTGGAGACCGTGTACAACCAACTTTCCAAACACCACAAGGGGTGCTTTCGGCTGTTTCATTGACGGGGAAAAAATCCTCGATAACAGAAGTACCATTTGGAGCAGGTGAACACTTCTCTACTTTTCACATATCTTTTGGCTTTAACTCGCCTAGGAGATCTATCTGCATTATATGCAGCACCTGATGCTTTATCCGCAATTTCAGCATCTTTTATGAAAGACTACAATAAGAAGACCCCGTTCAATAAGCGTCCCAAGCCACCCTCAAAGCCTAGTCTATTTACGCTAACTTCTGGCGTTTTTACGCATTCATTACAAACGGGGATAACTTCATGGTCCCCAGATGAAGAAGATTTTGGTTTGCCTTCCACATCTCATATCGCAACAAGTTCATCCTCGAGGCAAGGGTACAGTAATACCCGGACACCAGACAGACCGCAGCCTACACGTCAAATCCAAACCCTTGACCGGAACGAGTTATCATCGGGCTTTTCTAGACCATCCAGTGTTAATGATGGATATTCGGATATGACTCCTCTCAGACCTACCCCTACTGACAATGCCTTCCGGACGCCCTCTACTACTCTGGATCTAACAAGTCCAGTTAATGAAAAACTTGGACACAACTCTGGAGACCGTATACTGAACCCACATTCCAAATTGAACCAACTGAGCAATGAACAGTCTCTTAATAGTTCAAGGCATCCACCTAGGCATTCTGTAACAAGATCGCCTTTACCAAGCTACGACCAGACGCGACCGCCGGGTAAGACTAGCTCTGGACCAAGGTCCTCGATTTGGTCGCAGCAGAACAAAGCTTCCACCCTCAGTTATGACATGGTCTGCTCTCCTGAACCCACGGCATCGTCGGTAGTTCCATCACAGCCGAAGGGACAGCAACATTTTGTCCCTAGTGCCGTATCCAACCTTCCAACTGGGAAAGATGTAGCCACTCGGACAGAACCTTCATTATCTTCACAACCTATAACCCGGACCGCAGCACCTCAAACAGCCGGTACAAAGCGGAGATTGGGAATGGGAAGGATGACCAATAGTTATTCGAACAAGAAATTCAAGCACCCCGTATGATTGTGAGTTATCGCATTTCTGAATATTAGCGCTGGGTTGATACAAACTCCAAGTTGTCCTCTTTAATCCTACTGTTTATGTCGTATATAACCATGAGAATTTGAAACCTCTTTGTACCTAAAATCTTTACAAGCAGCCTCATGGCAGTGATTGACGTTGACAAAAAAAGATCTTACCAGGGACCTCAAATGCTTCGCGGCATTACTTGTGTCAAAGCGGACCGCAATGAGCATACTCGAACGCGCTTCACAACACATAAGAGGTCGACAGCAGTGTGCGGCGACAATCCAATTTCGCTTTAATTAACCGCCACGAGCTTTCAGAGCACAGGTAAGGTGGCTGCAATCGACATTACGTTAAGATAAAGAAGTGCAGTGCGAGATCCAGAAGTCGAAGGATAAGAGGTGCCCTTACACCATGGATCGTCCAGATTACCAAGGAAGAAAAGATGGACCGAGATAATGCGCTCAAGAGACAGGCGAACACGGGCCTTGTCAAGATCACATCTGAATAAAGAAAAGGATAATCAGCCTAGAGCAAGATATAAGAAAGATGGGAAAGAGGATCAGGAGTCGAGTGAGTGTCCGCAGCTCCATTGAGGTGCATTGGTAGTCTAACATGCTATTGACTAGTGGCAAAAGCCCATCCCGTCGGTTGAACAAAAAGAAAGGAAACTCACGTTTGACGTCGACAAAGCATGCGATGAGATTGAAGGGAAATTTAACGACGGAAAAAGCCGGCAGGGTTTCGCAAAAGGCCGGGACCGGGGGTGCATCCAAACGGGGAATTGATATTCCTGTGCGATTTTCGTTGGTGTAATGACGAGACGGTGTAGCCTCATGTTAACAGCGAGGCAGAAAGCAACTTCACTCGACAGCTGATCCGGTCTCCTCTTGCTTTATCCTTCCATTCTGGACGGTTCTGCCAATTTTTCGATTTATAGATTATCGTGATGCTTCACTCTTTTGTCATTCCTTGATCATCTCTTAGAGTGGAGGGACAAGTGCTCCTTCGTCTGCTGCCCGCTATCTCCGTGTAGTGACACATTTCCTCGACATTTATCGAAACCCTTCGCCTCGTGAGTCGCGCACGGCATGGGCTGTATCTCTGCCACTGACCCTTAATTCCTTAAAGCCCTCCTCCGACTTCGGATCCACCCCTCTTACCGTTCATACCTTGTCGCTAAACATTTCCCTCCTCGTTTTGAATTCCCATGCCTACCTACGCCGTCAACCGCAGAGATGATAAGGCCATACCCTCGCCTGTTACACCTGCGGTGACAGGTATTGATTATCCTTCAAATGACGATGCGTCCACTGAGGTGGACGTGTACAAACACCGCGGAATGGCTCGTGGGTTGTATACACATCCCAACATTGCCGGTTCTACCATCGAAGATGTTGAGCCCCCGGCCGACGCTAGATCACTCGATTTTATATGGGACACCATTCGCCAAGAGAAGGAAAGGAAGATGGCGAAGGAGCGCCCCAAGGTGCAATCTCTGGAGGAGGCCGTCCAAGAGTTATACGTATCTGATCATCCTCCGATGCAAATTCCTCTGATGGAGTCCCCTCCTGTCTCTGTGCCCAAGTCATTGAAGAAGCAGAAATCAATGTAGCATTTGTCTTCATTCCCGTACCTTGGACCTTTTGTTTAACTAACGCACTTCACAGATCCAATTTCCGTGAATCCACGGACGGACGTGCGATCGTGGCCACTTTCGACCTAACCGACGTTGCAAAACAGGATATTCACATCAGCTTTCAACGCAATAAACTTGTCCTTACCTGGGAGACTGGTGAAATTACGGAGTGGGAAGAAGAGGATGGTGTGGTCATGAGAGAATATGTCAAGAAAATGTACCATCGTACATTACCCCTTCCTGAAGGAACACGGGTGCGTACTTGTACGAACTTCATATTCACGTCAATGTCCTGATATTCTCTGTCGCAGTTTGAGGAAATTCATGCCCAAATGACAGGCAAAGGCCTCATCTTAAGATACCCCAACATGCGTTGTTACAGAATCGACTCTCGGTCTCGGTCTGGAGATTCTTGACTTGCTTCTGTGACACGCCGCACGATCTCGCTGCATAAATTATTTCTTTCTTCGGTCATGTATTCCGGACATGCAAGCTTTTTAGTTAATTGTATTCTAACATCGTATAGTGGCCTTCGGAGCCGATGCATTTGTATTTCCAGTTGCATATAGAACATGTTTAGACGTGCTCTTCCTCATGTAGTTCAAAGGTCGTCGGTCTAACGGAGACGAAACACACAAGGCCTGTGGTGCTAAGAATCGGCGCTAAGAACCACTTGGTATTGATTACTTTCACAATTTAGGATGGTCCATATATCAGGGCTGGGAAGTCGACGCATATGATTTAAAGGAACGGGGGAAGTTGATTGCGGGCTTAGTTCAGTGAAAACGCAGTTCCGGGGCGAATGATATGCAGGCAACGTGGCTTGATCTCGATTGCAAATTGAAGTTAGCCATTGTAAGCCACATGTGCACAGAAGACAACAACACTATAACTTTACCTTATGGTAAAAAGGTTTTTCGGATTCAGAAAAGGAACTGTCAAAGAATAGAAATATGGCATCAAAAGGGAATGCAATCTTACGGGATATTCTTGAACTTGTGGGCCTGCTCGTTTTGCTTTTGTTCTTGACCCTGTTTGTGGGAGATATTGCTGATGACGCCTCGGTTCCATTAAGATTACGCATAGTAGCTAAAATGCCGTCCATGAGAGACACGAGAGGCCTAAGGGATTTCTTATCAAGCTGTTGGCCATTTCTCTCTATTTTTCTCTGTGGTGGCATCGAAACCATACAAGGCCTTTCAGAGTCATGATGGAATGGAACAGGGGTCATCTCTCTTTCTTGTAGAGGCGTTTCATCAAATGAGACGGGAGGAACCGGGGACGATGCTGCTAGTAAAGACTCTTGACATAACCCTTGAGTAACGACATCACTTGGATGATCACTCCGATTTGACTTCAAATGCGAAGATAGAGGAAGCGATTCAATACGTTTTGGAGGCCGACTGGCAACTTCCATCTTTTTCATTTCCAGCGCATTTGTTCCTGCACCGTGTCTATGAACTTAGCCTTGCCCAACTTTGGGAGAACAAAAGTATTACTTACTGGCCTTTCGGCTCCTTCGACTGAAGCGGGGTGGCGGGATGATTCAAAGGTGCGAGTTGCAAACATGAAGCTGTAGTAGACTTCCTCTTACGTGCTGTACTTATCGAGCCATAACTGTACAAAAAGTGAGGAAGTATATGTGTATTCAATGTAATTCAGCTTACTCTCGCGTATGGAACATGGCGGCATAACTATCTTCTGCTTCGTCTACGGAGACAAACGCTAGAGGAGGACACCCAAACGTTGGCAGCTCGAGTTTCCAGCAACTGTCATCGTTCTCAACTTGATCGGTATGTTTCCTTTTCCCCGAGTTTGTCTTCTGGCGCAATGTAGAACTAGAAACTGAAATATTGGCAGAAGGCACTCCTGGGTCAGCGTCTGTCTGCCATGTCCTTGTTAGAAGGGGACGATCACCAGCCAAGGGCCATTGATGCGGCCTAATCCTCGAAGAGAAGCTGGCCGTCCTCATAGCATTGGATTTCCGAGGGTCAATTAACTTCCAGTTCCGTTTTCGGGCTGTTGCCGGTGGTAAATCATCAGGTTCTTTGATGTCCGGCTCTGCCTCTGATATGAAACGTAGTGGCACACGAACATCTGCTTCCTGGCCAGGAGAATGCAGAAAGTTCGGATCTGGATCTCCATAGGTAGCAATAGCAGCTTCGTATATGCGCTCTTTCAAAGGTTTTCTGTGCCTAGCCTTCCTAGAACGCCTTGTGGTTGGAATGGGAGAAGTGCGTCTATACGAAGGGGAGGACGTCCCAATTTTACTGGAAGTGTCGCGGGGAAATTGTTCACGAGCTACTTTTCTCGAGCGCAGTTGCAGCTGATACTCGTTTTCAGGAATGCCACGAGAGTCAGTCCGACGTCCACTAGATTCATGGGTTATCTCCTCCTCCTTGAGCTGATTCATATCGTTTCCAAGTTCATTATCGTCCGATAATATCATTCGCCTTGCCCTTCGACCCCTTTTCTTGCCATAACGGCGATTAACTGCAAGTGTCTTCGGGTCGCTAGATCCTTTCAGGAACTCTTCAACAGTCAGGACCTTTTGAGATGTAACAGGGCTGCTGAGACCGAAGTCCCGAGCCATTTTAATTGCTCCAATATAGTCGGCATAAGCAGTACTAGAAGTGGCTTGTATAGCCTGAGTATGTGCGGGACAAGGAGACAGAGCCCCGTCGGGCGCTAATATTTGGTCAGCAGTGCATATGCGCGGCGCCAGAGATTTTTCCAGACAGTGAACGGAGTGTTCTTCGCCGTCATTTGCAGGCCCGAGATTGGAACGCAGAGACAGCTGCAGAAGCAGTCCTCCATCATAAGACGTCGGAATAACTTCATAGTTCGGTTCAGATTCAGCTTTAGCGCCAGTCTTGGGAGATAGGAGCGCATATATTTGCTCATTCACTGGCTGTCTCCTTTTTGGAGGCGTAGCAGCATAGGAGATGTAATAACCCAAACAAGGATCCACAGCCTTCTGATGCACCGGCGAAAAGGCAACATTAATCCGTCTCCGTTTCGATCGCACCTGCACATGAAATTTTGAATACAAGCCCAAGCCACACCAACATCGGCAGCGAGCAACATCCATCGGTGGTCGAGGACGAAGAGAGAGCAACAGAAGAAGAAACAGTTGAGATTTAGACACAAAAGCAGAGCAGCAGAGTATCCAAAGGGGTGCCGCACCACATAGTCAGACATGATCCTTTCCTCCACTCTCCGTGTTGGGGGGGGGAAAGGTCCAACAGCGCGGTCCTAATAAAACCACAATAGTCAAGCCAGACACGGAGAGAGAGAGAGCCTCGGAGCTGCTAGCATACATAGAGATCAACCACACCCATTCAAAATCAAAATCACTAAACCTGAACAATGGCGCCTGGCAGTATTTCGAGCAGAGGCGTGGTGGGTATCTATAACAATCGACCTTCACAACTGCGGCAAAAAGGTCTCTCCCCCGGCTTGACAAATCAGGTTCGCAGTCACTAGCAGCAAAACACCGTCAGTCCACGTCAAATCTCCGGGCATCTACAAGTCATCACCAACAAACGTTCAAACTCGAATTGAACTCAAACCGTCTCGACTCTTTTGAAAAGCGCAGTATCTTCATTCAATGTCAACCCGCAGCAGCTCCCCACTTGACAATGACCAGTGACAGACCGCAGTTAGAACTTGATCGACTCCGACTGTCGGACGTCTAGCACCAGCCACAAGAAATTCGAATTAAGAAAGAGCAGGCCAAGTTGCACCGTGAAGTGAAATAATCAACCGATCGGGGATGGCATCCAATTGGGAAGAGTCAGAGGCCACGGAAATCATATAAAAAGCGAGAAGAGTCGGTCGAGAAAGCGGTTCAGACGTCCAAACCATTTCTCCCTCACTTGCTTACGGCATCACACATCCCTCTTCTCAAGAGAACACATCACGCAGGCCCATTCAAAAATACAGCAGACAACACATTCACAATCAAATTCTGGCCGCCACAAAAGAAATGCTAAAAAAAAGTCAACAAAAGATAAATCTAGCCCGGAGGCCATGTGCAGACGTATGTATGTATGTACGTACAACTGGTGCTAACAAATGCGAGGGAGAAATTTTCAATGGAAGAGAAAAAAAGATGATAAGAGACTCGGGAGACAGAATGGGATATCCTAAAGAAAAAAAAGCAACGGTGGGTGCAGAGCAAATTGGGATTTAAAAAAATAAACGGCTAATAGAAAATAAAAGAAGAGATTTAAGAATGAAAAGGGAAAAAAGGGCATAACCACATCAGCAGAAGAAAGAAAGAAAAAGAATAAATGCTAATACACAAAAGAAACCGGAATCGTGATGGAGGTCGTGATGAAGGCGAGTTGGGGCGATTGATTGTAGGCCAATAGTCGATGGGAGCCTCTGATCGCAATTTCTCAGCGGAGACTAGAACACGACGTAAGCGAAATGGGAGCAGAGATCTTCGACCCGGGATGATGGAGATTAAGATGGAAATCGTGTCCATGGGGACTCTGAGCGGCTGGGGATAATTCATTGCTTGACAGCGAGGACGACGGAAGGCGCGACGACAATCCGATAGCTGGACATAATACTGCACCGGGCGCTGGTCGAAGCGGTGACGAGGAAGCCGAGGCAAGAGAATAAAGGCAGCAGTGGTATCACCTAGCCAATGTGCCAATCTCCGGAGGGATGAGCGGGGTATCTCGCGCTCGAATAGATAATAGACCGCAAAAAAGCCTATTCTAACCAAGTCCATTCAAAATCTAGGTTTTCAGACCATTAATTGGATGTCGGGTATGTTTGAGCCAAAGTCTTTTCAAATGGTCGGACGTGTCATACGCCTTGAGGAGTAGGTTGTTGCTGAACAGGCGCGTTTACATCCCTCGCTTGGCCTTGCATGTCCTGAAGTCATGAAAAGTGGTCGGTTGATTATCATACTCCAACGATAGAAAAAAAAATTCTCACCATCCTCTGCTTCTTGACAGGTCTAGGACGTACATTCCCTGTACCCGCTTTTGCGTTAATAACCCCAGCTTTAGGCTGCATCAACTGACTAGGTTGCTGATGCTGATAATGCCCCGTCCCATTCGGCAAGCCATTCCCATTGACCATCGGCACACCAGTTCCATTTGCATGCAGTACACCATGACCGTTCGTCTCCTCCCTTTCCCTCTCTCTTTTCTTCCCTCTCTGCTGATCAACATCCATCGGTGTATCCGGGCGAACTCTGTGCGGTGGGTGCTGCTGCACCACCACTCCCGGCGGCTTTACAGGAAGACCAGACCCAGGTCGAGGAACCGCGGAGCCCGGCCTCGGGACAGCAGAACCCGGCCTGGGAACAGTGGACGTCGGTCGAGATGCCGCGCCTCCTGGTCCACCCGATGCAGCGCCTGTCGTTGCTGGCGTTGCAGTCGTCGTCGTTGTCGATCGAGGCCTTGGTGTGGCCACGGCAGGTTTCGGTGTCCCTGCTGATTTAGCCACTCCGGCGCCAGACATCCGCCTTGCCGCGCTTGCAGTAGTAGGTATCGGCGCCTGTATAGGAGGGTGTCCGGGTGTTGACACTGATGATGGCGTTCCAACTTTGACAGCGGCGGATGACAACGGCGTCGACGCGGCCGATTTTTGGCCTGACGGCATTGGGGCAGGACCCCCGGAAGGCTGCTGTGCCTGCATAGTAGCAGCCTTTTCCGCTTCCTCCTTTGCCTTTCTCTTCATTTCCTTCTGTTGAATATAACGACAATACACACAAAAGGGGCAAAGATAAGAGGGAAAATTGTATAAGCAACGTGCAAGCTAATGTCAGGAAAATGAAAGCATACCTTTCTTCTTCGGTCTTCCCTGGCCTGGGCAGACTCCTGAATGAGGGCGTGGACGTTCCACTAGGTAGATAAACATCACGAGGTGAGAACGAGGATAACAGACATCAGGTGAGGGATCAGGAACGGAGGGTGTGCAAAGAAGGAAAGCCAGCAGGCGAACCACGCACAGCAGACGCGACAGGCGAAAAGAGAAAAGAAAGAGACGATACGTACGCCTACAATGCCTGTTGAGCTAACTGTGAACGCCTCCTGCTGCGTACGTAGATCAAATTGGCGTATTCGAACACGTTGCTTCGGTGGTTGAAGCATGGTCGTAGTGAGATAGTCATCTTTTTTGTAAGAATGCTTGCCTGCACCGCCAAAGAGCGATATGTTAGCACGATTCACAAAATCCAGGGCAAACATGACGCGAAAAAAAAAGGGTCAAAAATACAAGTGGCACGCAAAATTAACCCTCCGTCCACCGATCAGAAGGAACGGCAATCCATCCAAGACCACAAATCTCTAACAATGAAGAACATACCTGGAGCACCCCTGATCAAATGTTTGTACGAATTCTTTTTCTTCTTCTCGCCCTTGCCGCCCGCACCCTGGACATCATCGTCTTCCGCATCTGCGGCATCGAGACCATCCGCGCCTGGAGTGGCGGCGCCTCCTGTGGCATCCCGTTCCTTGCCCTTGCCCTTGTCCTGCTTTGAGATGGGGCTGCTGTCGGTGCCACTGATGCTGTGACCAGCGAGGGCCGGATCCACGGCAGTGTGGGTTGGGGTGCCTGCTGTGGGGTTGGGGTCTGTGGAAAGGGCGCCATCCTCTCCGACTGGGGTGATGAAGGGGCGCACGTAGCGATCATATGCGGGGAGGAGGTGGAAGCGCGCGAGGAGATCCTGAGTGCTTTTGAGATGCTGTTTTGGGACAGGTGGTGCTGTGTATTTGGAATGATCGGAGTCGAAAGAAAGAAAGAGGGATTAGCAAATGAGGCAGAGGAGAAAAGAAAGAAGGACGGACGAGGGGGAGGGAGGTAGAGCAGAGGCGGCGGCGAGAGAGGCCTCGGTGGCGTTTTTGGCCGGTGGAGGGGAGAGGCCGGTTCGGGCGGAGGAGAGGGCGAGCTGGAGTAGCGGGGCAAGAGAGAGGTGCCAGCGGCAGTCGAGGAAGGCCCAGCGACCGCGTTGGAATTCATGGATGTCCTTGCCAATGGGAGCAGAGCACTCTCTCCTCTGAAACGGCTCTCTGTTGTCCTCTGTTTGCCTTTACTGTCATTGTTCTCGGCCCGCTATTTCCCTCCTTGTTAAATTACTACTATAATACATATGTTAACTAGATCTATGCCATGCCCTCGCTCGCTGACCCATAATATGGTATAGCGCCCCCTCTAAGATCCTTGCTCAGCCGCGACCTTCCTCTCTCCCCATCGTCCCTTCTGCGCCTCTTCCCGTTCGCCCCAGCCGTCCGCACAGCAGGAGCCACACGCACAGGGTTCCTCACACACATCACCATCGCCAGAGCACACACCAAAATCCCCGCAGCAGTGGCAAATATCGCCTTGGGCAACTCGGCAACCGTCCCACTGTAGATCAATCCAAACAACATGGGCTGTCAAATTTATCTCATCAGATTTTTGGCATCACGGAACAAAAATGCATATCAATCTCACCCCGAGTATCATCTGCCCAACGGCCTGCAGAACCGCCAGAGCACCGAACAATGCCCCGGTACCCTCCTCATCTTTGGCAGTATCCGAGGCACCATTGGCATCCAACGCTCTAACCTGCATCATGCAGAGGGCCAAGCTATGTATCGCAGGCACCGCACCGCTGCCCAGACCGTTCAACGACGACGCCAACACGAACAACGCTTGGCTCTGCTTATAGGTCACATCCCCAAGCCCGACGCTATTGGCCTGCAAGAGCGGCGTTTGTGCACTGATATGTTCCTTCAACCCAGGCGCAGGTAATATCGACACGAGCGTGTGCGACAGAACATCTATGCATAGCGAACATTTCGTTAGGATAAGATCAAACTTGATTTCCTGACCCAATTGTGCTCGAGTAGGCTTTGGTTTCTTGCTCGGAACCGCAGGTTGTTGGGCAGCAGGTTGCTTTCCGTTCCCATTCACAGGTTTGGGCTTGGGTTTAAAGAATCCAATAAGAGCTACGTCCAACCAGTTGGTCAGCCAACGGAAAATATTCGAACACGAAAGTAACTTACTAGGCAATAGGAATAACAACCACATGGCTCTGGCTCCTCCCATAAACGAAATGTAATAACTCAAATGCTCAGCATCCCATCCGTACATATGTACCGCATACAGATATTTTATCTGGAAAACGCCCTATTCATCCAATCAGCCCGTCAGTAAACATTCGCCATAAAGTTAAAAATGACTCACAGTGGAAAGCATGAACCCGAACAACGCAATCGCGAGCATCGTCAGACTCCAATCGCGCCTCTTTCTGTGACCAATACCATACGGCGACGGGTCAAGCACAACCACAGGCAGGAACACCGACAGAGGGCTCAAGAAACGAGCTATCACGCCTTTACCTCAGTTGCCTCCTGTACCAAAGCAGAAGAAACCACAGCAGCATGCTGTCGTTGCGACTCTTCCGCCTCAATAACAAGAGCCTTAGCCTTGCCCTTCCCGACCACAGCAGCCTCTGCGACTAACATCGCCTCCCTCTTCTTCTTCCCAAGCGACTCGGGAAAAACAAACAACGTCAGCACCAGATTCACAAACGAGCAAATCACAGCAACCCAGAAAACCGAAGTGACACTCTTTTCCGTAGTGGTGCCACTGATCGCCTTGATAGGATGCTGGATGAACCATCCTCCAATGGTAGGCCCCACAGCGAAGCCAAGATAAAATACACCTTGGAAGCGGCTGAATATGTGCGCCCGGGAGCCGGGGGAGGTGCAATCGCTGAGATAGGCAGAGGTAGCAGATTGGAGCGTGGACCAACCTCCAAGGAGACCCTCGATGACGGGAGCGATGAGGAGGAGATTGTGTCCGTGCTGCGCCAGCACAGAGCCGGGGGTCGACACAAGGATAAACGCCAAATCACTAAATATTGCAACGGTTAGTATCTCAAGAATTAAGATGAAAAAGGTTTACCAACGTAAGGAATAATCCCAGCGTCGCAACAGCCAATACCCTCGTGCGTCCATGGCGTTCTCCAAAATGGCCCCACCACCCGGTGGTGAGAGCGGAGAGGAGGCCCATTATGGTGGTCATCATTGTTTGCAGACGAGCGGCGGCAGCCTGTACAGCTGCATCTGCTTGACATCGTGTAGAGGGGATCTGCCGTGGATCCTCAGTGTCGTCACTGTCTTTCCCATCTTGATCCTCTTGCGACGTGCCTTCCAGAAGAGAAGAAGAGGATAGCGGTTTAAATAATCCCGACGAGGGTGAATGTAGTAAATGTGGACCCAGAGGGTCAAGAGATGAATATAGAGAAGCATGTAATAATTGGGGTGATAGATCTGAATTTGCCAACTGATTTAGCGCAGTAGGAGGCATTGTCGTGTGGTTCCAGTGGTGCTGTCCATGCAGCCTGTTGCACGACAACTGAGTGTAAACCTCGACGCGCGGCGCGAGTGTCATTCCCCGCACCAGCGAGGCAGTAATAGCAAATGGTACGAGCCTAAGCAAAGCATATAAAATCGTCAACAACTTGCTCAATTTAGTCGAGGCATTTACGCTATGAAGGCAAAACAGTGCAAATAAGGATATGGACATACCATAAAGGTCTAGCGCGGTAGAATGGCTTCTTCCCATGCTTTGTGTGTCTTCCTGGCAGCAGAGGCGCCGACTCATCTGCACTGTTCAATTCCTCCTCCTCAATTTCTGATGGTGTAGGCGCATTCTCATTCTTGCTGTTTGCACCAAGCAACAGCTTTGAACTGCTCGCAGCGGCCTGCGTACGAGGGCGGCTGGTTGAAGGCGAGAAAGTGGCAAAGTCAGAGGCGATAAGGGCGTCGCCCGACACGGTATCTAGACGGGGCAGACTGCGCGACATGAAGGTGTAGACAGAGAATTAGTTGAAGGGGAATATCGCGTGTCTATAGGGAATCTATGACGATGTTTCGACTTGGAGGAGAAATAGATAGCAGTCAAGGCATGCAGGACGGGGAGCAGAGGGAGGGCCTTATTATAAGTGAGATTCCGGGATAGCGCCGGCCGTTTGGTGGTAGAACCGTGAGTGGGCAGGAAGGGGTGAGGCGATGGGCAGTGGCTGGGCCCAAACCTGCATCCGAGCTAAATCATGCCATCATCCCGTTACAACTCTCCGCATTCGGAATGACGCGTTGTTCCCGCGTGCCATTCTCTTTGTCTCTGCGTACCCTCAACTGCGAACGCCCATCCCATCATGGCACGCTCTGGCCGCCTTGTTGTTTCCTACATGAAACGCCCCATCATTGTCCGAGTCATCACATCTTACAAACCATTTTAGATGCATATGGCAACATACAAGAACAATCTTATCCCATCTTGTCCGAGTTGATAATAATTTCTTCAATTTGACCCGAACAAAAAAAAACTCGTGTCGACACGGGCCATGGGAACCCAACCCACACTGACTCACTGTATTTTTATCCCGGTATCGTACCCCAGCCATCTCCTTCCTCATGTCGCTCAGATCAAACCACACATCTGACCGTCATTTTACCTCGTCCAATCCCAAGCCGTGATAAAGGCCCATGCCAGCCCATGCCTGAGGCTTACCGGCCTCCTTCGTTTCAACCTGAGTTTGAAATACGGAAAACGACCCGGACTGAGCACGGTCATGCGACTAGTATTGTTATCTAGGTTTTTTTTTCTGTGAACCCCTTTGGCCTTTGCTGCGGCCAACGTTTAGGATAATTTCACCCTGAGCTTGTTAGTCCTCGGAGCCAGCGTCAGCCTCGGATTCCTCCTAGTGCAGAGTTAGCCATCGAGAACACAGCAAATTCCAGTATCGGATCGGGCAAGGATCGGGAGTAGGCACATACACACGTTAAGATAGGCGTCGCTTTATTCTGGCACCTGTTTATGTAAGCAAAAGACAGACGTTTTCGCACTTGCTTCTGTTCTTCCACAACACATATATTCCGCAGTTGGAAACCATAGAAGGGTAGATAGGACGCTTCCCAACCACTCTATGGTTTTAGAATTAAAAAATAGCCCATACATGTTGAGTAGTAGAGCTTACAAAAATGGATTTTTTTTTCCAGTCTCAAAATGCTCAAAACGTCGATTCCATGAGTTTCCGAGGTTTTCATATTTTCGGCATCCCGACTTTTGGCCGCTTATGAAAGGGTTATATAAGCAACACGTGACCATTGAGCAATATTGAGGTGCCGCCAAGTTCCGTTATCGCAACACTCCCAAAACCAATAACATTGACGAGATGGAGACACTGCTGGCAACAGGTTATTTAAGTAGACTAAAAATGATTAAAAAATAAATTAAACATGTTTACATGTTTTTGACCATTTTTTGAGTTCTTGAATCTATTAAAAATGATATATTTTAATTCTGAAAAAATATAATACAGATCCTACCTGTATTATAAAGTTCTTAGCCCCACAGAATCTAAAGTTTACATCGTGTTTTTGTATAGACAAAAGCTTTTGTTAAATTTCACATTCACAATTTCTTTTGTTGTCTCGTAAATGATAAATTTAGCAAGAATTTTTGTTGTTGGATAAACAAAAAGAACAATGTTTTGCACCCAAACTGAATTGAAAATATTTTTAACTTATTTTAAAGGGACCAAAACTTGTCTTAAATACTACAATTGACAACGAGAACAATAAAACAATAAACTCTACCTTTCTGTCACCATTTTTGATCAAAAAAATTTAGCACAAGTATTGCATTTAACAGGCCTATAAATATGCTAAAAATGAAGTGTTTGACAAAAGAATTTCTGTACCAGCAATTGTTGAGTTGAAAATAGATTTTATGTGATGGAAAAGCAGACCAAGAACATAAACATGTTTAATTTATTTATTTAATCATTTTTGGTCAACTTAAATAACCTGTTGCCAGCAGTGAGAAGAATATGCTTGCTTGTCTTGATGATATCCCATTAATTCAAATTAGGAGGTAAATTTCTTCATTCTTCATTTAATCCTAATTGAATTTTCACCCTTATAAGATATGCAAATCGGTCTGCATGATTTATTTCAGCTTATGACCTTGGCTTATCAGGAGCGGAAGCAGCGTGGGTCAATAAGCGGTATCACGGACATCGGACATTGCCTCCAATCATGCTCGCCAAAGTACGACAAGCTCAGATCAATATGCCTGCACCTTTGTAGAGCTTTGTAGTTTCCCTCTCTCAACCTCCCATGAATTTTTGCCCTCAAAAATTTTTTCAAATTCCTAACTTGAAGATTTTGGCCGCTCTTGGCGCTTACGTAATATGATTATATAAGGTGCTAGAATAAAGTGACGCCTATCTTATAGTGTACGTTTTGCATATAATTTGCAAATAATGATGCTTCTTCATAGGTGTGGGGTAATAGGGGTTACTTCAATCAGCACGTGCTCCTTCAGATACTGTTACTGCTGGCACCAACCTCTGTTTCATATTACTATCTTGGTGTCATACCTAGAATAGACTTGGACGAGGACTCACGGACACCAACTCAAAACACATCACTGCGCGCCTGCCTTGCTGATAATTGGCACACACTGTCCATCCAACTGGCAGGTAGAATCTGGGGAGAGGTAAAAAGACAATATAATGAACAAAAAACAAAAAAGAAAATGCCGCATCGTACGATCACATTGCCTGCTCATTTGAAATTCAGTATCCCATGATCTTATCCCACCATCGATATTTCGTTCTCATCCTACACAGCCAGTCATCTGCCTGGAAATTTCCTGTGGGCAACGGCACGAGCCACCTAAGAACCAATCTACAGGTCACTTACAGATTTGCCTATGCGCAACTCATGTATTTGAACAAGAGGCAGCTGACCATCAGTGAGCATAGTCTGCCTACAATCTCGGCTAGGTTGCCTGTAAGCTGCTTGAAGGCCGGTTAGCATGTACTAACTGCATTCAGACAGCCCCCGACGTGTTGTAGCATGTTGTTGTATCCTTCCCATTGACCCCAAATGAATATCCAAAAAATCATTTATTATAACCCTACTTAGGGCCTGTACAGCAATATACTACAAGGGTAAGGAGCGCGAGATGAAGGTAGAAGATTACTATGATAACAGAGATGATGGCTATCTGATTAACTGAGATGTAGAATGCATTAATGAGGAGGATGACATTGAGATAACGAAACTGGGACAGTCATTGTCACAGCTATGGCAGTGCAAAAACACCATCAGAGAGCTGCCACAATCAAGCAACTAGTATTTGCCACCATTTCATTGGGATCACTGTTCAAAGTCATGACAGAATCACTGCTCAAAGTGGCACTGATGCCCTTGAATCGTACATTGTCAGCCTGAATAGTATCGCGGAGGATACTAATATCACGGCAGACTCTCAAATCAAAAAAAACAATAGTACAGAGATTGAAGCACATACCTAGCATATCCGCCTTGCACCCCAGTGACAGCTGCTCGCTTCTTCCTGAGGAATCCCCCAAATCCAACCCAGAAGGATTCATTATCCTTTGCTTCATCCTTCTTGGTTTTCCCAGTAGCTTTGGTCTGTTGAGAGGATGTGGTTACTGGTGAGGGATGGCCTTCATTGCCTGAATCTAGACCCCACTGTGAAACTAGACTTGGTGTGACCACGGCGTCCTTTCTGTCAGATTGTTTGATGGCATATGCACGCTGGGGTCAAAATATGGAGGTCAGTAAAAAATAAATCAGACATGGAAGAAAGATTCATTTATGAAGAGCTTGAAAAAGGAGAGACAAGAATTGAAGTTGAAAGTGAAAGTGAAAGAAAGAAAGGGAGGAGTTGGCGTTGAAGGAGAGTGTGAGTTGGCAAAAGACCATTTGTGACGTTGACTTCTACAGTCCATCACACTGTAACAAGAACCCACTGAAATTGCTCTAAGTCACAGCGGCAGTAAATTATAACTTCTGTGCTATTTCTTGTGTAACAGCTCGATTTACTACATCAGATCTTGCGAGAGAAGGTCGTGGATCCCAATCCATGGTCAGATCAACTCTGGTGGTTGTCAAGGGTTCCTGAAAGCTCAGTCAAGGATTGAATCTAGAAATGGATCAGACACAGGCATCGGCGCAGTAACAGTGTCAGGGTTCATGAAAAGAGTCCCAGGTGAATGAGTGAGAGGTGTAGGATCTACACCAGAGGGCGATTGTGTAAGGATGGCTTGGTTTGTGACATTCATCTTGCTAATATAGCATTCAACAGCTCTTCGATGCCTTGCAGATTGCTCATGCGATCTTGCTAATTGGAGGGACATTGAACTAGCAGAAGCATCAGTACAGCATAAGCAAGCCCACCAGTTTCTGACCCTTGAGCCTACAAAATCTGTGATATATCTCAAGAATAAATCATGTGTCATATTTCCTTTGCTATCTACTCACGTTCTGGGGCGTCGAGGGCCATGGCAAATAAATATTACAGACAGGAAAGAAAGGAAAGGCCGCAGAGGCCCAAGAAGTGATGGTATGGTGCGCTAGCTGTATCAGCCAGAAATAATGCTGAATACCATTTGAGTCCTGGTTCTCGGCCAGGGCATGGCTTCCCCCCATCATCCGGACAGATGATGGAGTACCTTATGTTTTGTTGCTTGTCCCATTGTTGATTTTCATGTTATAAATGAGTCCTTTGGATTTCTACTCAATTACTAAGAGATCTTCCCTTCTGGAGGCTCAAGTTATTGATAAACCCTCACACAATACAACCTTTCAAGCCCCAGAGAATACCTGTACCTTCAGCATCGGAATAGGTATTACATAAATTGAAGGCTTTGGCAAAGTGACCTTCATCTGACTGTAAATTGACTTTAACATGACTTCTAAATTCTTTAATGGTTACATACCTGGTACTGTATATAGGAAAATAATAGATGGAAGTTCAGCAAGAAAATAAGCTAAAATGTGGAAAAGGAGTGAGATATCAGCAACAATATTTGTCTTTGCTCATGAGAATTATTTCAATAGATGCCATGACCATGAGTCAACCATGAGTAAGAGATTGAACATTGATAATTGATTAGAATACCAGAGCCACATTTTGAGTTGATTTTAATTCATAAGGTCTCATTTTTTAAATAAACACAGAAAATTTGTTGGACTAGCACTATTGCATGGTCTGATAGATATAGCAGGAGATTCTTATCTAGTTTATAATATACATGGTATATGTTACAGGATGATTTACTTCTGAAAATATGGAAGGAGAGTTACCTTACTGGGTACCAGGATGAAGGAACGGTCGGATAAACCCCCGAAGCGTGCCCGAGAAGCTTCCCAGAATGGGTGGCAAATATTTTGCTTCTTAATTCCTGGCTGATACAGCTAGTGCACTGTAGATGGGAAAGAGTGACCATAAGCAGAGTACAAGCAGAGGTACAAGGTAAGTGGGAGCACAGCCTGTAGGCAATGTGCAGGTGGTGACTGGTGGCAGCCAGAAGTTCAAATATGCGGGATTCTCACAAATCAGTTTACGCTCTGCTTGCAGGCCAGCTCACAGGTCACCTGCAGGTAACATCACCCATGGGTCACCTGCAATCGAACGATTGGCTGTGTAGTAATCTTCCCCATTTCGTTTCTCTACCTTTCTCTACCTTTCCTTTCTTTCCCTTTCTGTTGTTTCTCCCCCTTTCTGTTGTTTCCTTTCCCTTTCTGTAGTTTCTCTTGCTTCTTTTGCTTCTCTCTTATTTACTTGACACCACAAAGAGCTGGCAAGGTATTGTAAAATACCTGAATTACTTACATAATGTAGTCAGCCACAATGAGGACATCTGGGATTCGAAAAGCGCAGCGCGCAATGCAGGATCAAAATGCAGCGGCAAAGTCTGAAGGTGCAGATCGCCGCCATAAAGGGAAGGCTCTCTAAAAATAGTTTTTCCTCCAAGTTCACCATAGTCGTTCCTTTGACGCATTTGAGTCCTGTATGGCATATTTATTGGGGGTATATTATGCATAACCTACAATGTATGTAGATAGTAAGTATAATAAAGTCTTGCAAAAAAATTTCCCTTTTTAACATGCAGAAATATGCAAGGATGACCGCAAAGTACTTAACTGTATTCCAAATCAACATCAGGGTGCTACACCTCTTTTATATGTATATCACAAGCTAGGGGATACCGGAAATATATAAGATACTTTATTCTTAGTCACCTTTGTGAGATCTAGCTGATGGACAATTTCAGTGCTGGATAACATCTACTTGCACCATATTCTTACATAGTAGATATTTACCTTAAAAGGAGGCATAGTGTGATAAATTTACAATAAATACAGAAATGCTATATAAGTTTCCTTTATTTGATACAACACAATCACCCCTAACAATTTCGAAAAAATGAGTTCAATAATTGCTCCTAACTTGAAAACTGCCAAGTATAGTGGACATAAACCAAGTTCTGGCCTACAAAAAACTATGATATGGCTACATAACTATTTTATCTACATTTATAGGCACTCGCCCAGGGAAAATATGTGGGGCATGAGGTCAGCCACCCCCGAAATGCAAGGTGGAGGAGAGGTGGAGTAGTTCACAAGGTCACGTGCAGGAGGTCGGATTTTTCTGTCATGCAGGGCACCACGCCACATGCTGCATTTTCTGAATTCCGGATTTACTGGCCACAATTGATTCCAATTCTAATTCTTTGGGAAGCAGCATGAAAGAAACATGTCACCTGATTTATTTTAGGTGTTTCTCAAGAAACTATAATCATGGTCACTTGATTATGCATTGTGGACATCTATTTACTAACATGCTCATGCTTCACTATACTTATAAGGATCCTCAAGGATTCTTGCCTTTCTCTCAGATCCCTCATTACCTATCCCTGTCCCTCACATTATTTCTCTTTTAAAATCATAAACTGGTCATATTCTTTTCTGAGTGAACTTAGTGTTGTCCAACATTGGTACGTTGGGCTTCCACTTTTTTTTGAATATTCACCAGAGTGAATTTACTGCTCACCTTGAGTTCCTCTCAAGATACTGTTTACTGTCTGCTCGCCATTCAGGACCCATCATGACAGGGGCTGTTCTCAGCCAAAGTCATTGGGTTCCTACCTCCTTTCTGTTCCCACCACTTCTATTACTAAACTGTTATGACAGTGTCTGCTGTAAATTGCTGTCACTGTTCTTGGCCTACTGTGGTGTCTACTCCAGCTGTCTCAGAATCTGTGGCTGAAGGTCTTGAAGCTTCTCTGCCTGTCTCTCCCACCTCCTCTGCTCTGTCCTCACCACTGTTGGAGATTTCCTCCTCATACCTTGACTCTCATCCTCAGAGTCCCCTTATGCTTTCACAAGAGGAGGAATTACCTCCCCCTTTTCTGCTTATTACCCCATTGACCTCGACCACAACATCGAGTACTGTCATGACTTCACCTCCTCTGATCTTGATTTCCTCCATCACCTCGAAAACTACTTTGAGTACCATTCTCATTAAATGCAAATCCTACAGTTCCGATTCTGATACCGACTCCAATGTGCCTTTTCCCCCAAAATTAGGTGCATATACAAAGTTTTCTGCCATATATACAACCCCAAATATGTCTTCTACTGCTGCTTGCATTGAACACCCTATTACCAAGCACTGCCCAATCCTCACTGCTGGGAATATCACCCCCAAAGCCCTTGTCAATTTGGCTGATGTGCACAATGAGTACTTCATAGTGAAGGAGGTTGATGACATTGATAAAGTCAAGAAGATTCTTGGTGGGTTCAAGGATGTGCACATCAGGGACTGGATTGCTTGCGAGCGCAATCATTTGTTAAAACTGAACTATGGAGACTTCATGAAGGAATTACAGGCAAATTACCTGCCTCCCAATTGGGAGGAATCTGTCCATACTCAACTCCTTGGAATGAAAATGAAGAGGAATGACAAGTTCTGGGACTGGTGCCAGGAACTTCATGCTCTCAACATTGTCCTTCATGGGACGTCTTCTCACCTCTCCAAAACTGCTCTGTGGAACCAGCTCGAGGCTGCCCTCAAGCCTGGACTGCTCAACTACTGTTTCCATGAGAAAATTAACAAGATTGTTATTCTCAAAGACTAGGTTGTTGCTGTTAAAGAGGCCAATGAGAAACTGAAAGATGATCATAAATGTAGCCATGAGGTGTTTGCTGAGGAGGCTGCCCATAACTCGAAATGCCCTGCTCTGTCTGGTTTTTCACAAGCTGGAAACATTTCCTTGGCGGTTGCTTCTTCTTCTTCTGCTAGCACCATGAAGAAGTGCTCTAAACTTGAGGATTCCAAATGTACATTGTTGACTGCAAACAATGGATGCTTCAAATGTCACCATTTCAACCAAGATCACAATAGTAAGAACTGTCCAAATGACTTCCCTGATGGTGATGGATACAAGAAGATTACTGCTATGTGCAATGCCACTGGTAACATGCCAAAGAAGAGAACTGGTTCTTCTGCCTCGTCGAGTGCAAGGCCTGTTGCAGTTGTTGTCCCCGAAGCTGCCGAAACCTCCAAGAGTGACAGTGAGGATATTGTGGGTGCTGTCATCCCTAACACTGTTCTCGGCAATGGTACCAATTCAGAGGATGATGTGAGCTCCCCTTTCCACTCAAAGCATCTGTCACTGAAATTTAGGGTGCTTGCCCATCACCTAGATTTCAGGCTAATCTTTGCTGGGTTGCTGGACACTGGCACACATCTCATTCTAATAAGTCCTGAGACTGCTGATGAACTTCAACTTGAACATTTTACACTAAAGAAGCCCAAAACTGTCAGTGTTGCTATTTCAAATGGACAAAAAAAATCAATGAGCCTCTCACAGTATGTTAAACTTTCCATTACCACCTTAGACAATGCTTGGACTTCAAAGACTGTACATGCTCTTGTCGCTCCTGGCCTATGCATGCCTATCATTCTTGGACTGCCTTTCTTATTGCATAACAAACTCGTCATTGATCCTGATTCCTGCACCTGCATTGATAAAACTACTGGTTATGATTTGCTAAACCCACCTGTTATTGTACCACAGTACCACCACCTCTGCCCAAAATGAAATCTGTTGATCAGATCAAATTTACTAAGGCTGCAAAAAAATGTGCACTTGCTGACATTATTGCAGTGGGTAAAAAGCGTGTTGAAGAAGGACTGTTGAAGTTCGAGGATGTTAAACCTTTTGACATTGTGTCCGCAGTTTGTGAAGCCATTGAGAAACTTTCTGCTGTTGAGAAATTGCAGAAGCTGAGTAGTAAGGTTAAAAAGGACTTCAGGGAAATTTTCGAGCCAATTCCACATATTGATCAACTACTGATGGACTACTTAGCTCACATTAAACTTGGAGGTTGAGGGCCATTGCCTTGCATGGCAAAACAAGGACCAGGTATGCAGTCTTAGTGATGGCTGCTTCACACCTTAATTAATCAGTTTAAAACCAGTTTAAGACTGGTTTTTCAGTGAAAAAGGCTTTAAAATATATAAATCTAAGTTGGTAGTAAATTTTAGATTGACTGTACAGTTAAAAAAAGTCAAAGATCAGCTAGAACAAACCACAATTGGCTGAGATATGAACTTTTAATGAAATTTATTGTGTCTTGGTCAATTTTGGAAATAGCCATTTAATTCACCTTTTTTGCCTTTTTGCTTGCCCTCCCCTCCAAATCTTTGGTTCATCCCCTTCTGAGTGTTCGGATGTTATCTAATAATTATTATAAATCCAATGGTACCAAATTTTCAAGGTATAGTGGGGTGGAAGACACAATACTAGCCAAATAGCCTATAAATATTCAATTTTGACCATATATGCAGCAGATGCTGTGCTTCGCTCACACATTCTGACATGGCTTATACTCTAGAAAAATAATAGACATCTATAGCTTCCTGGGGGTATTTTATTTGTCCAGAAGTACCCAGTGGAACATGGTAAACCATGGCCTAGAATATATGAAAACATATTCTGCCTGTGGGAGGATGTTAATAGATTTGTAAATAGTGGTCCTCCTGGTTGCAAATCTTCAAAACAAATTATGTATGCTTGTTCTACTCATTAATACAAATCTCTAGGTGTATAATTTATGGCAGATAGATGAGATTAACATAGTGTAATACAGCTGAAATTATAATCCAGCAGAAAAAATGAAACCTTCGGAAATGTCTGGTACTTCACTCACTAAAACCATAAATCTTCTTTGGCTATTGTATTTTACATATTTATACCTTTTTTTTGAGCCCTTGCATGTCTTCTGGCATGGGGTATAAGGCACTGAAACAAATATAATTGTCAAAAAAGCGAAAATAGTGGTCAAATCTTTGAAATTTCCCTGCACTCAAACCACATGGATTTGAGACGCGCTCAGCTGGGAATTAGACAGTACTATTTGATACCTTTCCAATGAGTATAAGATTACAAAATTCTGATAAGTTTAAGGTGCAAAATGCGTCACTCTATGCCTTTTTTCCTGCTAGAGTGTTGATAAATATGAGGATCCTACAAATTAAATAATTTCTAATCTTGATTTGGTCCTCATTCCTCAAGTCAATTTACTTGATCTTAAGTGCATTTTGAAGTGTAAATTGAGGGCTACAAAAGACCAGTCCAGGTCCTTGTAATATAGTTTTTAATGTAAAGTACTATGTTTTGTAGTATAATAATTCTTGAATACATTAAGATTTAGAAGTCAATTATAAAATACTGTATCTACTATTGAGGAACCTGAGCCAGGAGAAGCTCAGAGCACCACAGAGCAGCTGAGTTTGCTGCCTGCTTCCCAAGATTGACATCATGTCACCTGATTATGATAACTACCTCTGCTCAATGTTGGCTCAATTAGTGTTTGGAAGTCTGGTTAATTAACCAGAAATTAACCAAGACTGAACTGGACTTTAACTGATGCTAACCACAAAATATACTAACCAATTGTAACTGTAACTGTGGTCCAGTTAGCAGTTAGTCTGGATTTTAGAATTTTTGTAACCGCTTAAAACCAGTCTTAACTGGTTAGGACCAGTTATAAAATTCTGAAATTTTGCACAATTATACCCATATAGCTTCCGAACGATGCAAAAAATGTAAAATTCAGTTGGGAATTAAGAAAGTTATAGCAATACTTGTGAAAACATTGAATCTGCTCTAATTTTATCATTTCTCAACCATTTGTGATGTTCTTGGGCTTGTTTTGACTGTAAAAATTGTGATTTATTTAGTTTACACTATGAGACAATTATTTATGCTAAAAAAACTGGTTATAACCAGTTGATAACTGGTTATAACTGAACCAGTTAAAACTGGTTATATAACTGCAAATAACTGCACAAGACTGATCAAGACTGGTTAGTTGCAGTCCGGTCCAGTTATTTAGACATTTCTAATTTTACCTAACCAGTCTTGGTCTTGGTTAGGGTCCTCAGGCACCCAAAAACCAGACTGGACTGGACTTTCAAACACTATGGCTCAATGCTCATCATTCTTCCTCCTCTCTGTTTGGTGCATTGCCTCTTCCTCAAGTGAAGATGCAAGCTGGTATTTGAAGGATTGGGTGTTCCTTCTCTCATATCTCCCAGTACAAAGCTTAGTAGCATACATTTACCATGTAAATACTATTAACTAAAATGTGATCTATAGCATAATAAATATTGCTTTCCTTATTGATTCTTGAATACATTAAGATCTAGAACTAAATTATAAAGGACTGTATCTACTGTTGAAGAAACCCAACCAGGAGAAGCTCAGAGCACCAGATACTCCAGGACCACCCTGGGACTTAAAGTTGTTTTCTTGATGTAGGCACAAAGTCTGCAATGAAAGAAAAGTGCTAAACCATGGTCCCTACTAATATATACTTCAGCTAAAATCAAAGCCTGCAATGGGGGCCATGCTATCTCACAACACCTCTCCATAAAGCTGTTGAACTTCATTCAATGATCATGACTGTAGGGCAGCTATAGATAAGACAAAACACAAATATGTACAAATTTTCGTGCAGTTTTGATGCCATTTTTTTTTTTGGGGGGGGGGGCCAGTATTAAGAATGAGACCCTAATCAGGTCCTCGTAACTAAAGAATGCCAAGACTCACATTACCAATAGGACATATGCCTGTCCTAGGAAGTACAGGGAGGATTTTCAAACTTTGATTGGTCAGCATTTAGATGAGGGACAGATCCATTTGTCTTCATCTGCTCATGCTTCTCCATGCTTCATCATTCTGAAGGCTGACCCAAAGGTACTCCCTCATTGGGTGAATGACTACTGTCAACTGAATGCCAACACAGTCATTGACAATCACCCTCTACCACGGGTGGACAATGTGTTGAATGACTGCACAAAGGGTAAGATTTGGTCTACTATTGATATGACTAATTCCTTCTTCCAGACCCGCATGCACCCTGATGACATCCACCTCACTGTGGTGAACACCCCTTTTGGGCTGTACGAGTGGCTGGTGATGCCCATGGGTCTGTGCAATGCTCCTGCAATTCACCAATGATGTGTTACAGCTGCCCTGCACCACCTGATTAGGAAGACATGCCACATTTACCTCGATGACATTGTGATTTGGTCAGATGACCCTGTCCAGCATGAAAAGGACATCTGCATGGTTATGAGTGTGCTCCAAAAAGTGTGACTTTATATAAATGAGAAGAAGATGAAGTTGTTTCAAACCAAAATCAGCTTCTTGGGGCACAAAATCTCTGCAAACGGGATTGAAGTAGACAATGAGAAAGTTAAGACAATCTTAGCATGGCCATGACCTGAGAGTTCAACTCAGGTGCACTCTTTTATTGGCCTGGTTCACTACCTATCTGCCTTTCTGCCTAAGCTGGCGGTACACACTGGTGCCCTTTCCAACTTGATCACAAAAGAGGCTGACTGTGATTTTCCCCTTTGGAGCAAGGTGCATCAGAATGCCTTTGACAGTATTAAAGCCCTGGTGGTTGGGAGAGATTGCCTGACTACAATTGACTTGTCCTTACTGCCCAAATACAAGATCTACGTCACAACGGATGCCAGCAACAAGGGCAGTGGGGCCATACTTTCATTTGGCAAGACTTGGGAGTCTGCGAGGCCTGTTGCTTTCGAGTCAAAGACATTCAAAGGTGCAGAATTGAACTACCCTGTGCATGAAAAAGAAATGCTGGCTATCATCAGAGCACTTGCAAAGTGGCATGTTGATTTGCTAGGAGTACCATTTGTGGTGTATACTGATCATAAGACATTGGAAAACTTTGACATGCAGTGAGACCTGCCCTGCAGGCAAGCGCGCTGGATGGAATTCATGTCTGAATATAATGCCAAGATTGTCTATGTAAAAGGAGAAGATAATATGGTTGCTGATGCACTTTCATGGCTTCCTTCTGACAAGGGTTCCTCAAGTTCAGAGGCCAAATTATCCACTAAGCATGCTTATGACTTCTGTCCTTCTGTCAATGTTGACGATGCTGTTTGTTTCATTATTTCGGCTGGCGATTCTCCTACATGGGAGGTTGCAGTTTCCCTATCAGAATTGCTTTTGGAAGAAGAGTTGCATAATGAGGCAGTGTGTGCCACCTTCTCCATTGCTGCTGATAAAACACTTTTAGATCAAATAAAGACTGGTTACATGGATGATAAATGGGTCCTGGACACCTTGCCGAAGGCCAAAAGTGGGATGCCTGGCATGAGGTGCGTAAATGGCCTATGGTATATTGGTGACAGGCTGGTCATTCCCTGCACTGGGGATGTTCGTGAAACATTATTCAGACTCATGCATGATGTCCTTGGACATTTTGGATTCAACAAGACATACACATCACTGCACACATCTTACTACTGGCTGAACATGAGAAAGGACCTTGAGACAGCATACATGCCTGGGTGCACAGATTGTCAATGGAACAAATTGTCTACATCAAAACCGACTGGGCCTTTACATCCTCTGCCTATCCCTGACCAGCAGGGTGACTTACTTGCTATAGACTTCATTGGACCTTTACCTTTTGATGAAGGTTTTGACGAGATTGTGACCTTCACTGACCATTTAGGTGCTGACATCTGTGTCCTCCCTTGTAATTCAAACATAACTGCCGATGACCTTGTGCTCATGTTCTTTAACAACTGGTATTGTGAAAATGGATTGCCTTTGGAGATAATATCGGACTGTGATAAGCTTTTCATTTCCCATTTTTGGAAGGCTTTACATGAACTGATGGGTACAAAAATTAAGATGTCAACTAGTTATCACCCCAAGACTGACAGCACAAGCGAACGGACAAACAAGACTGTAAACCAGATGCTATGATACCATGTTGAATGCAACCAGAAGGGTTGGGTAAAGGCTTTGCCTTTAGTTCATTTCAACATCATGAACACTGTCAACAAGTCTATGGGTTTTTCACCATTCCAACTGTGCATGGGCCATAGTGCATAAGTAATACCACCATTGCTACCTAGGGAGCCTGTTGATGGGCCACCAGAGTCAACACGGGCTTGGAATTTGATCAAAAACTTGGAGGTGATTACCTTAGAGGCACAGGATAACCTGCTGCGGGCTAAGATTTCTCAGTCAGCTCAAGCTAATAAATCCCATTTGCTGAATTTCCCCTTTGCCATAGGTAATTGAGTATGCCTCTCCACCATAAATCATTGTAATGACTACAAGAGCTCTGGCAAAAAGTGCATTGCCAAGTTCATGCCCAGATTTGATGGGCCTTACACTATTATCAATGTGGACAAAGATCATTCAACAGTTACTCTGGATCTCCCAAATTCCCCCAATATTTTCCCCACCTTTCACACTTCCATTGTCACACCATACATTGAGAACAACGCATCCTTATTCCCCAATCGCGAGTTTGACAAGACCCCACCAATCATTACTGAAGATGGCTCGACAGAATACTTCATTCACAACATCATTGATGAGCATCATTGTGGAAGGGGTTTCCACTATCTGGTGCATTGGACTGGTTATGGGCCTGAAGAGGACTGCTGGTTGCCCAGTTCGGAACTCAAGGATACAGAAGCCTTGGACATCTGGTTGGCCAAGAAGAAAATGGCATAGGAAATTTTTTAAGTAGCCTTCCCCTTCTTCCATGGCCAGCTGGTAGCTTTTCCCACTGGGTTTTTAATGCACCTGTGCTTTGCATTGTATGTATTTTCTGCCTTTTCTCTGCTTTTTTTCTTTTGGGGTATTTTCGTGCTTGTGGGGAGGAGGGGGTGTAATCATGGTCACTTGATTACATGTTGTGGACATCATGATCTATTTACTAACACACTCATGCTTCACTATACTTATAAGGATCCTCAAGGATTCTTGCCTTTCTCTTGGATCCCTCATTACCTATCCCTGTCCCTCACATTATTTCTCTCTTAAAATCATAAACTGGTCATATTCTTTCCCAAGTGAACTTAGTGTTGTCCAATGTTGGTACATTGGGCTTCCAGAAACCAGCATTCGGCCTTGCCTAATTTGGTATGGCCGACCAGTGTTTCTCAAGCAAACAGTGAAAAAAAAGTCATTGACATGTTTCCTAGGTACTCATCAGCAAACTGTGATGTGGGTCAGGAGCACTAAGAACTGCTACATAGCATTATAGCATTGTAGCAAAGGGTACTCTTTATTTAGCAGCCTGCCAATGCTACATAGTCTGTTCCTGATGCTACAGAGTGCTACTGAGTGCTACTGAGCATCCTGAAAGTGCTATGTAGTGCTCATGTAGCATCCATTTCACAGGTCTGACAGATTGTACCTGATTCTTGGCTCACTGGTTGGGGTGCATTATCATTGGTTCCCTTGATAAAATTGTATGAAAATGGAAATGAATTTATTTTGTCTGTCTAATATACATGCATGGTATCTACTCAGGAGGTTCTAAGCTAAGGGTATGCATTGCCTTGTCTGAGTACAGTGGTCTGCAGAGCAGGGAGCCTAAAGAAAGAAAGTTAGTCAAGAAGACATGTAATACAATACAACAGTATGCACCATGGTCTTCGCCATCACCAAATGCATCTCCCACCTTGGCCACTCTACTGTGTGTCCTGGGAGCTGGCTAGAAGGACACTGGGCTGACAGGTCTTCACATCTGTGCCTTGTCAGCTGCTGGTAGGGATAAGCACAGGTAACCCATAGGTGGCTTATGCTTAGAAAGGACCTCTCATGCTCCATCCACACTGCCCGCATCCATGGCCACTTTAATTGTATCTTCACCCCAACAGGTTTTGGCATGCTTATGCATGTTGCCTGTTGATCCAGCATCTTTCTTATCAAGGTAGCACTTGACTGAGCCATTGCAGGATTTGGCAAAGCAAAAGAATTTGTGATACAGGCACTGGGTTTTTTCATCAAGAGCAAACTTGGGAATGGGATGGAAAAATGCATAGATGGGTGAAGTCCAGCCCACCATCAGGCATTCTACAAAAAGGTAAGTACTCAGTTCATTCATAGCACAAACATCTCACCGATCATAGCCTCAGGTGTTTCTTCTTCCTCGCCATCATTACTGCTGCCATTGTCATCATCTTCTTCAATTTCTATGACAGATGGCTAATGAGCAGGATTGCTAGGCAACTGCTTTTGCTGTGTAGGTGCCAAGACAGATGTAATGGAAGCCTGAATCTACAGTAAGTCAAGTGTTTTCATAATTGATTTATGACTAACCTTGCTCACAGTGTCTTGATCCTCACCATCTATCATTTTTGAAGTTGAAGATCCTTGCTTTGCTGATGTCGCCTTTGTGTTAGAAGATTTTTTAGTAGTCAAGGGTTTACCAGTTGTCCTGAGGAAAGCCAAGAGGCCCTTCTTCCTCACAGGCTTAGTCTGTTAAAAGTATGTTAATCTGTGTCATAATTGATAGATTGATAGATATCTACTCATGGAATTTGTAGAAGATTTGTCATCACTGTCCATGATGACCTTTTTGCGCTTCTTCAGAGCAAGGTGTTGATTGCCTGAATAGCTGACTTCTTGATAGATGGAATCCTTCCAGACTGCATGGCATTGCCCTCAGTTATGTTGGACTCTTTCACCATGCTGTGCTGCTGTGGTTCTAGAATAGACTTAGATAATGGATTAGTAGGGTTTTTTGGTGGCTTGGGTCCTATGTAGTTTTAGTTTATGTAAGATATTGTGCCTAAATATAGTATGGGTATCCCTGGGTCATGGGTATGCTGGGCGCTACCTGCACCCATACCCACTAGTACCCATACTCACTACCCATGTGGGTTTGGCCAACCCATGCATTTCTCTAGCTGCTGGGTTCTATTAGCTGCTGAATAATGGGGGGAGGGCTTTGGGAACATACCTGATACCACTCATGGCCTTCTAGTCAGATGCTGCAAGGGATCGGGTCTACAGAGCCAGGGGCGATTTGGGGAAGAAAGAAGTCAATTTGATGAAGTTGGATCAATGACTTCATATTATGTACTTTGGCAATGTGGGGCTTTGATCATTCACGTGCATCATCTGACTTTGACACATTGCACAATGTACATAACTTCATTGAAAATCAGCTGGAAATTTGTGGGAATAGCATCCTCAAAGACACTGGACCTGAGGATGTTCTTCCCACAAACCTGCATTGGGCATAGGAAATGACACCACTCCTAGCTGCTTGTTCTCATTCCACATTTTCAGACCTGTTTCGGGCATCTAAAAATACAGTCGAGCACATTGTATGAGAATCTCTTCCAAGGTACCTAAGAAATGTCAAACTTAGAGGGAAAGTTGTTGATTGCTGCTGCAGAGATACCAGGTAACACTATAAATAGTCTACTGTGTGTTACATAGTGCTCCAGAATGCTAGCATGCTAGCCAATGCTAGTGCCACCCATGCAGATGCTATGACATGCTATGAGCCAAAAATCAGATATTGCTGATGCTGTTTCCTCAAGAAACACTACTCAGTGCCAGCAGTGTGTATCAATTTGAATTATTCATCACTGGAAATGACCCATGACCTCTGCAACGAAATTTTGAATTCGTCAGAGGCTGTTGGGACCTGTGACATTGACAAATTTCAGCCAACTTGTCACTTTGGGGTTCAACTTCTCCGTGGATATGAGGCTGCAGTGCAGTGCTGGTGTGTGCCATCATTTCAGGTGCCTAATTGACTGCAGTATCCATAACTATGAAGCAATCGGAGGTGGTTGCCCATGCCTATCAGTGTTTGGAAAGACACATACGAGGCCCAATATAGAATTTAGCGGTGATGGTAAAGCATGTGCCTTAGTATAATAGTAACCAATAGAGTACCCTTGATGGAAATATGAATTCAAAGCAAAAAATCTCACTTGGGTGGTTGTTTAAATCCCAGAGAAGTTTGGTAGCAGTCTACACTTTGTTCTGGCCGTGGGAAGTGCAGCAAACAGGCCAATCGCCTTTATGCTCAGTTTTGGTGACACAACAATGATGCCCCTCTGACACTGAGGATTTCTAAAAATTTCGAGTGCTCATGTATCTAAACTACTGAATTCTGAGATTTTAAACTTTTTGACGCTTTTTGGAACTACTTTGTCACGACTGGCAAAGCCAAATGTGATCCGTGACCACTACCAATTTCGCCGTCGTCAGAAGGGTCCGTGACCCGTGACTGACGAATAATTCAAATTGATACAGTAAAAGACACCGCAAGGCTTTATAGATTGCTGCGGGCTTGGGCCCGTATTTGGTTCAATAAATTCTCGGAATAGCGTACGTACATTTTGGACTAGTAATTTTCCCTTCTTTATCTGTTCACCTCCAATCATGAGGCGAAATTTTGCACGCAGAAATATTTAAAGGAAAGGAACAAGGGCCTGAGGAAGGATGGAGGGAATAGCAGCACCATCGGGGGGCTCGATGGATTGGTAGTACTATATTCATCGGCGCCATTAGCCAACTAAAAAAAATAAACAACGACGAAAAAGAAACTCACAGTTCCCCACCAAGGACCAGCAGCCCACCAGAGAGCGCCAAGCCACACATCAGTTTCTTGCATAGAGCACAAAGCGCTCTGGACAGCAGAGATACACGTAGGATTCGACCCAGCCCCAATTTCGCCCAGTAATGCCTTGATACCGTTTTGCTGGAGCCACTGGGTCGCAACTTGCAGACGGTCGGCACCGATGGTGGCGTTGACGCACTGGTCAGAGGTACCGGAACCGTCAGAGTCGAGGTACTGGTGCATTTCGATGGCGACGTTGTTGTTGGGATCTTTGATCGCACCAAAGACGCCTGCATTTCCTGAAGATTCCCAAGTCCATGCACCAGTCCAAGCTTTGCGCGGGGAGGGGCGTCAGAGAAACCGAAAGCAAGTGAAGCTGGAACAACTGACAAGTTCCTTCTACAAGAATAAGTTGGGAAGTGGCACCGGAGGCACGGATACCGTTGATAGCAGCTTGGCTCTGAAATATTAAAACTTGAATATACGACCTGAATGATAAGCTATGATGCTCACCAAATCGAAGACAATGCTGGCGTCCATGCCATTAGGCTCGTTCATGATGTCTATGAATTCGATGTTAAAAACAAATCTCTCCTGAAGTAGAGACGGAATAGCATACCGAAAATGACGTTGTCATTGGATTTCTATAAAGACCGGAATGTGTTTAGAATCGGGCAAAAGCTAAACTTTCATGTACTCACGAAGAGGGTTGCCAAGTTTTGCCACCCTAGTCTTATGTTAGTTCGCCATATGTATCCTAAGCCACAAGGAACTCACATGTCTGGAATCTAGAAGACAGGAAATCAGCTGTACATTTTCAAGACGATAGCCTAAAAAGCTTACGTTGTAGTGTCGGTGATCTGTGCGCCATTGTAGCTCATAAAGTTGTGGGCTGGAAGTTGGACGTCATTCATATTCACATCGTTGAAAAGAAAATGCACCTACGATCAAGGAGAACGAAGGCACCCTTTCCAGTGATATAAGAAATGATCTGTGTTGCCGATTTGTCAGTTTCTCAATTTCTATTCCAAAACAGCGCCCATACGGTTTGCAAGCCACTTAGGTAAGTTTGGTTGAAAGGTCCAGTAAGGCCAGTCGAAGGAGGGCTCAGGCGTTCCATCAAGAAGGGAAGACGGAAGGTGTTGAATCCCTGTCCAACAAAGTAATCTATGGAACTTGGGCTTGGGAAGGTATAGTCCTTTCCGAGTTCTCCCTAGAATACCAAAATGAACATGGGCAAAGAGGAACTGAACAAACTTGAACTTGCTGGGATGACAGTGTTGCCAAACTCAGCACCTGACTCGTTGACACCGAAGAATTTGAATTTAGTGGTTCCTCCAGGGCAGACGGAATTGGTCGGCGAGGGGGAGGTCGTGGTGGGGGTACCCGTACTACCTCCACCAGGAGCAGACGATGGAGTGCTGGTCGGAGTGGAAGTAGTGGCGGTTCCTGGTAGGCATTGCGAATAGTCTAGGGTAGAAATATGAACTTTTTGTTAACACAAGATTTTGTTCACTACTTACATGGGTTGGAAAAGACACAAGTCGATCCAGAATCGCAGGTAGTCGGACCAGAATAATATTGACCCTTGAGAAAAAAACTGTTAGCCAAGTTAAGACGCTGAGCTAAACCCCAACACGTACTCCGCATTGACCCCAGACGGCAACCTGAGATACCACGGGCGTGCTGAGCGCAGAGAGCACCGCCAGATAGGTGAGCTTAGAAGGAGAGGACTTCATTTGCTTATGTTCTGGAAACGCGAGTAATGTCCACTTGAGCTTTGCCGACATCGATTGTCGTCTTTAATACTTGGAGAAAAGGATCCAGAAATCCGTTGAATGCCCGACATACATCCACTTTCAGGCGCGAGCGACAACCGCTAAACAGAATTTGCACCAACTGTCATCACATGAACCTGGAGGAAGGGTTTTTTCTTCGTACACAAGGGCGCTCCATCGGCAAAAAGGATCAATTCGACAGTGCGGCCTAGAAAAGCGGAGAAGTTCTTCCGAAAGCTTTGGTGGCCTTGTTAAAGATGAAGGCTCCTTGCAGAGGCTATGCGACTAGGACCAGTCATTCCTCTGAGCTATTTTTTGCTGCTCTATTTTTGGCGTCTGTAGTAATTGCATGGAAGAGTTTTATCGGACCTGCGATTGTTTTAGGTCGTTCATCAGAGTCCGAGAAGCGACTGCAACCGAAGTTTACCCTATACTGCCAGTGTCTGGTGCGATGTACGCCTCCCTGAGCGGCGTAGGTGCATTACTAATAAGGTCCTCGATGCCACGAAGAAAATGTATCTCAAGGGCTGATAGTAACCAACAGCTTACGGTGGAGGCTAGGTCCGTATCGCAAAGGAAGGCAGTCGTGCTCTACCATTGTGCAGGTCGATAAGTAGAGCTTAAACATGTAAAAAATATTAGAAGAGCACTTACCCTACTTCTACTTCGCGACTAATTCTCCGCAATTCGTTGACGTCGACGCTTCCACCAAGAAAGGTTCTTCTAATATCAGCTTCTCTCTCCAAAGACTGACAGTCGTATGGATAATTCAAGGACCATTAGTTGGGCGTATCGGGGAAATACTAGTGGATAAGAATAGTCGCAGAATATCTAAGCATACCAATGAGTACGGTTATTTGGCCAACTTTACGTACATACTTACTTGACCTGCTGGAAAAAAGAAAGAAGTAGAGCTGCGATCTGCCAAACCGACGGTCTCGAAAAGGAAGAAGGAATACTGGTAAATCTGGAATTCGTAAAACGCGCCGCGTGATGCGACGCGCCTTGCGCGGCGGCAAAACCCGACCCCCTCACGTGCGCCCCCACCAAAAGGCCCCAAATTGAAAAGGCAGCTGACTTATTTTTAAGCTCGCCGCCCACTGCCCAGCTGGCCTGTAAGCCTTACACCATTTTTTGGCTTTGCCACAATCCACAAAGCGTCTCTAGCTTGTAATTAGTGTACACCTAATAAATTTTGAAAATATCAGAAATAAGCAAGGGCGAGATCTTGGCTTGATTGTCTCATCGGCACGTCTGGCGGGCAATAGGGTTGCGTAAAAAACTCCCGGGGGGGTTACTTACTGGTAAGTTACCCCCTCCCCTGTCCCGCCTAGGTAACTTACCAGGTAAATTACTGGTAAGTTACATGTCATGTGCATTAAATATTTAATATATTATTTTTTCGCTGCCTGCGGCACTTGACGACTCCGCAGGCTTCTCGCAACCGTTGATTACGCACTACTATACATCACCTCCTTTCGATACGCTAATCAAACGACATCGAGAAGTCGTTGTCGTCAAGATTAGCACTAGGAGCATCACCTGGTGCCAACACTGGCAGTTCGCCTCAAGCCAGTATTCAACAATCCACAATGGCAGGCGTATATCCATGTTTCCATGGGGGTAAACGAGGGATTGGATTGTCTGATTGGCTTCCAATGCAATGCCCCTTCGTTCGCATATTTCTAGAGTTTCTTCACCTGTTGGCATGGCCAGAGATTGTAAAAATGCGACCCGTTGTTCATCTTGGATGAGGCTGGCTGTTTCCGAGAAGAGCATGTCATCGGTGAGATCAAGTAGCTTCGGGGCATTCTTGTCAGAAGGGACTGGGAAAGTAGACAAGTCCACCACATTGAGACTATCTTCTGGTATCAAAATCTCAGATATACTGAGAGGTATGGCTGCTATGCGGGTCATTGGGGCGAGATAAATGTCGAGGCAAATGTCGAGAAAATTGATGATTTCTGCCGGTCCGGCTACTACCATGAATGACATAGTGAGGACTGGTCTGCTAGCTACTCGAGTACATAGCACATTCCTGATGGCTGACCAGCTTCTAAAGTGGTATAGGAGATACTACATGTTCTTGGCTAGAATTATACAGCCCGAAGGTGGCTGTTAGAACCTCCTTGCTCCTCGGTCCCCCAACTGACCTATCATGTGATACAGGTAACTTACCACCTGCGAACCCTGCCCTATCAAGGAGGTAACTTACCAGTAAATTACCGGTAAATTACCGGGCCGGTAAAAAACAAATAGTTTTTTACGCAACCCTAGCGGGCAAGCTTTGGCACGTGCACATTTGAAATAGGAGCGTGATCGGATAAAGCACTGTTCACGAGCCCAGTCTTTGCTCTCTGCATAATAATTGCAGGGCATGAAGCTGTCAGAAATTTACTGTTATAGCCTTCTGCATCTCTGAGGATTTCTAAGAGAAGAGGACTTCAAATGGGCCTCTGATCAAATCCCAGATGTCCTCTAACAGCCAACCACCTGATTTTTCATTCAACTAAATGGTGAATATGTAAGCCATAATCACAAGCTTCAGGAAATCGATAATTCTAGAAACGTTTCAAACGCAGTGCTCGTTGCCTTTGCGCAAAAAGGAACCTTTTTGCATAATACGTAGGCTTGCGATGATGTCATAAGCCCCTATTTAATACCGGGCTCTGCCGCGATTGCTTACTTATATAAATTCTATTCAACCTTACTTCGATTGTCAGCTTCATACTTCGTATGGGAATTTGTGACTTAAATTGGACGAACTGGAATCCAGATTAGTCTTAATGGTGAGTCTAGAAATTGAACAATTGCGTAGGCATAACCATGAGAATTGACAAAATAAGGAAATGGAATTAAAGTGGTGTGAATGCGGTCGCTGATTAATGGTTGCAGCTTGAAGAATAAATCGAAATCTCGATGAAGGAAAGAGTACTTATGCTTCTCCTCGATCTGCTTTGACCTACAGGAAAACGACAATCAGTTAGATCGACTAAACGCACAGAGAGAAATATCATACATCTTCTTCACTGGGCGTCATGATTACTTTGCCTTTTAATTCCTTCAGCTTCTTTAGAATCGAATCTTCTGTAACATCACCCACTTCTTCTTTTCCCTGGGCACCTGACAGCGGGCCCTTGACTTCATCACGAGAATAGTAAGCCGTAGTCGATGCAGACCCGTCTCCCTCCTCTACGCGGCGGGCCCGCATGTACTCCACGGTCTTGGACTGCAATTCTCCAGGGCTTCCTGGCGATTTATCAGCCTGACGATGGGTAAAACGTCATTGGGTAAGCTCCACTGTAATAGACCACCAGCAGACCTTGACGGCTGCCTCCGAGGCAGATGCGAGAGATTCGTTCCAGCCTGGTGCGTTTTCATGCGGTGCTGAAGTTTTGTCGTTTATGTTTCGAGAAAGAACCCGATTCTTCTCCTTCTGAAGGACCTATGTTGTAAGTAGATTTTTGTCAAAAGGGTAGCATAAAACGCGAAACGATGTCGACACATACTTCTGGGTCATTGTCGTGCATGGTGCTGATAAAAGGCGCGTATTAGTTGGTCCTTTGTATGAAGATAGTAAACTGAACCTCGTATAGAGCCTATTCCACCGTCCGTCAGGGAATGGGCGCTAATCGAGGTATTAACCGACCTTGTACTGTTGCACCTGCCAGCAGCGGAAATTGCTGCCTTAGTAGAAGGAGAACGAATCGAGGACTTTACAGTGGTTAGTACGAACATAGTTGCTCGATGGTAAGGGAGTTAGAACTGCTTCCGTGTCTTTCAAACATCGGATTCCCAAGGTGGAATGACATGACGTCACTGCTAAAGGAGCTGATAGCTCCCTGTCTCGGAGCCTAGTGCACCAACGACCAGAACGACGTACTTGTAAATTTAGTGTCGTCCAACAAATGACATAGTACATGAGACCTTGTGAAACATGCGTTTGTTGAACTTTGAGTGGCGCTACGTAGTTACCTGATTCGGTGTTTAATTTCAAATGGGGTATGTATTACCCTTCGCCGGGACCAGCCAGTCTGGCTAGAGGGGGTAGGTCGAACAAAAATTCTGTTACTGTATTCTGATTATTCTTTCAAGGAAAACTCACCTACAAACAAGCATAAGCTCGGAAAATTTATTTCGGCAGTGAGCCAAAATCATGGCCAAGTCAGGCTTGTAGTCGGGGAAAGGGGAAATGGCCCCGATGGGTATATTTGACTTGTATTATGTATGATATATTCTAGAATGTGCAAGCCGGGAAATGCTGGCTAGGCAGAAGAATTGCTCGTATTAAACGTGATGAGCTTCAAAGAAAACATGGACAGTGTACTAGTGGATCACTGCATGGCTTATAACCGTACCATCAGTAACATATGTCGGGTTCTTGCCAATTATAACGGCCAATTAAAAAGCATCGCATTGAAATGACGTATCCTGGACGTTTGACTGAGGGCATTCAAGTTGAACGATACCTGACCAAGCTGGTCATTACGCCTGCTCTGTGGCTCTGATTCATTTGATATATATTTCATGCCTTTAACGCCGGCATTCTGAAGGAAAATGCTTGATGCTTCCCCCGGTTTTCAAAGGAACTATTCATATACTTACATTTATTCGGACAGGTGCCACTGTATATTGGTAAGCCGTAACAATCTATGAAGCTGTCGATGCTGTCAATTGAACATGGCATATAAAATTTAAATTCAATTGAACCGAATAGAAAGATTCGGAATTAATTACACCGAGGGTAGCCAAGTGATTGCCATTATATTGTATTGGTGGATTTTGCACACGAACTTCCCAGGGCTTCGCTGTCGAGAATTCCACTCCACTGCGCATCGTGGACTCAGAGAGGTATCATGAATAGTGCCCGACTTTCTTTCGCCTTGGAACTACAGTCGTTGAAATCAGCGCTTGGGTGTTCATAGATCTATTTCGAGGTGAGCCTAACATCTGGTTCGAAATCTTCATACCCAAGCATTCACCTCCAACAGAACAGCGTTCCGTATTGTATGGTCCAGTTCTAAGTCTTCCTCATCAGCTTAAGTATGTCTAATTTTGTTACTTTAGTTGCGACGGTGTCAACTGCGCCTGTCAGAACCCAAGTTGTTGTTTGTTCAAGTTCGAGCATGTGCATCATGCCTTAGTATGCGACGCTATCATAAATATTGGCCAAGTGACTTCGAAAGGATAATCGGACGCTCTGGAAGATAAACTGCAAAGACATCTAGTTAGTAAAGGTTATTTTCCATTCCAAGTATTCCCGCGAAATTGTAATGCAGCTTGTTGTTCTTTGGATGTATGGCATTTTAGTGCTTACTCACCACTGCGGCCACCGAATCGCTGACTCTCACGTTCCTCTAATTAAGCTTGCATCCTGAGAGTAAACTGCCTGCTTAAAACCTTAGGTGAAGCCGATGATATGTTTGCCTCCGGTGAGATCAAAAGAGCGGATAACAAAAATGACACGTCCACAATTAAAGTGGGATTTTGTGGCTGTGCGTGCACGAAAACAGACCGAGAACGGGACCACACAAACCAAAATAGAAGCAATCAAGGCTCTCCTCCGGATCCTCTTTGGATCCTCTGTTTGTCCTCTGTCTTTCTCTATCCCGTTGCGTTGCTGCAGCGGCATACTGCCAATTCTCAGGTCTATCTTTGAATTACCCTCGGATGTGCATTGGAACCGGCGACTTCGTCTGAATGTCTTGTGACCTTGCGAGGTCTGAGTCAAGCTGGAAATTCATTTTTTGCTCTTCTCACTCGTCTGAATCTTATTCTTCGTCGTGTGCGATTTGAACTTTGGATTAATGTGACATCTCAGACCGAAATATTTTACTGACTCTCACTACAGCCCCACTTCTTGGACACAATTTTTTGTTTGGATTTCCTTTCAAATCGACCCAAATTTGGCACGATAATGCTGGCATCGCACTAATATGCGAAATCCTACAATTGCCCGCAATATCAGTACACTTTTTTCTGCTCTCCAATGCTATTCTTGGGATAAGTGGAGCCGCCTGACATTGGTGTGTCCCATCCGCGAGATCTACCTTCGGCCGCACAAATATTCATCAAGGTTACGAGAACACTGAAACTCCTCAGTCAAGATGTCAAGCGATTCTGGATCTCAGACTTCTCTCTTCGGGATTATCTATTGCCTGAGGAAATTATCGACATAGCTTCGAAAGGGGTCCTATTCGCGCCATTTTTAGGCGATTTGGATCCTATGGGTTACTGTAGTGGGAAGGATTTTGCTGACACTAAATACAAACTTACTTTCCGGACATGAAGGTCGGCGCCACAAAGTTCACTTTCGCCGTCCCTATGATCCCGAAAAAACCGCATGCCAGAAATATAAGAACAACTCCTAGGCCTCAAAACTCCTTACCTTGCCTTCAAGAGTCTTCAAAGAAAACCCATTGCCAGCTTCAAGTGCCGCCTATCCCTCACAAAACATTGTTAGTATTTTTTATCTGCGTATCTAGAATTTACTGAGTTTCCTATCCCAGTTCAATCACAATGCGTTTCTCAGAATCGACCGAAAAGATCACCATCACCAAGGGCGTCCTTTCCGCTCTGTGCAAAAAAGCAGACAATAAGACGTCTGTCCAATCTTCAATTTCACTCAACGACTACATTGGCAATGTCGACGGTGAACTGACATGGGGAGGACGAGGCTTCAGCCACGTTGCGGAAAACGTCCACATCACTAACGGTTTGCTCGTTGCTAAACTTAAGAATCAAGCTGGCAAGTTAGTCGAGAGCACGCTCGACCTCAACCAACACATTCAGAACACCGATGGTGTTCTGGAGGTTATTCCATTAGATGTGTAAGTCTTTTGACCCTCTATTTCGTAGCCATTGACCGAGTGATGTCCTTTCGATGACCACAGGAAGAAGGCCGAGATAGTCAAAGCCCCTGAAATATCCAGAGAACTTTCAGCGGCCAGCACGGCATCGAACTCTAGTGTTGCCAGCGCCAGCAGCATGGTCTCTGCCGCCTCTTCAACTTCTGTGACCACTTCCGTCTCAACGTCTTCGGTCACAAAGTCTTCCTCCTCCTCCTCATATTTCTCTTCTTCGAAATTCAGGTCGTAAGTCATGAACAGAACTTCCGGGCCACGATTATAAGTTAATCAAATTTCATTTTTTAGGTCTAGCAAATTGCTCTTGATCGAAGAGACTTGCACCAAACTTGGACTCAAGGGCACCGTTCTCCATGCCGAATGTCAACGCCTCGATGGTTCCACTACAGATGCCCACATTGATCTTGACGAAATCATCGGGTTTGTTAATGGCCAGCTGCTCTGGGACCACAAAGGCTTTAGCAAACTGTGCTTCGAGTACTCCCTACACAATTTCTTTTTGGTAGTCAAATACCGCACCCATGCTGGGGAACAGCCTCACACCGCCAGCATTGACCTCCGCATTCGCCTTCGTAACCAGGATGGTGCCTTAATCCTCGTCGAGCTGAACCAGAAGCTGTCGGTCATGCTGAGCGAAGTGCCCTGGATGAAATTCAAGGTCATCGCCGAACCTGACCTGAGCGTCTTCGCGCAGCACCCTGTCATGAAAGAGACACTCACTCGCATTGCGGAGACCACCGTCGAGCATGTTACCATCGCTATGCACGAGCAATTAACTATTGCCATGGAGGCTGCTATTGCCGTTGTGACCAAGTCTGCCATGCATCATGTTTCCGAGCAGATACAAACTCTCGTCGCTGGTGTCACTGGATACGGCGCCAGTGCTAGCCCCTCCATTACGGCTGCGGAGCATCTCAGGCTCTTCGGCGCTGGTGCCTTCGCCAATTTACAGGCCCACGGCTACGAAGTGAATGAACAGAACTATAACTTTAATGGTGCCTTTTATTCCGCGCCCGTTTCACACATCGACGGGCATGGCCACCATCTCTCCAGGGATGAACATAGCTATGCAGCCATAGCGAAACATGCGCAAGTTGCTCACACCTAGTGCAAGAATATTATAACCGTGACTCTGGAGGGGAGGAGGGGAGTGCGGTATAGATATGACTGAATTTGAGAAAAGAGGAAACCTTCTCATTACTCATCCATTGCCTGTAGCGTCCACCTTCGATCGAATGTTCCGTACTCTTCCTCCCGTATTCTTGTAATTTCTTACTTCATTTTTGGAACCCTTCGCTGAGCTATACTCCCTAAGCACGAACCACCATCATCAAAACAGCAAAATACGATTTCTGGCTGGATTGCTCAAAAAACGTTGAATCACTGACAATGTCTGTCTATCAGAGGAAGACGACTGCAGGGTTGCGAATGAGAATCAGCGAAATCGAGGGAAAACTGAGTAAAGTAGACATTCCCAGTACAATAACACATAAAAAAGACGTAGAAGAGTAGGCAAACATGGCTCTACAACAGTAGAAATAGAGAAAAAGCGAGACAGTGCATAGCAGGGAGTCGAGCATAGACTGCTGCGTGTACTGGTCTCTGCAGCACAGAGCCACGGACAGAGGCCATAGCGCCATCCCTGTGCCAGACAGCGGCAAAGACGGGGAAAAAAATATTACGTAATACGACACAAGCAGGTACATGCGTACACGTACTCTCGTGATCCTACACACTTCGCGATCGACCTCGACCGACTTTTTTGAGCCTGTATATTGAAACTGGCCATTTTGCCTTGAACTTTAGGGAGGCCTGTCTCCAACCCTACATGCCAGTGGAAGGCACTCAGGAACGCAGTTACATACAGCCGGGACCAAATGGAAGATTTCGCAATTGAGTCTGTCAAAGGCTGTTACCTAGTACTATCCAGGTATTACTTTACGATATACCAACCACTCGCCTCAATTTTATTCAAACGAAACTTTTTCGCTAAGCTTCAAACTAGATTTACTCAAGATTTACTTTGACACTGGCTTCCGCTACCAACTTCAACTATGAACAAATTAAAGTCACCTGCCTGTCCGTTCCTCACTTATCTTAATTGCCAGGGTAAAGAAAACTTTCTGATTCACAGGCCTTGACAATCTTGGTCGCAAAATAGGCGGAGATGATTCTTCACCGACTCTCACCGTTGTATTCAGTCCGTTCCTGTCCTGGTGCTTCTTCTAAGCTCGGGGTGTCAAATCACCTGCGTCTTATTTTGGGCCGTGGAATCCAAAATGTTGTTCTACAGATCTGTCTTGTCAGAACCGTGATTACTTCAAGGTCCCAGGACGCTTACTTCGTATTCCGATAGGACTACTCTATCACGACATCCATTTTTGTTGGAGCTAGTGCAGACATAAACCCGACCTTTTCAATCGGAAACAAGCTCGACGCGGGTTTAATTTGGACTCAACATCACTATACCTCACGGTGCCAGACATAGTCCGATTGTACAATTTACGGTAAACAACAATGAGGTTCTGAAAATCCTAAACAAGCTGGTATAAAGTCCAGACTTTTCTTCTGCTCTTCTCCAGCTCGTCAGCGCTCTGGACCTCCAATCCTCCTTCGACCTTTTCAAATCTCGCTTCAGAGAGACCTCTAGTGTTACTACTACATTAACCCATTCGAAGTATGTGTAATTTCGTCATCTATTGAAGCTAAATATTTACAGGCGGTCTGTCTCCCCTCAGTACTATGGCATTTTCAACGACCTGCGAGTCCGTCAAGTATAATGGCAAAGGCATTTTGTCATGCAGTGCCAGAAAGCTAGACAACAAGACGATGGTTCAGGCCACCTTGAACCTTGACGAGCATATCGGTTTCGTCGATGGCAAGCTTGTTTGGGGCAACAAAGGCTTCAGTGCTGCTGCGGAGAGTGTTGTCATTGCCGGTGCATCCCTCATCGCGAAATTCAAGATCAGCGGCAAGCTAGTAGAGAGCAAGCTTGATCTTAACCAATACATCAAGAATGTGAATGGAACCTTGGAACCCATTGTTCGTCCCTCTTCTGTAGCAAGGTAACGGTTCCCTTCTTCCCTGCATCCATTCCGTTAACCACTCGTTCCTCTCTCATAGTCCGAAGAAACCTGAGCCTATCAAAACCCCTTCAGCGCCGGAACTGATCAAAGGGCTCTCGACAGCTAGTACCGCGTCGGCTGCCAGCGCTACTAGTGTACCGACCACATTCTCGCATACCTCCTCCTTGTCAAGTGCAACTTCCGTCTCATCGGCGTCGACCTCCAAAACAAGCTTCTCATCATCGAGTTTCAGGCGGTACGCCGAACTATTTCTCACCCGAAACTATATTTTAGTTGACTTTGATACTTTAGAGTGAGCAAAGACCTTTTGGTTCAGGATTCCTGCATCAAGCTCGAACTCAAAGGGACAGTACTTCATGCCGACTGTCATCGCCTGGACGGTTCCGTTGCCCATTCTCACCTCAACCTTGATGAAATCATCGGCCTTGTCGATGGTCAGCTCGTCTGGGATCACAGGGGATTCAGCAAACACTGTTTCGAGTACTCCCTCGACAATTTCTTTTTGGTAGTCAAATGTCGCGTTCATGCAGGCGAACAATATCACATTTCCCGTATTGATCTCCGCACTCGCATCCGTAACAGGGATGGCATTCTTCTCGTCATCGAGCTCAACCAAAAGTTATCGGTCATGCTCAGTGAAGTGCCCTGGATGAAGTTCAAGATCATCGCCGAACCTGATCTGAGCGTCTTCGCGAAGCACCCTGTCATGCAAGAGACACTCACTCGCATTGCGGAGACCACCGTCGAGCATGTCACCCTAGCTATGCACGAGCAGCTGACTATTGCCATGCAAGCAGCTATTGCCGTCGTGACTGAGTCTGCCATGCATCATGTTTCCGAGCAGATGCAGATGCTGGTTACCGGTGCTGTTAGACATGCCTCTGCTAGCGCATCTATCACTGGTCCAGAGCATCTCCATCTATTTGGCCATGGAGGGGCTCCTGCTTACGATCACTTCCATGGTTATGCTCATGGCAATGGTTCATTCTACACAAATGGTCACAGCCATGCTGCGTACGAGATGCAGAGCGTCCATGCTAATGGCCATGTCGAGCATATGCACGAACATGGGCATGAGGATGTCAAGCCAAAACTCCTGGCTCACTGATCAGAACACGTAATGTTCAACTTTTTTTTATTCTCCAAAATAACTTTCTTTTGGGTCATTGTTAGGGTTGTTGTGTACATGCTTATATCCACCAAGACAGACAACCGGCAAATGGTCTGGCTAATAATTCAAGTAGTACATGACCATGGACTGTCTTTCGGTTTCAAATATTATTATTCTTGCTAATCGCATCTTTCACGAGCAATACACGCACGCTGCTTCAGGCTGCTTCTTGTCAGAAAAATGGCCTTCAGTCACGTTTGGGTCCGATTTTGATACATTCATTTCCTCGCAGATCTATCTCGTGAACATCTACTCTACTCGTCGGCTTGACCAGCTGTGATGACATCGTCTGGAAATCGATAAAGTCAGGTAACAACTGAGAATAAGATAAATGTTAAACATACCAATTTTGAGTACAGCGCGCACAAGCTGTTTGAAAGAGGGTTGTTCAGAACCAAGTTTAAAAAGTAGAATATCAAGCAACGCACTTGTGTGGCAAGCAAATACTGTTGTCTCTTCGAGATCAAAGGATCATAAACGAGTTGCTTCTTCATGTCTATGAATCACTCAAGTGAGATGTGTTCTTACCCTCAAAAAGGTAACAACTGACCGTTCTCGCCCCTGCCGTTGCAATCGATTCCGAGCCGTGGGTTGTTCTCATTCACTTGTCGGCTGCGAACGTCAGTGAGAGTCTCAATGGGAGACAAGCCACTGTTTTCAGCCAACGCCAGAGGAATAGCATCTAGTGCTGATGCGAAGGCGCGCATGGCATATTGTTCAATTGAAGGGATCTGTGAGTGAAATGTGAAATGCCGAAACACACATAAAAAGTATCAAAGCGAACCTCATCTGCGGCTTTTGAAACAGCAATAGCACAGCTGATATCTGCAGAGCCACCTCCGTATACTACCCGGTTGTCGACAACGAGGTTGCGTACAGCACAAAGGGCATCGTGTAATGCTCGTTTAGCTTCGTCCACGATCTATAGCCAGAGGGATAGATGAGAATAGAATGTAAACATAGATACTTTATAACTTACCATCTTGTTGCTTCCTCTCACGAAGATGGTCACAGCTCTTGTGTTCGCGCATTCCTCAATGACGAGCATCTTGTCGCGAGTTGTTCCAAACGAAATTTCTCGCACAATTCCAGCTTTGCCGAGCTTCTCTGGCGAGAGATCTTCAAATCGAGGGACAATCCTTCCATGCGTGGCAATAGCGATCAGCTTTTCAGAAAGGTTCGTCAGCATCTCAAGACATAGTTTAAACGTCAAGATACATACCTCAATCTCTGGACCGCCAACCCATCGGACAGCAGGAAGGTCATTTTGCATTAACAAATGGTTCGCCTCGTCATCGAAGCCCCATTGGCAGATAACCAAGTTTGCACCGGTATCCTTCACCATCTGAATCATATCAGCAAACTTCTCCTTCTCGTACTCTCTCAATTTATTGTACTCTTCCACACTGGTAATGTCAAGTTTATGCTTGGTCTTGGGGCGAGGAGGTTCAAATGGGCATGTGAGAATTGCGATCTTGGCGTCCCTGACGGTGCGTGGCATTTGGGGATGGGACATATCCTTGTCAATGAGCACTCCTCGAATAAGTTTCGTGTCGGCCAACGAGCCCCCAACTTTCCCGTCAACTTTGATCAAATCGAAGGGGACATCGCGACGTTCTAGGTCAGCAACAGCCAAGACGGCATCCACGGCTATTTGAGCAAATTGCGTGTGCTCCTTTGAGACACTGAAAAGAACTGTTTAATTGTGATATGGATGAAGAAGAGAGCGGAACAAACATCTTGCTGCCCAAGCTTGTCTTTGCACATTTGAGCAGGTTTCCGGTATCCTCTAAAGTGTAGTCAACGCGGTCAGAAATCCGATCGAGTTGTTCCACGGCCACTGCGCATGCACGATCGAAACCATCCGCGATACGGATAGGATGGATTCCGCGGTCGAGCAGAGCTTCACTTTGTTCCAAAAGGGCACCAGCAAGGACTTAACTTTATAGTAAGATAACTGTTATGATAATAAAGTTGCTGCAGCGTACCAACGACACCAGTTGTTCCATCACCGATTTCATCGTCCTGACTTTTTGATAGTTGGACAAGGAGCTTAGCAATTTGGTGTTCAACCTCCATCTGCCCTAATATCGTCGCCCCGTCGTTGGTCACAGTGATCTCACCGTCGGGAGAGATCATAATTTTGTCCAGACCTATAATCCAGATATTAACCACAGACTGGTTTCATGCAAATATTGGCGCACCCCGAGGGCCCAGAGATGTTCGAATGATATTAGCGACAGTCCTAGCAGCAAGAATATGTGACTGCAGACATTATTAAGAAAAGCGCCCAGTCCTAAAGAATAAGCCGCACCTTGATGGCCTCTACTCCATGTGTTCTCGTTTTCTTTGCCTGTTCGCGCAGGATGATGAACGGCCTTCCGTACTGCAAGATGATGAGCCGAAAAGTTTACTAGATAATGGATACAACACGCACTTCATCAGTGGTATACACGGCAGAGTTTGGATCTACGTTCATGGCTGTTTTATAAGAAAAGAGATATGACTTGTCTGAGGACGCGTCTTTGAATAATCTGCACAGGGCAGTGATGTGACCGTGACTTTCGTGATTGACCAAGCACGGCGCTATCATCACTCCACCGAACTCTCTTCCAAACAATCATCATCTTTTTCATCTTGTGAAACTCTAGAGACTCTTTTGCGTGTATGGAGCAAGAAATCGATGTATGGATCGAACAGCTCAGTCAATGCAAGCAACTGACCGAAGCCGATGTCAAAAAACTCTGCGACAAGGTAGGTGGATAAGGGCTTACCCCAGAAACTTCCGCTATGTTTCTGGCAGTGCAGATTGCTGGAGATTTATGCTGATGCTCTGCTCGTCCTTTTCAACAGACACGAGAAATCCTTATGGAGGAATCGAATGTACAACCTGTGAGGTGTCCTGTCACCGTGTGCGGCGATATTCACGGCCAATTCGTGCGCGTTTCTCTCCGTTTGCCATACCGGAGATTCGTTGACTTTCTTCAATGCTGCTTCCCTTTCTTTCATCTTTCATGCCGTCACTATCTTCGTAATCGATACCATCAGCACGATCTTTCAGAACTCTTCCGAATTGGAGGTAACTCACCAGACACGAACTACCTATTCATGGGCGACTACGTTGACCGAGGATACTACTCCGTGGAGACCGTAACACTGCTCGTTGCTCTAAAGCTGCGATATCGGGACCGGGTGACAATCCTTCGCGGGAACCATGAGTCGCGACAAATCACGCAAGTATACGGCTTCTACGACGAATGTCTCCGAAAATACGGCAACGCCAACGTCTGGCGGTACTTCACAGACCTATTCGACTTCCTACCTCTCACCGCTCTCATTGATAACCAGGTATGTGATTCCTTCTCCAAGTGCACCTCTACTATTGTACTTCATTGAGACTATTTGTCATGTCGCGTGATGGTTATCTCTTTTGACATCTTAACTTTCATTCCCATCAAAACCCTGATACTCATGTTGACCGATAGATATTTTGTTTGCACGGTGGCTTGTCACCATCCATTGATACTCTTGACCATGTCCGCGCCATCGATCGAGTGCAGGAAGTTCCTCACGAAGGTCCTATGTGCGACTTACTATGGTCTGATCCGGATGACCGCTGCGGATGGGGCATATCTCCACGTGGAGCAGGATATACGTTCGGACAGGACATTTCAGAAGCCTTTAACCACAACAATGGACTAACACTCGTTGCCCGGGCACATCAGTTGGTTATGGAGGGTATGTCTAACACTCGATCACCCTGCCTTTCTATCCTTTCATGCAACTTCCGGTACATCCAGGTTACAGCTGGGGACAAGATAGAAATGTTGTAACGATCTTTAGTGCACCAAATTACTGTTATCGATGTGGCAACCAGGCTGCTATCATGGAGATAGACGAAAAATTATCATATAGCTTGTATGTTTCATTTCAACTTTCCTCTGCGTTAGTCTGATTTTTCTATTCAAGCCTACAATTCGATCCTGCCCCGCGGGCCGGGGAGCCATTGGTGTCGAGACGCGTACCCGACTACTTCCTGGTGCGTCCTTTTGTCATCGCTGCAGGTTCTACGCTCATCTGTTCTTTCCTCTCAAAAACGGCAGTGATTAAACGACATTTCACGTTCTCTTTTAATAACGTACATATTTTTAACGTGTACAACTCTTATTTGAAGACAAGCCAAGACATATACCTTTCACTCATTCCTGCATGGACACGGACGATGATAGCATCATATCTTGCTGAATCTGTAATTTGACTATGCCTCCTATCAATTTCCTTTCATCATAGATTTTCCTCAGGTGGAAGGAGCTTGAATGAGTGATCATTTCTGGTATAAGTCGACAGTCCGTCATAGTTTATGCTCTTGCTAAGAAAGGTATAGAGTATACAAGAATTATTTTACTGGTGTATCGACAGTAGTTGCCTGCATCGAGTGTTCCCACACGGCCTTCTGCGCATCCTTGGTTTTTGGAAAATTCTTCATTCCAATGTCATCTCCTTTGTTACTGCGCCGATTTAAACCTCCCTCACCATCAAACAAAGCGAAAAGCAACCATTGTGCACACTCTTCTGGCGTCACCGTAATCAGCCAAATGAAAGGGCAGAAAAGGAACATGAAAAATCTGGCCAAAGGGTTTGTGAAAACCAACATCCCTGTATCGACGTTGCCAGGATAAATATGGGTGAACGCAATGTTTGGTTCTCTTCGGGCAAATTCCTGACAGCTCCGATTAACAGACGAAGTAGAGTAAACCGCAGAAAACAGAACTCACTGAGACCATGAGAAGGTTATAGCAAATACTTTGCCACATGGCTTTCCATCCCCCGTAGTTTTTCTTGAGACCCAGGTTGTCAATAATGACTTCTGGACCCATACCAACTCCAATAAGAGTCAGAACACCAGCTGGCTCTCCGAAGTCCTTTGCCTTGTGCAACAATGGAAGGAGGTCATTGGTAAGAACAAATTGAGCATAATACCTCAAAGCCACTTCCTGTCGATACCCTCTTCCATCTCTTGCCTGCCGTGCAGCCCAAACACCCCTGCACTGTGCACAATATAGTCAATTACAAGCAATTTACTACAGTTCTTACTACTATAATTAATCTATTTAATCATATTTTCAACTCTTTTAGTTGGGACTGCTACACAATCATTATCAATATCAATTTTTTTACCAAGGAAGTCCATAATGACAGTTTTGCCATCATCATTTATATCAGAGGAAACCACAACCAGACTACCAATCTCCTCAAGAATGTTGCATATTCCATAGACAGTAAATACATCTCCTTGTGTAGATGGTAATCCACTCATCTGTGGGAGCAAAATACTTTGACTTCCACTGATAGTGTTATATATGCGCCTCCAACCAACTCCGATCTCTGACTATATGAACTCCAACCTCATGATCTCCTTGAAATACTACAAGTCCCGGAACACATAGACACTTAGATTACACATAGCTAGACAACCCCGAGTAGTGCAGAATAACTTACATGTCTGCCTGCTCACTAGTACATGTACAGTCTCTGCTTAGTTTCCTCCATAGTATAAAAACCTTAGAACTATTATTAGATACCTTAGTTTGTATATTGTTTGTTAATCAATCCATGCTCTCTACTCCACTCTCTCATTCCAATCTGACTCCGAAATTTGAGATAACGTCCAGACAATAGAGTGCAACACATACGTTGAAGCTGAAGTCTCAACCCTATGTCTACACATGTTTACGCTAAGACCAACTCCAACACCAATGTACTCCGACATAGCTCTGATGTGGATCCCCTCTGCCTTTCCTTCATTTAGACCATCGAGAACTTAACAGTATATATGAACTCATACTGCTTCTGGACTCCCAACCATGGCCACTACAACATCCCATGTTGACATGATAAGTGTCCATGTGACTACACCACATGACTCACATGACACGCATGATCAGATGTGTCTATATGCGACTAGATCCAGCGACAACATAGTATCACAGTCATCTTATATGACTAAAACATGTGATCACTTAGTGAGCATATTACTCATCTTATGAGTAGATATTAGTAATTACATAGTAATTAGCTGAGTAATTGCCTTATGTATTACTCATACATAGTTAGTCACTGCATGTCCTGTAGGTATATAAGGATGCTCTAAACAGTGTCCTAATACAAGTCATTTGTACTTCTGTAGTAGCCTAAGTAGTCACCTTAGCACTAGCCTCTTACAACCCAGGTAAGATAGTAGTTACAACGATACTATGCAGAGCGCATTGTACTTACAGTGGTTTACCGCTGTATGTACCACTTGCTGCTCAATAGGTTATGGGCCCCGATAGCAAAGCATGCTGTTCGCCATTGGCAGAACCTGCTTGACATTGAGTTCACCCTAGGGCAGAACCTGTCCAGCATTGTTCACCATTGTGCAGAACCTGCTTAGCATCAGTCTGTAGCTTACTTCTACCTGGGAAGATAGTTCGCCGTCAGGCAGAACATCGACCACAGCTGTTCATCGCAAGACAGAATGCTCTCCCACAATTGTTTGCTACCATGCACAACATTGTATAGGGCCTTGTCATGTGGGCCTGGACATCTGTCACTGTCTGGACAAATTGCCCTTAAGGGGTTAATTCCATGTCTGGCGCAGGTATTTTTAGCAGTGCTTTCCTTTTTTAGCATGCTTTCTTACACACCTGTCACTGATACAACCCAGTCTTTTCTTAACAGAAATTCCAACTCCAAACAACTCAACAATGTCTTCCATCAAGAACACCACTTCTATCTCCTTCACCGCCTCTGACCTTCCTAAATTCGATGGTCATCACTACTGCCAATGGGCATCAAAGATGGAGGCCGTCATCCTCCATATGGATGTTAAAGCTGTCCTTGAAGGAACCCTTACACCTCCTCTGGAGCAAGCAATTAGGGAACCCGCATTTCCCACTGGCACTCGTGCCACTGACACCACTCCTGCCATGTCGCACCTTCCCAGGGTGATATCATCCTGTACAATGCCTGCTTCTCTCAATGGACTGCCAC